>VDFB02358134.1:23416502-23663531 GCA_007258455.2 Sequoia sempervirens | reverse complement strand
TGCTTTTATGTTATTTAAAATATATAATGAAATATTTTTCCCTGAAATATTGAGGAACCAGACATATCAGAAAGAAGATACAAAGAAATTAAATGGATGTTCACAAACAACCAAAGTAGGTTAACGGGACTGGACGTTACAACAAGTTAAAATAGGGTAAAAAGGAACCCAGGAGTTAAGTATGAATATCATGTGTATCTAACCAGAAAAAAGGTTTCCTTACCTACAAAGAATTCACATATTAAAAAAGTAAAATTCCCAAAAGTAAATCATTTCACCCTTGTTAGTATGTGCCCACTTTTCAAACTAACCTGAAGTAGATCAATCCATACCTGACATTCTTTTCATAATTGATCATTATGTGGCATGTCCACTTTCAGGAATATGACAGTACATTTTAGCAAGCCATTTTTTTAAAGGGGACTAGGAAATGAGGGAACACAAAAAGGGAATGGCTGACAGTAACCCCCAAATTGTAAGAAAAAGAGAATGACTGGATTAAAAATAAATTATAATTAAAACACAAAAGAATTTAGATTTTTAAAACTAGATCTCAAATAAGGTAAATGGTAGACAAATTTAAAGTTATCATTGACTTTTTCATTAATAATAATAGGCAAAATGCTAAAATGAAAACACGGTAAAGTTTAATTTACTTCTTTGGTTGTCGGCATAATTAGTTCTCGAATGTAAGCAGTTGCTCTTGGGAGTTGCCGACGATTGGAAATTTTCAACAACCATCATCAACTTTATATACTTCTCTTGTAAACAAGAAAAGGGACTGCATGTTTGGGAATTTCCTTGAACTAATTATGTATAAACTCATGAATGAAAAATATCAAGAAATCTTTGTGTATGTGTTGTTATGACATCTTTATAGTTTATGGCATTCATATACTTTTTACAAAGTGATATTCAGTCAATTAGAATTAAGCAGTAATGTTTCGCATCATTGCCTACAAGAAGTCAGGTCCAATACGAAGTGAGGTCGGGAAAAATGGCAATATAAATGGGGCAGCCAGTGGAAGAACTAGTACAATCTAACAAAGAAAGAGAAGACAATCTCACACAAGATCTTGTAAAACTATGGGACATATTTGTCAAGAAGCACGTTTGGAGGGATGCCGTCAAGAAACAGATCCCTCGGGACGTAATTTGGAACAACTTGCAAGTAAACAACGAAGTAGACCATCTCTTGAACTGACTAACAAGACTCCTAGCATGGCATTTTATCATTTTACAAAATCTCTGTGCAGAGAAGGAACAAGAACAGTGTTGTCAGAAAATACTACAATGATACGAGGAAAGGAATCGACGAGAAGAAGAACATGACACCGACCGATGATGCACTTCTAGGAATTAATGCCCTTATATCTGAATAAGGACAGGAAGAGATCAAAAATCGGTCATGAACTATTAGAGAAAAAAGTTAGAAGGTCCCTGAGAATAAGGGAACAAAGAAGAAGATTGAAGGGAATAGTTGAAGAAACCAAAGGGTTTTTGACCGAAAGCCCAAGCCTATCTAGGAGGAAAATCTGAAACCTAAGTCGAAGTCATAGTCAGGAAGAGAAGAGGACTTTCATGTCAAGAATACACAAAGGGTGAGTGGGAGGAAATAGCAAGGCATTTACCACTCTCCGATGAAGCGTACGTGGATCTTGCTGACCAACCCATGAAATCATCTGTATAATCAATGTCGAACAAAAAGGAGGGGGAAGAAAAGTCTACGGACTCACTTATAGAAATGTACGAGAACACTATATGCCACATTGAAGAACAATTACTTACAAATTATCCAAGAATCGGAGGACCTAAGCCTAAAACTCCAAGACAAAGGGAGCATAGAAAAGATCCCAAGGGCAATCCAAGCATGAGAAACATTGAGGAAGGACGAGTAGAGGATTCTTATGTGGCTGAGAGTGCAAGAGAAACAATAAAATGTACATATCAAAACTCTCCAGCCAAGTTCCAATCACAAAGGGTGCATCAGGGAAGAAGGATGGTGACTCCCCTAGCAAGTCCAAACGTTGAGAAGCAAAAACTCCAGAAATTCACAAGTAATGGATCGAATGATCCTGTATGGCATTGTAAAACTTTGAAACAATATGGATAACCATTGACTAGGACAATAGGACCTAATGGTTAAGAACATTCTCAGCAACCTTGAGAGGTATAGCAATAGGTTGGTACATAGATATTGAAGCAATCTCTAAAGCTACATGTAACTTGTTGAAAAAAGCATTCGAAGAAGAGTTCAAACTTCTTCAAGAGGTCAATGAAATTGTAGCGGAAATTTACAATAAGAAACAAGGGAAGAATGAAAATGTGAGAGCTTAGAATCATATGCTCAAAGAACTTCTGGTGAAATTGGAAAACTGACCTATCGATGGACTAAAAAAGAGGTGGTTCATCGAAGAGCTAATTCCTTCACTAAGGAAAAAGATGAAAGTTGTACCACCCTCCTCCTATGTCGATTCTTATAATCAACCAATTGGTATAGAGAGTGAGGATTAAACATCTTCTCAAGAAAAGAAAGACAAAAGAAGATGAGAGTTCAGACAAAAGTAGTGATAATGAATCTAGAACTGTCCAAGCCTTGAGAAAGGATATGATGAGAATGATGAAGAAATTGAAGGTGAAAAAAAAACGCCAAAGAAAATAAGGAGCTATGATGTACTAAATGTAAAAATGAGGATCATATTAAAACAAACTACCATAAGAAATTGTTTTCTGACATCTGCCAAGTTTTGCGACATTCTATTAAGCAGCAAATCAGCATGGGATCAAACCATTGGAAATATTAATGGCACAAAAGGTAACAGTTGAGACTCAACAATTCCTATTGAACTTCATGGTTATTCCTTTAGAGAAAAAATCTTATGATGCACTATTGAGTGGAGGATGGTTGATAGCAACCAAGTCTGATCATAGCTGGAAGAAGAATAGCCTATCAATAGAAAATAAAGGAAGAAAATACATTGTAGATTTGAGAAATCAAGTAGTGAGTGAGGAGGTCGCTTCCTTTGACTCAAAGTCTAATGGAAGGGAAACATGGGCAAAAGAAGAGAGAGGTTTCATGGAGCCAAATAATGGAGTACTTGACCTCCAACATTATTCAGAGGGAGAAACTAGCTCAATAAGCAGGCTTTTTCACTGGCAACTAGAAGATTATGAAATATTCCAACAGGATTGTACTATGATACAAATTGGAGAAATTGGAGAAGAGGAAGAAAACTATCAAGTGACAACAAGCCATATGTTTCCTTTGGTGTATGAGCAGTGCAAGGAAAGAGTTGTCAAACTAGATGATACACCAGCACATAACTTCGAACGCGACAAATTAATAAAAGTATGAGGAACTATCAACAAGGAGACTAAACCTAGGAGAAGAACGTAACCCCAAGTGATCATGGTAAGAGATGACCGGGACCCAATATTCAAAGCTACAGCATTCAAATTTTTATTAGAATATAAAGATGCTTTTGCATGGATGTGTAAAGCCTTAAAGGGAATATCGTAATGTCCCTTCTTCATCGCTGATCAATTCGTATCACTTATTCCGAGGCGCCAGAGGCTTGTTGAGGTAAAAATTAGGGTTTCCTTGCTTGGAGGTTTGAGGCAATTTTGAGTGTTTACTATTTATAGTAAATACTATTTTTGGGCAGTATGCAGTTGTCAGTCTTCAGGTCTTCATTTTCAGTTGGAGCAATTATATGAGTTCAAGTTCTGGCTTCTAAAAGCCTTATTTTGGTGAATTTCTTAAATAAAGGCATTAATGTTATAATTTGCAGTTGACCCCCTTGGCCTAGGTGAACAATTTTAAGTTGTGTTTAAAAGGGCTTGGAAAGTGGACTTCATTTAATGAAGGAGTTATTATCTTTTAAAGCTTTAATGTGAGTTGAAGTGGGACGCACCCTTGAAGAATGCGATTTTTGGAAATTTGAAAAGACATTTGTGACTCTTGGCGTACCTTCTTGGGAATTTGAAGAGTCTTCTAATCTTCATTAAAATGAAAGCTTTGCTCCAGCTTTTCTCATCCATGAACTTTGCTAATGTTATGCTGTTGGAATGACAATTGAATTATTGCTTCGAGGAAAGCTTACCTCCTAGCCTCTTGTCCAATTTCGTGTTTGAAAGATAACACCTAGTTGGCCTTTTTGCTGCTTCTCATATCAGATTAGCAGATTGAGCTTCACAGTTGTTGCATTTTTGAGTTCTACCAGATTTTGAGTTGCTGGTTCACATACAGCTGAAAGTGAAATTTGTATGCAGCTCATTGAATAAATTTATTTTGATTTTGGGTATTTTTGCTAAGCATTTATTGACCCAAGGCATTTCTTTTTGCAAAGTATGAGAATTTATGATTGAGAATCTGATTTTTGGGAACCAAGTCGCCCTTCTCAAGGGCCGTACCATTCTTGGATGCATTGGACTTCGTGCAAGAATTATATTTAGAGTTTGGTTGCTGTTTTGAGGCATGATTTTGGGCGCCTACCTCCTAGAAGACTTCTGCAAAAGACATCATTCGATTTGGAGGTATATTGAATGATTTATGAATATTTTATCGTTGTTCCACGGGATGTGTCCCCCTTTTTGTGTCAGCTCTCCCCGTCCCGACGCTTCTGGTGGACTTGGAGACGGCGGAGATGTCCCTTGGCCGCCCCTCCACCGGACGCAGAAGACGGGAGACGGGCGTCTCCGAGACGTCTCAGAGACGTCCAAGGGTCCCTCGAGCGTCTCGGAGACGCCCAGGAGTCTCCCGCGCTGGGACGCATTTTAAAGTGCTTTTTTTTAAAAAATCTTTTATTTTTCTTGAAGTTTGTGCATGGGGCCGAACCCTAAAGGCCTATGGGACCCATCTCAAAGCCTCTAAATGAAATAAAACTCTCAAATTGCTTTCTTTTTTACTCATATATGCATTTGATGTTTTGGAGCAGCTAGGTGAAGAAGAGGAAAACCAGTGAGAAGAGTGAGTGAAAGAGTGAGTTTGAGGTGCTGCAAGTGCAAGAGGGGTGAGAAGGAGAAAGAAGAAGAAGAGGAGGAGCATTCTACACCAATTTTGAAGGATTTTTCAAGCACAAGGTAGGATTTTATGACTGTTTTTCTTAGTTTTTTCAATTTTTTTTTGTTTTGTTTTCCAAGTTTTTAGATTCATTTTGAAAATGTAGTTTGATGTTTTTAATGGGCATTGAAATGAAAATCAAAACATGAATATGCATTTGCAGCCACATGTCTATGAAATTATGATTAAAAATTTAATCATAATTTCATATACATGGCTGCAAATGCATATTCATATTCTTAATTTTCATTTCAAGGCTCATTTTTTTTTCTTTCATCTTTCCATCAAGATTCATCATGAAATTTTAAAATTTTATTTTCAAATTTGTTAAACAGAAACTAGGCTGAAACTAGGCACTTATAGAATTTATTTGTTTATTGCAGTGTCACAATGAGCTCTCATGACAATGATGACATCAACATGAGTGAGGATGAAGCTCATTCACATAGTGATATTGATCCTGAATATGAACCTGGGGTTGAGGGGGATGACCATGGGGATGAGCATGAAGTCCAAACTAGTTCCATGGCAAGTGAAGCAAGTAATGTAAATTGCCCTTCTGCAATATTGGCAAAGTATGCTAGGGGTCCTTTTGATCCCACTTCCCCTCTCAAACAATTTGCAACAAAAGATCTAAGCAGGCAACCGCAAGGGGCAACAGCTGGTGGCACAAGGAGGTGGAAGTGCAACTTTTGTGGTGGTGGGTGGTATGGCAGCATCACTAGAGTTAATGCACACCTCCTTTTCATTAAAGGAAAAGTTGTGGGGATATGTCATTTTTTATTAAAACTAGAAAACCTGAAATTCAAAATTGAAATAAATAAGTTATGGGGTGTTCCTGATGATACTCCAGTTGCACCTGTGCCTACTACTTTGTCTCATAGGACACAGCTTCAGCATAGCCAACAACAGAGATCTAGCCATACTTTGCAGACGAGAGTAGGAGGGACACCAGGTTCTTCTTCTAGTGCCTATGCAGGAGAGGGGAGGGGGAAACGGAAAGTGCAAAGTCAAACTCAAAGTAACCCCATTGCAGATTTGTTTAATGTGCAGCTCAAGGATGAGATAGATGATGCCATTGGCAAGTTCTTCTTTGCCAATGGCATCCCGTTTCATGTTGCCCGATCTCCTTATTTTAAGGATATGATATCGATGGTGGCAAAGGGAGGACCATCATATGTGCCACCAGGTGAGACGAAATTGAGGACCGCGATCTTGGATAAGAACTATTCCAAGATCAATTTGTTGATGGAGAAGATGAAGGAGTGTTGGATTGAGACAGGATGTAGCATAGTCATGGATGGGTGGATGAACATTAGCCATCGTCCACTCATTAACATCATGGTTACATGTACTGAGGGCCCATATTTTCTTAAGGCAGTTGATTGTTCAGGGCATCGCAAAGATGCTGATTTTCAGTTTGAGGTTCTCAGGGATGCTATTGAGGAGGTTGGGCCACAAAATGTGGTCCAAGTTGTGACAGATGCTGTACATGTGTGCAAAGCTGCAAGGGAGACTTATTGAGGCTACTTATAGGCATATCTGGTGGACCCCATGTTGTGTGCATGCCATGAACAATGCACTCAAGGACATGGGAAAGATTGAATGGATTAGAGCAGTGGTTCATGATGCGAGAGATGTGCAGATGTTTATCTGCAACCACCACACATCACATGCACTTTTCAGGACCTTCGCTAAGAAGGAGTTCCTGAAACCTACTGATACGAGATATGGTTCCTATTTCATTCTCTTAGACAGAATGATTGAGTTGCAAGAGGCACTGCAACTCATGGTCATGACACAGATTGGAGTAGGTGGGCCGAGTCTAGGACAGAGCATGGGAGGAAGGTGAAGGATACAGTGAAGAGCGATGTGTTCTAGGCTGATGCAAAATATATTGTCGCCATCATTAAACCAGTTTTCCAGGTTATCAGGTATGGGGATGCGGATGCACCTAGCCTTGGAGAGGTGTATGAGTGCATTGATTCTATGCTTGATCAGATGAGGGCTGTTGTGCGAGAGAGGGACCCTACATTAGCATTCTACCATGAGCACATTCAGCCAATCATTCACAGGAGATGGGAGAAGCTCAACACTCCCTTGCACATGGCAGCCTATGCACTTAATCCTAAGTGGTACTTGACTAGGCCTGGTAGAGTAACACCGATACAGGATGCAGAGGTGAAGGCAGGGTTCTTTAGGTGCATTGAGAGGATGTATGATGATGTAGATGCCAGTGTGATTCGCACTGAGTGGACCAAATTTGCCACTCTTAGAGGTTATTCAGATGCAGCCAAGATGGATATGCGAACTATGGCGCAGGAGGACCCAATTTTGTGGTGGACTTGCCATGGATCAGGATCTTTGACTACCACTCTAGCCATTCAATTGTTATCTCAGGTTTCTAGTTCTTCAGCTGCTGAGAGGAACTGGTCTACATATAGCTTCATCCACTCTCTTAAGAGGAACAGACTTACCTCTAGGAGAGCAGAGAAGCTTGTGGCTGTACATAGTGCTTTGCGTCTCATTGACCGCAAATCACTTTTGTACAAAGAGAGTCCAGCAGCACGGTGGGATGTAGACCCAGAGGAGCCAGCACAGATTGATGAGGATGCTGCAGTTTCGGCTTCAGATGCAGGGCTGGTTGGTATTAGTTTGGCAGTGCTTGATCGCGAGGATTCTAGTAGTTCGAGTGATGAGGAGTTTGGGGATGATTAGAGGCCTCCCTTAACTACATTTTTGCATTTTGTACTTATTTTGATTATGATATCAAACTATCAATGTACTCATGCTACTTATTTTTATCATTATGATATGATATTATGATGTGACATGTCATATTTTCGATATTCATATAATAGAAATCTCAAATTCGACAATTTCATTTGTCAAATTTTAATATTTTATTTGATTAGTGATTACTAATAGTTTTCAAGTATTCAAAATGTTAGTATTTGCAATTTTACTAATTTGCCAAAGTTTAATTTGAATTGTTATTCTAAAACATCTTCTTATAACTAGTTATTCAAGTACCCTATGTATATCAGCGCCGCCCCCCCGCCGCCGTCCCCCGCCGTCCCCAAACTTAGACCCCTTGTCCCCCCGTCTCCGAGACCCGTCCCCCACATGGAGACGCGTCCCCTTCAGGAGACTCCGTGGAACATTGACAAAGATAAAATAGATGATTGTCACACAAAAAAAATAAAAAATTAATATATATATATATATATATAGATATATATATATAGATTAATGATATTATTGATAAATTAATATTGAAAAGGGGGTTACTACTCATTGTCCCTATTTATTAATTAGTCATATTTTTATAAAAAGATTAAAATAAAAGATAGTCAATATTAAAGAAAATTATGCTTCAATTAGAATTTAAATTAATATAATAAATATTTTTACCCTTATTATTAGTAAACAAAAAAATATTACTAATAAATGGTACTAGTTTAGGTATAGTAATCATGGCAAGGAAAGGAAAAAGAGTTAGATAATAATTATTAAAAAAAAATTGTAATCTATCTATGTATCTATCTATGTAAACATATATAGTTCTTGTAGGTTCCAATACTCATAGACTCTCTTTCCTAGATGCCCTAGATTTGAATTATTAATAGTATTTCTTTATCTCTACACCTCCTTTCATACCCTTCCCTTCTATTTTTCTCCCCCCTTCGTATACTATCATTCTCTCCCTAGTCTCCCCCCTCTTCTTTTCTCCTCCCCTATAAATCCCTAACCTCGAATTTCTTTTCAATACATATCTATTTTTTTATTTAAATGCTCATCATATTTATCTAATATTAAATATGCATGTTTGACCACTATTACTATTAGATATATATGTAATATCAACCTTTTTACCCTTCTCTTTTGTTAGCCGCTTTTTCTTTATCTATTTGTATTTAATCTTATAAATATTTATTTTCACTTATTGAATTAATTGTGTCACTTTAAGTTTGTGTTTTCATTTTTGGTTATTTGTATTTCATTAATATTTATGTCTACATTTTATTAATATTAATATTAATTAATTATTGTAATTATTATTAAGTAAAATCAATATATTATAATATTAGTTAAAATTTGATCATATTAATTTTTTAATTATTAAATCATTCTCAATAATTAATTATTCTTGGATATTTTTATATAGATTTTTCTTTAATCAAAATTATTAGTAAACCATTTAGATTTTTATATACAATTTATAACATTAATTAATCAATTATTAATATAATTATTTATTATTATCAGATAATTTATAATAAATTTAGAAAAGAAACTAATATTTATAGATTTAATTAAGATTTAATTAATAAACCATAAAATTTTGTCTATTAAAAATTATTTAATAAATGCAAATATTAATTAAGGCTACATATACTGTGAGATTTGAGCGTCTCTCCATTATCACATAAAACCTAGATAATTGATTTTCCAACTAGATGGGAACATTCTATTTCCATTTACAATTTGTTTTCAATTTGATGGCAACTTTATTTTTTCATTTGCATTGCTTTATGTTTTAAATTTGGATGCAAATATTTCAAAATTAAATAATACTTAATTTCTTTAAGGAAAAATTCTAGATTTTTCTAAGTTTATTTCATTCCATTATTTAGCACTTATTATTAATTATTTAATCTAGACACATACAATTAGAATTTATAGCACATGGCATCCATCCACACACATGCACAAACACGTACTCTAAACATATTAACACATATAGTTTTCTATGAGCATAATCCTTGAACCTCCTTTAGATGCAAGTGCTAGTTTATTAGCTGATAGACTACATACAGTGTGAGATTTAAGCCTGAACCAAGTCTAGCCTGAACCAAGTCTCATGCTTGCAAACCATTGTTGAGTCATTGGAAAATAAGTTTTAGCACTAATGGTAAATCAGCTAATGTTTAATGGTAAAAGCCTCCAAAGTATTGATGGCAACATTCTATTTCCATTTGCACTATTTTTTCTCAATTTGATGGCAACTTTCTTTCTTCATTTGTATTGATTTATGTTTTAAAGTTGTTTGCAAATATTTCATAATCAAATAATACTTAATATACATATAGTTTTCTATTGGTGTAATCCTTGAACCTCCTTTAAGTGCAAGTGTTATTTTTTATTTAACTTTAAACCATTTATACTAACTAATATTTAATTATGCTAAGAGGCGTATTACAATGGCATCCACCAAAAAGAAAAATTCAATGTAAGGAAAAACTTTTTAGCTTGAATTTAACATTCAAATGACATGTAGCTGGCATAACTACATTCATTGTATGTAGACATCTTTTCAAGCAAATTTAAAAATGGTTTTAAACAGATTTACTATCTTTGTTTTACATAGATAATGTGAAAGCCCCTTCACTCAAAATTTGAATACAAATTTAAAGAAAAAATAAAATATTCTTATCCACTCTAAAATACTTGTTTTTTATATCATAATCAATTTATAATGATTTCATTTTTATTATTATTAATATTGAGATTTAATATTAATAATTATAATTAATTTAATTATAGTAATTAAATGTTTATAATTGCAATAGGTATCTGATAATGATAATCTCGCATATTTTATATATATTAATATTTAATATATGTATCCTAGTTGAATATATATAATTTATACAATACAACATATTGTATATGAATACAATATATTATTTTTTATTAATTTTTATCAATAGTCTTTTAATAATTAATTAGTATAATTTAATAAATAATTAAGTTATATAAATAAATTACTATTTATTTTAAATCACACTTTAAATACTTGTAAGAGAAATAATTAAACTTATTAAATCTTTCAATCTATAAATTTGTATAGTTTATAAATGATTACTTAATTGTTTGATTTTTTTTTGTTCATATTTTTTTACTATATTTTATGTAGTATAAACATAGTATAAATAATTAGCTGATAGGCTATTTACGTGGGGGAACCCCACTGGGATTTCCAGCAGTTTGACACCGGAAATCCCCGGTGGGGTTCCCTAAGACTTCCACCGAAATCTTCTTTGGCCGGATCCACGACCCTCCGCCCAACGCAGGAACTTAACAACACTATAGTGCGAGGAGAAATTGTTAAGTATATAATTTATCATATATTCAGCAACCATCATTCTCATGTCAGTCCAGAGCAAAGCGTTTACATGGAAGAGGCTAGAGTTTCTCTGTAATTAATTTAGCAGAAGATCTTACAATGGAATTCATGTATTGTGAATACTTGGTGGTCGTCAAATCTATTTAAAATTTATAAATTAATGGAAACAAGGATTTCAGGTACAACTACATGGCAAACCATTCCAAAAGCAAGGCGCTCACAGATAAACCTTTCCCCAAGTAATTAGATAAGCCCTTACCTACATAATCTCACTAGAATGTACGCAGTTCTCTGGAATACATCTGTACCTTACACATTTGGAAATAGCAGCTCCCTAAAGAACGCCGACCTTTTAACCAGGCTTTTTATGTATAACCAGTCTTGTAATCTTGAGAGGACAAGTGTACTACCCCTCTGGTGAGATTTTCCGATTATTTTTAGACTACGAGTCTTTCTAGGGTTGTCACTTGGCTTTGAGACGGCCACAGCCAAGCATGTGACCTTCTGCAAGTGGAGGGGTTTTCTCAAGAAACCATAGGCTTTCTATTTTGTGTGAAGTGGACGTTGGCCTCATCATATTTTCTACATCTGGAAAGCTCTGCGAATACACAAAGTCTAGGTATAATTTTACTATTTCTTAGGAAAATAAATGAATTGATAAAATAAGACAATTTCAAGCACAAAAAATTAACGGTTCGGTACAAATTGTTAGAGAAAAAAAAAGCTCACTGAAACCATGCATCTTACCCTCTAGATTAGGAGCAGCACGAAGTCTCTACTATCCCATGACGGTATCTCCATCTTGCTCACTCACAGACAGAAACATCAGAAACTGTAGGCAAATATAAGCTAAATTAAACCTACAACAGACCGTGCAAGTACCCATTTGTTGTGTTGAATTATATAGAGATATTGTTGAAACAGGTGGCCTTTATATTGAAAGCAAGGAAACATTTGTTTGATGATAACTGAGCCAGGAAGCCATGTGGAGAGGTTGCATGGGAGGTGAAGGAGAGAATAGGGACATAAAAATCAGCGTTGGAGAATGGTACAATCTGGTGCAATAAAAAAGAGAGAGCAACACTAAGAATTATGCAAGCATGGCACACATGAAGATATGGGATTGAAGGTATAGGAATTCAACCTGTAGGGAAATTGAAGATATCTGATATATTAGCAACTGAGCTCTTTGAATGATTCAGATCTCTTTCATTATTACTTACATACCATGTTTATCTTTTATTTTTGATGTTTTTTTTTGAGTGAAGTGAGAAGGGCTTTTGTGGGGTTGTATTTATTTGGTACAATCTTCACTTAGTAAAAATTGTTGAACAGTTGATATTAATCGATTAATTATCAAGGGTTATGGGCCTTCATTGTCAAAAAAATTAATTGTATGTTTGGAAAATTTAGAAGTCTATGAGTCTGAGCAAGATGTTACATAGAGAGCTACATGTATCTAGCCTATGTTAGTAGGGATGTCCAACTTTATTGGAAAAAAATATAAGTGTGTTTGAGCAATTTGTAGAAGTGGAATAAGGATTAAACTCTTTCTTGTTAACAAAGAATCTGAATTTGGTTATGAACTATGAATAGAGCAACATACTCTCCAACAGTTGATCAACAACAATAGTCTCTTGTGGTGTGGCTTATCACAAACACCCCTTTCAACATGAATCATTAAGCATTATGAACAAGTTTATCCACTAGACATACCTGCGTTGCATGAATACATGATGGCAAGGGCATAAAAATAGGAGTGTGTTTGAGCTTGACGCTATAGACAGTTGTAGGTATCTAAACTAGGCGGTGTTAGGAGTGCGTGTGCTACTTTATGGGAAAAAGTAGTGAAAAAAAGTAATTAATCCATATGTGCCTATCGGATATTCTATTGCTAATTGAATATTGTGCAACTGCTAGTTTACTATAAATTAGCACTTACACGGAAAAGAAATTCAAAGATTACACTGATAGATTTACTTTACGAGGTTATAAAACTTTTCATTATTATTATTTCATATATCAACTATTTAATTTATTTATTTTTCGTTGGAGTGTTAAAAAGCATTTCACTCCACCCATGCTGCTAATAGCACGACATATAATTTTTTCCTTTTTTGTAAACAACGAGTGATGCAACGAATAGCATAGAAACTCGTTAACATATATGAAAGTTTAAGATCGCCTCTAGATAACATCTATTCGAAACAATGATCAAACTTTATCCGCGGTAAAGTGGACGGTAAGCTGGCAATGAAAAACTGACGTGGCACATCCCCATCCAAACTGTTTAACCGTCCTCTAAATCCAGGCAGGTTAAATTCCAAACGGTACCTTGAAATCTGCCCAGGATTTTGTCGCGGTCTTTTCGCGGTCTACGAAGTGGGACCCACCATTTTGTCGCGGACTTTTCACGGTCTAGGAAGTAGGACCCACCCAAAGGCCGCACTACGGAAGAGTTTAGTCGAGTCACTCTACGTGACCGGCGGCTAAATCTCCTGCGCCTCTCAAGCATTCATTGTCCGCCGTGACACTCGCAAACCACCGTGAGATTCACGCACTGCCCTTCGAATCACGACCAACTTCCCGTCGTGTCAAATCCTAAAGCGATGTCAGAAATTTATTTATATGAGAACTTCTTATGCCTGGCCTTAGATGACAAGTTTAAAAGTGAACCCAACAATCATACTTACTATTTCATTTTTTTGTTGGGTGTTTACGTGGGCTAAGAATGAAGATGATGATGCTTCTTCTGCTACTCTTTTTCTCTTCACTGCCCGCTAATATGGCAGATTCGTTTTATCATTCTGATGAACAAGCTCTGATGGATTTCAAAGATTCTATCTCTCACGATCCATATGATTCTTTGCTGAGTTGGTCTCCCAATCACACCTTCTGCAATTGGACTGGTGTTACCTGCTCTTCTCGTCGACAGCGTGTGGTTTCCTTGAATCTCACAGGTATGGGATTACTTGGCCCTATCTCTCCCTTACTGGGAAACCTTTCCTTCCTTAGAGTAGTTGATCTCAGAAATAATAGCTTTGAGGGCAATATTCCATATCAACTTGGATGGCTATTTCGCTTGAGAACCCTTTGGTTGCCTTATAACAATTTGGAAGGTCCCATTCCATCCTCTCTAGGAGGCTGTCGTTCTTTACAATCTCTCTTTCTGTCATTTAACAATTTAAGTGGAAGCATTCCCTCTGAATTTAGTCTTCTTTCAAATTTAGAAACCATGGCATTAGGAGTAAACAATTTGACAGGTATTATCCCACCTTTCTTTGGAAACATGTCCCTTTTAATTGCCATTGACTTGTCAAAAAATAGATTCCAAGGTGGTATTCCTGCTGAGTTGGGTATGCTGAGTCAGCTAAGCACGCTTGATCTAAAGGACAACAACTTAATAGGATCGATCCCCGTCGCCATTTCCAATTGCACTCATCTCCAAATATTGACGCTATGTGAAAACCACTTAAACGGCCCAATTCCATGGGAGTTTGGAAGGCTATCAGAGTTGCAAAAAGTGTATTTGTGGGGAAACCAACTCACTGGAGAAATACCCAGCTCAGTGGGTAATTGGACTGAGCTGCAAATATTGTATTTGGAGCGCAACCAACTGAGCGGCACACTGCCGCTGGAATTTGGGAAAATGCAGCAGCTGAGACGGTTAGTTTTGTGGGGAAATCATTTTTTAAGCGGAAGCAATGGTTTATCCATTCTAACAGTGTTAACTAATTGCTCCAGCTTGGAACATCTTGAGATGGCACTTAATTATCTCACTGGCGTTTTGCCCACTTCAATTGGTCGCCTTTCAAATTCACTGAATTATTTAACATTGGACTCAAATCGAATTGGGGGAAACATACCAGATGAGATTGGTAACCTCACAAATTTGGCGACAGTAAGCCTAAGAGCAAACCGATTCAATGGGACCATTCCATCTGCACTCGGTAAACTTCCAAATCTGGAAAGATTATTTCTGGATGCAAACAAATTGCAAGGAAGGATTCCAGAAAGTTTTGGCAAATCAAAAAGGCTTGGGTTATTGGCACTCAGTGAGAACATGCTTTCAGGGAAAATTCCAGATAGTCTTGGCGAGCTTCCACAATTAAGGCAGCTTAATCTTCATCACAATCAGCTGACAGGGAAAATACCTGCCAGTTTAGGGAGATGTCAGACGTTGGAAATGTTGGACTTGGCGCACAACAAACTAACAGGAAATATACCTCCTGAAGTTGCAGGTCTTAAGAATCTCCAGTTCTATTTCAACGTTTCCTGCAATTTATTGCAGGGTTCTATTTTGGAAATGAGCAAAATGGTTATGGTTTTAGCTATAGATATATCTAGCAACAACTTCTCTGGTAGCATTCCAAGTGTACTGGCAAGCTGCAATGCATTAGAATATCTAAATCTTTCTTGGAATGCATTTGAGGGGCCAATCCCTGCATCACTGGCAGATCTAAAAAATCTGCAGAACATGGATCTTTCTTGCAATAATTTGTCAGGTACAATACCGGTGGCTTTCAAAAAGATGAAAATGCTTCAGCATCTCAATCTCTCTTCAAACAGGTTAACTGGAGAGGTTCCAAAGGGAGGAGCTTTCGCAACACTTGATGCCTCAGAAGTTATGGGAAATCTTGGCCTTTGTGGTGGATGGATAAACTTGCCACCATGCTCTCATTCCAAACACAAGCAGCCATCAGTCTCCAAAAAGGTAAAAATTCCTGTTGTAGTCGGCATTGCAATTTTGATCATGTCTCTTCTTTTGGTAGCATATTCATATAGACGCAGACATTCCAGTACCCCTGCTATCAATGTATGGCCTCCAAAATTTTCATATGAAGAACTTGTAGATGCAACTGGTGGGTTCAGTGATGAAAATCTTTTAGGAAGTGGGAGTTTTGGGTCAGTGTATAAAGGGATTCTAAAAAATGGTAGAAATATTGCTGTTAAAGTTCTCAAGTTGCATGATGAACATGCTCACCAAAGTTTCAGAAGGGAATGCAATGCATTAAAGAGAGTTCGGCACCGCAATGTAATTAAAATCATTTCAGCATGCTTCAACCTTGATTTTAAAGCCTTAATTCTTCCATTCATGTCAAATGGAAGTTTAGAGAGGTGGTTGTATCCTCTTGAAGGAGGTAGATGCAGATTAAATTTGAGTGATCGAATAAGGATAGCAATGGAGATAGCAGAAGGAATGGCATATCTTCACCATTATTGCTTTGTTCAAGTTATTCACTGTGACCTAAAGCCCAACAATGTCCTATTAGGAGATGACATGACTTCATATATAGCAGATTTTGGCCTTTCCAATCTTATTTTTGGCAATTCCATGGATTCTTTGACTTCTACAGATGCACTTAAAGGATCAATTGGCTACATTGCACCAGGTATAGATTTCTTGTTATTGCAATATGCATTTCACTGCTTTCTTTGGTTATCTTATAGACCAGCAAATGCTTCAAATGGAGTCTTAGATCCTTGTTTATTTGTTATTGTAGAGTATGGAATAGGCAGAAAGCTCACTATAAAGGGAGATGTATACAGTTATGGAATTTTAATTTTAGAGTTGTTGACAAGGAGGAGACCAACAGATGATATGTTCATCGAAGGAATCAATCTACGAAAATGGACAGAAATGCATTTTCCAAATAGAATCTCAGATGTGGTGGATAATTGTCTATTTATAGATGCTCATGAATCAGAGATATCAATGGTAATGGAATGTCTTACTCAATTTATACAGATTGGGCTGTTTTGCACAAGGGATTCACCTGAAGAACGTCCTGATATGATTGAGATAGTCGATAGACTAAATGCAATCAGAAGTACATTTCTTGATACACCTAAAACTATTCGATTACCAATAGATATCTCACCTTTTCTTAATGATGAAAGGAATATAAATACAACCGAGTCAAGAAATAGTGGAAGTTGGTCTGCATAATACTGTCCGTTCTTGCTTTATTTCTTGGCCAACCAAAACATAATAATGTCCTAATGTACTATTTTGGATAGTATAGTATATTGTGAGGAGATGAAATAATATTTAGATTGTGCTACCTATATGGTATAGCATATTGTGACATTTAGGGTTGTCATTTGAAATTGTGAGTTTGTATTTTTGGCCATATCAATGGTGTATGTATATGATTAAATATGTATGTCACTAGAAAGGAAATATGGTAAAAGATAAATATTTTTTATTATTAAATATTAAATTTCTTTTAGGGTTAATTTTATATCTTTGGAGTTATGAATAATATTTAAAATTTGTTTTAGTTTTATATTAATTTTTGAATGATGAATAGTTGTTAAAGTTATATTATTATTTTTTAATATCATTTGTAAAAAACACATAGAAATCAATTATTTCTTCTAAATTTTAAGTGAATTTTTTAATGTTGTGGTAAAATTTTAAAACTAGATTGTTTCATTACATTTTATAAATCAAGATGATTAAATATATAGCTTTAATTTTTTATTGAATTAGAGTTTTTAAGTTTTTTGTTGAAATGATATTTTAATTGTAAAGTTTGTACATCTCATAGAATTTTTATATAAATTTTGAGTTTATTTCTAGTGCATGTCTTAATACATGTAGATATTGAGAACTAACACAATCTTATGCAAAGTTGGGATCACTTAGTTTTCCCCTACTTTATTCTTATGTATATATACTCTAATGTATTCACTTACATCTTATATTTGCTACACTTATTTGTAAAAACACTCTAAAAAAATTCCATCCATCTATATTTAACCATTTTTCCACCTAGGGTTATTTCCATGGTTGTGTACTTGATCCTTGAATTTTTAAAATTTAAATTCAAACTTTGATCAAATATTACCCATTATTTATCCCTCTTGAGAGAATCAAGTATGTGTTGCTACTATTTAGTAAATTAGTACTATATGATAATATTTGAAGGCATTCAATCATATTAATTTCATATCTTTTTATCTTCTAAGAATCACTCACAAACCATTTGCATTAAGGGTGGAAAATATTCAATAGGTGAAATAAAAAGAATCTATGTATTCATCATTAAATTAGGAGCATATGCATGATTAAAGACTGTTTTACACAATCATTTACGATTTTTTTTTGTGATTTGAACTAGAACATGTCTCGTTGTGACATTAATGATAATCTTCTAAAGGTATTTTAAAATGTTGCTTGTCTTAGATATTAGAAATGAGTAGAAAAAATAAATATTAATAAGGAAAGAAATAGAGTAGAGGAACACATCAAGTTGGATCAAGAGTAAACACTAAAAGTAAATATATGGTTATAGATCAAAAAACATATAGATTTTATCCCAAATAAAGAACCAATTTATCATATAATTAGAGGAGTTATAGTTGGTATTCTCCAAGTAGACATGAGTTAGATTCAAGAATATTTAATAATAATTATTCTTTATTCATAGACCTAAGTGCACCTATCCATTATACTTACTAGCATTATTTTTTTTAATACATTAGGCCTCACTAGATACACTCATTAGGTCTTGGTCAATCTATGCTTATTTCAATGCATCTTATTTATTTATTTGAAATCATAGTTAAGAAAAGTTTTATTTTATTTAGACTATGGTGAACTTGATTGATCCTACATGATCTAATTTTATTTATAGGATTGCTTGTCACATTAGGGTTTTTAAATCTATAATTTTTTCGTTTCGCATACTATTTTTAGATGTGAACTTCACTTCACATCCTTTTGCTTCATTTGTTTATCATTTTTTTTTAGGTTTAGAGTCTATTTTTGCATCTTACCTTGTACTCATCTCAATTACATTTAGATTGGTTCAAGGGTTTGTATTTTCCACCTATTTTTATATATGTTATACCTCTATGTTTTCTAAGATGATAATCATCAACCTTTTCCATACTACCATATAGATTTTTTCATCATGGATATCCTCTTCTCTTTTCTTACCAAATTGAATTTTATTTCACTATTCTTATGATGATACATCTTTGGTGACCTTTTATAGATATTGAATGCTATCTCATTCATGTATGTGTTTGATAAAACTAGACAATTAGACCCATATGACATGGTACCTAGAATGCATGATAGATCTTATATTATATCCATGAATCATCATCACCATTAGATGGTGAATGTAGTGATGTGTGTGTGTATAACCAAGGCATCTTCTCTAATACCTAATGGTATATTTGTTGCTTCGGGGTCACCTATTAATGATGATTATCCAAGTGATAATCCTTAATATGAATATTTCTCTTCTATCATTAGTTGTGTACCTATTCATGGTACACCTATTAGAGATGATTTAACAATAACACACATTAGCCTTCTAATTGTAGGTGTAAACAACATGAACAAGCTAAATATAATGAAATAATTAAAAATCATGATACCTTCTCTACATGTTCTGTGTGCTAGGATTAGATATCACCTACCTTTCATTTTCCTTATTTTCATATTTATAATTTATATAATTATGTGTCCAATTGGAATGGCTATTTAACTTTGTAATGTATGATTGGAAATTTATAAGTCAAACTCAGTGTTACAAAATTCATAAATGTAATATTGAAACTTTTAAGGTGTAAAAAGATATTACATTGGGTGGAGAGCATAAATATTAGTTAGGTTTATACTACAATATAGAGAAGGGTCTTTTGCTAATGCATGGAATCATCTTTGAAAGAGGTGGATTCATCAAATATTTTTCACTAATAGAGATGATAAATTTTTCCATGTCTTTAGCATGGTATTAGAAACTATCATTAGTAAATTCTATTTTTTAAATTTTTATAATATATTAGATGCAAGTGTTGGGGATTTTATTGTGACTTTAATATTTGATGTGATTATGCTAAAAAAATTATACCATAGTTGTTCTCTTTTTCCTTGTAGTTGTGACATTGTATCATGACCATAGTTGTGTTGCTAGAGAGGTAATAGTTTTTCCACATTATGGAGAGAACATATTAGACACATGGTTTATGAGAATGTTTCCTACAAAAAATAGTGTCTCAAGATATTTCTCCTTGTACTCTTGATAAATCATTGCAACACCATGAATGTATTGTAACTACTTTTATTGAATAATAATATATTGAGTGTGCTTTGGAGGCTATATTTTTTGTATAAGGGGTTTATAAGATATAAATTATGTCTTGTGCTCTTTCTCTACAATTTTGTTTTATATTTGTAAACTTTTTCATTATTTATCTTATTCGATCAATGTAACAATTATTAGTCTCCTTTCACAATTATTATACCTTATTTCTTTGATATTGGTGACATGATGAGAATAGTTCCTTATATTTCGTATTAGAGCTTTATTTCATGTTTTTATCCTAGTAATGTTACTAGAATAGTTCCTTTCAATATCTCTTATGTTTTCTAATGCTTTATATCTTAGAATAATCTTAATTCTATCCTAGCTTTTTATGCCTTTTTATAATAACTCACTCTAAACCAAATCATACACACATGATCCTTAAATTTTCATACGAATATATTACTATGCATAATTCTATCATGTATTCTTAATCTTAAGGGCTTAGCCTTGATATTATAAGTAATACTTCAAGATAATAAACTTCTACAAGACTTGATACAAGATTTTACATGAATAATTATATAGGAATTTTTATCTTATTCTAATTGCATTCATCATTTAGTGCTTTAAGGGGTAAAAGTATAAACCTGTGTCACACTTTTACAAAGGAATTGGCCAACTCAAATAAACATTCTCAACTTTGACAACATAAAAGTGGTCTTTGTGCTTATAATTTCAAAATGATGTAAACTAATGAAATTTAGAACTCTTGATGAAGTTTATTGGATTGCAATTTTTCAAAAAACATTAAAATTGTTTTGATATTTTTTAGAAAAATTAAAGAGTGGATTTGGAATTCTTAGAAAATTTCAAGAAATATTGATGTTTTTGATAAAGTAAGCAACATTTTTCAGGGTTCTATACCCTTCACAAAGAGCCACAAGGGTTAATAAAGTCCAAGATAAAAAAAAAGCATCAAAACAAAACACTAAACCAAAAAAAAGAAACACGGACTAATAACACACGGATAAATAACAAACCAGCAATAGACTAGCTAGCAACCTCTGAACTCTTGGATAGAAGATGAACCACATCATTTCTGACCCACTCCTAAAGGTCTTCAGTCTTCTTCATCTCCATCTCATCCTTCATGACCGTCGTCCGGGTACTAGTGACATAGTGAACCAACTTGACCATGAAGCGGGTCAATCCACATAATTTTTTGTGTAGTTTGTATATTCTTTCTTTCAGCACATAAACCTCATCCCCACCACCTGCAGTGTAGTTGAGATCATTCTTCTCAACATCCAATAGCTCCGAAGAGTGAGAGGCTAAAACCTCCTTCTGAGCTTTTCCCTTGTCAGGAATGCAGCAGGGACCTCTGGCTTTCAATCCCTCCTCATCCTCTAACACCTCTTCAACCCTTCTATCTTTGTTCTCAGACAACTCCTCTTCAGTGTCCAAATCTTTAACCTTTACTTTTTTCCTATTCTTGGCCTACCTATCAGAGTGCCGAATGATAACATCACAACCAATAACCACAGTCTCTACAACCACCGTATCACCCAATGAGTTTTTGCTCACAAAATTTTTCCCTTTGCTTGGAGGCTACTTCTCCTTGTTTCCTTTCTTTTTCAGGGCGGGCTTACGAGAAGTCTTAGTAGGGGTAGACTTGAGATCACACATGCTAGCTACCACACTAGTTTGGGCAGCTCCCTCTTTCCCCTTAAGATTTTTAGCAACGGGTTTGGATTTTTGAGAGTCAGCAGGGACCAGGTGATTTTTCCTCATAGGGCCTTTAGATTCGGCTGAAGATAAGTTGGTCGTACTAGGAGGCTCAATTTCTTCAATGCAAATGGTCGAAATGGGTTTAGGCGGGCATAAAGCTAGATGGAAGTGGTAGAGTCTTAGGATAAGACCTTGGTGGAGTGGCAGGGGAGTATGTTCATTAGGATTCAGAGTAGTAGAATCAACACATTTTTCAATAGAATTTTCAAGTTCCATAAGCAGGAAAAAAGGAAAGCTTAATAAAACTTTATGCCTAAGGTGATTCAACAAAGGGAAATGGTAGAAGTAATAGGGTATGTGCAAGATCAACATGGAAAAAATAGGCCCTTAACTAGCAAAAAATTCATAAAAATCAAAGTTAGGCAACTTGACATAAAATTTTTAATAAGTTTTCTATATTATTTCAAAAATATGTAAGAATAGAATATGTAGCAAATTGAATGTAGTTTCTAAACTACTAGGTTTATTTAGAAAAAAAATCTATTTGGTGAAAATTTGAAATTTCAATGCAGTAGAACTTAAATTTCACAGAAAAAATAAGAAGTAGGTGTCTGTCTAACCACCCTAACCACAATAAAATGATAATTATTTTTTATAATATTTTAGACATAAGTAGAGGACTCATGTCTAGATGTGATGAATATTATTTTGTAATTTTTTTCTAAGTAAATAATTAATTATGAATTTTTTATTACAAATTTTAAAGAATATAAAAACTTGTATGTCTGACCACCTTAACTTGGTCAAAACTTCATGAAATTTATTTTTTTATTTTTTTAATCCTATAGTATGTGAATCATAGAATGTGACGCATGTTTTGGATTCAAAAAATGTGTTACTGTTTGAAATCTATAGATGTTTTTCAATCAACCTATCAATCTGAAATTTACTCATAATTCAAATAGAAAATGAATAATAACTATTTATTAAATTCAAAGTGAAGCATAATTTATATTGGTGGAAAGCTAAGAATCTCCTTTAAAAACCCTTTTCATTTCATCAATTTAGAATAAAAAAAAGTTGTCAACTACATACCCTACAAATACCCATTACCCATCATATTGCCACTTTTTGGCCCATCATGATCCTACACATACCCAATAAGTCTTGTACCTACCTTCCAGCGTGACATATTTCATCAAGGCAAGACAAACCTAGTTCCATGGCTGAGGGAGATCCTCCTGCTCAAACCCAAACTAGTTGAGCACTGGTGTCTCATTCCCCACAAAAAAATTGTTCATACTTTCGTTATCCTGTGTCTTTGAGTGTTTCAGATGCTTTATACTAGTACTCTAGAGACTTGTCGCTTGCGCAATCACTTCCTCGTCCATAGTAAAGGAGATGCCACCCAAAGTCACATGATGATCATTCCAAGAGTTGATGAACTAAGTAGAAAGATTAGGGTCATGGCCCACAAGTCTCTCCATCAGAGGATCAAGGCCACCTTCAACACAAACATGTCAGACAAGCGGATCCTTGTGAAATTCACTACAATTATCTGGCTCCGTCTACACCGTATCACCTCCCATGATTTCTCTCTACACATATTATAACCAGGAACCCTAAAAAAATAGAAGGTTAGAGATAATAGAAAGGTGAAAAATCACCCGCACATCAAGGAATTTAAGCCATAAATGATAGTCTTTGAAAATCAAGCCTAAGGAAAAATCACATGCAAGAGTTAATAATTTCCCAGAATCAATCTTAGTGGAAGCATTAATGAGGATCTCCTCACACAAACGACTAAGCAAATAGGAAATTAAAGGTAAGGAAGGATTTCCTTCCACATAGAAGAAACACAAAAATCTAAGCAAGATATCTGCGGGGCCAGAGTTAGAAACATCTAAATTGATAGCTTTCAGGGGTGGGCCGAAGTTAGTTATACCACTAATAGAAGCTATAAGGTGCAAAAACATAATAGTAGATAAAGAAAATCCAAAAAGAAGCTTTATCTCATAATTACAAGTCACATCAAAATCAAGAACAAAGAACTTGAAAATCTAATAGCTTAAGAAGATCCCCATATGGAGATTATGAAGGGTATGGTCCAACTTAGTATTAATCATTAGGTACATGTCGTAGAAAATCATGATTTTCATTTTTAAAAATGGGCTCCATCCCATAATTTGAAATACGCCACTTGCTATCCATCCCATCAGTACAACTAGTCATTCATCTCATCAAAACAATTAGACCACATAGCCCAATAGATAAGCATGTGGACCCCTCAAACATCCAACTAGGCACATGTTGAGTTTTCATCATTGGTCAAGTAAGGGCTTTGTTCCTTTAGTATAATACTCTGAATGGTAGGAGGTAGGTTACTTAGATCACACTAGCATTTGGACAATTTCCAGTGTGTGCCATAATTGGCTAAGGCATCAACAACTTGGTTCCCCTCTCTGTAAATATAATTGGCCACTTTTAATTTTATCTTTGACACAAGGAATATAATGTCTCGAAGAATGTATTCAGTACTCCACCCTAACAGTCTATCAAAATTAATAGCATCAATAATGGACTAAGAGTCTCCTTCAATATGCAGGTTCTCAATCCCCAAGGAAATAGCTATCTATAAGCCCTTTAACAATGCTCTAGCTTCCACTATCATGGAAGAATGAATACCAATCCCCCTAGCGTAACCAACCACTAACTTCTTTTTGTGATCCCTGATCACACCTCCTATACTTGCTCTGCATGGGTTTCCCTTAACAACCCCATCAAAATTTAGTTTAAACCAACCCCTATCAGGGGGTTTCCAAATAGTGGCTCTCTGAGCTAGAATCCTAGAGTTGTCATAAGAATTGGCATCCAATTTTTAGTGCCAAGCTTTAGCTATGCTTATTTCCATCTCAGTAGGTCCTTTGTCAAGGATTTTCCCTTTGAAGAGTGAGATATTTTCTGCAGTGAGCTGAGCTCCAATACCAAACACCTCTTGCAGGTTCATCTTAGTGTTCCTAAAGATCCTATTATTCCTCTCTTTCCATAAGCACTAGCATATAATGGGAGGGACTTGGTTCCATATTTTACAAGTTAAAGGATGGGTAAAGGGTCCAGACTAGCTCGAGATAAAATATGTGATGTCCTTACATATAATCCATTGAATTCCCAATCTTCCTAAAGCCAGCTCCCACACCTCCACAACAAATGGGTAGTGTAATAGCAGATGATCAACCGATTCTTCATTGTATTTACACAAAAAGCATCTATTACGGATCTGGAATCCCCTTCTCCTTAGATTGTCCTGAGTAAGAATCCTATTATGGTAGACAATCCACCAGAAGAAGTTAACTTTTTGTATCATGTATCAATTCCAAACCTTCTTCCATAGATAATTGATAATACCCTGGTCTGTCAGCATATTGTAAGTTGATTTAACTATAAGATCACCCTGGTTATCATGGATCCAGAAGAACTCATCCCCTCTGTAAGAAGGGGGTAGTCTGGTGAGGGAGAGAAACTCTTGTAGAGTCTTGGTAAGAAGACACAAATTAGGGGATAAAGGACAACATAGGCCAATTTCATTCCATTTCCTAGCTCCCAGGGGCCCTATGAGGTAATCACTAATATATATTCCAAACACTTGTTGAGCTAAACCCTTAAGAAACCTAAATTCAGAATTTTCTAGCGGGGTGTCAAGTAACCAAGTGTCCTCCCAGAATTTGATTTTATTACCATTACCTATCTTATGTTTGATCCCATTCCTCATAAGATCCTGTAGACTGCAAATACCCCTCCAAACCAAGGACTTCGAAGGGCGAGCCTCTGAAAAGTAGTCAATCAACGACCTATTATGAAGGTACTTGGCATTCATGATCTCACACCAATCCTTCCTATCCCTCAGATGATCC
The DNA here is from genome assembly GCA_007258455.2 of Sequoia sempervirens. Classification (NCBI taxonomy): domain Eukaryota; kingdom Viridiplantae; phylum Streptophyta; class Pinopsida; order Cupressales; family Cupressaceae; genus Sequoia; species Sequoia sempervirens. The sequence continues at coordinate 23,637,650 of VDFB02358134.1, read as the reverse complement.
CATCCCACTTTGGCCATAAGAGTTTTATTAGAATTAGAAATGGTTCTTATCCCAAGCCCACCACAACTTTTCAATTATCAAACGTTATCCCATTTAACCAAAGAGAGCTTCTTTTTTTCCTTGGTGCCTGACTAGAGGAAACACCTTTGAATTTTCTCAAATTTCTCAGCAATATATCTAGGTATCCTAAAAATGGATAGGAAATAGACATGGATACCTTGAAGAACAACAAAAAGAAGTTGTAATTTACCACCATGGCTGAGTAAGGAGCCTTTCCACCCAACAAGCTTCCTTTGAATCCTTTTGAGAATAGAATTCCAAAATTTAGGAGTAGCTTCCTTGATATTTAGGGGTAACCCAAGATAAACCGAAGGAAGAGAACCACTCAAACAACCTAGAACAACAGTCACCTAAGTTTGTAGGTTAGGAGTGCTGCTAAAGAAGTAAATCATGCTTTTATTGTAGTTAATGCACTGTCCAAAACAAGCAACAAAGTTGTTGAGACAATTTTTCCATTTCCTGGCTTCCAACACCAAGGCTTTCCCAAATAGAAAAGTATCATCAAAAAATTGTTGGATCACAGTCAGTCCTAAGTAAGAAGCATCCTTAATTCCTTTTATGGACCCCTCCAACAACATATTAGAGAAGTTCCTACTTAGGAAATCTACCACCATTATAAACAAATAGGGTGAGAGGGGATCTCCCTGTCTGATACCTCTCCCAGCATGAAAAAACCTGAAAGGAGAACCATTAACCAAAATAGAGTACTTAACCGTGGCAACACATTCCATTATTAGATTGATCACTAATTGATTGAATCCAAACTTAGCAAGAACTTTAGGGACAAAATTCCAGATCACCTTGTCATAGGCTTTAGAGATGTCAAGCTTGAGGGCCATACCAGCATAGTTGCATCTATCCATGGAGTGAAGTAATTCATGTGTGGTAATGGTAACATCAAGGATATGCCTACCAGGCACAAACCCTTTTTGGGTTGGGTTGATAATTTTATCAAGGAGTGGTTTGATGCGGTTGACCAAAATTTTAGAGAGGATTTTATAAAAAGTATTGCATAGGTTGATAGGGAAAAAGTCAACCATATGTTGAGGATCAACCACCTTGGGAATTAGATCAATGAATGTGTGATTTAGTTGCTTAAGAATCTTACCAGATTTGAAGAAATCATAAGCAACTAAAACAAGGTCCTCACCAATAATCTCCTAGAGGGTCTAAAAGAAAGCTAGAGGGAAACCATCAGGGCCAGGAGCTTTGAAGGCCCCCATGCTGAAAGTGGCCAACTTAACCTCCTCATGCAAGACAACACTAAGGATCCCCAAATTGTCGTCCTAAGATATTAAATTGCTAAAAGTGGCCAACTTAACCTCCTCAGGTGAGACAACACTGAGGATCCCCAGATTGTCATCTTGAGATATTAAATTCTGGAGCAAGTCTAGTAGCAGATCGTAAAGAGCCAGGTTAGGAGCTTTAGCAGGAGCCACATAAACCTTCTAGAAGTAGTCTGCCACCACTAAACCAATTAGGGAGGGATAATTGACAACCTCTCCTTGAGCATTATGTAACTTGTTTATCTAATTCATCTTCTTATGTTTGACAGTAGAAATATGAAAGGAGGTGTTCCTATCTCCTTCTTCCAGCCATTGAATCCTAGATTTCTATTTCTAGAAAAATATCCTCTTTCTTAATAATTTGTTCCCAAGCTCTCTCTAGTTCTCTTTCTCCTGGTTGCAAGTGGAAAGACTGATATCACCCTCCATTTTCTTCTGAATCATTCTCAATTTAACCCCAATGATTTTTTTCTCTTGGAAAACATCCCCAAATACCCTTTTGTTCGATCCCTTTACCATTTATTTAATGTTTTTTAGCTTAAAAAGGATTCTGAACATGGGGGAACCACGCACAAGAATATTCCACCATTCAACAATTTTCATTTTGAAATCAGGGTGGGAATTCCACATGATTTCAAAATGGAAGGGGTAAAGTCCAACAATAGACTGATCGCATGAAGTTAGCAGTAAAGGATTGTGATCAGAAACTATCCTAGGTAGATCCCTCAAAGTGGCACTAAGTAGGCCTAACTAGTTACTAGAACAAAGGAAACGATCTAGTCTAACATGACTTAAGTCTTCCCCCATACGTCTGTTGGTCTAGGTAAAAGCTTGGCCTAGCAAGTCAATGTCAATCAGGCTAGTAGAACTCAGAAAGTTAGCCATATCTTCCATGCTATCAAAGTAATCGACTAGACCACCACTTTCCTCTAAGGGAAATAGGGGGAGTTGAAATCCCCAACCACCAGCCAACGATAACCACTGTTATTTTTTATCTAGTCACAAGACCCAACTAAAGAGCATATCTAGCATTCCTTTGGTTGGGCACATAAACATTCATAAGCGACCAAGAGCCACCCAGGAAGGTAAAACAAACACCAACACTACTCTAGCAATGGAACAACTCAATGCCATTTAATGTAGAAGGATTCTAAAGCACTGCTAGTCTTCCAGAGGTCCCTTCAACATCACTATAAGAGTAAGTAGCCCCTGGCCATAAGTACTTAGAAACATTATCAAAATTAGCTTTCTTCATCTTGGTTTCTTGTAAAAGTAAGACATCTCTCTTATGTTCTAGAAAATAATTTTTTAAAGCAAGTTGCTTATGGGAGCTATTCATCCCACACACATTCCAAGACATGATCTTCATTTTTTATCTTTCTTAGAGGACACTTCCAATGTCCTATTTTTTCCCATGGAAATCTCAATAGTGGTTTCTCTTAATCTCATGGATCTTTGGCTTGACCTACCTGGCTTGAACTCGCCTCCCACATCCACTTTTTTCTTCCTCCCTTTTTTCTTTGGGGTTATCTAGTTTTCCTCATCAACAACATACTCTAGTTTCAAATCCTCTAAGATGAAAGTTGTCACCTCTCCATTACCTATATTTCACCCTCTTCTCCTATATTCTCACTAGTTCCTACTGAAGCCACCTCCAACTGTGCACCATCAACAAGAACCTCACCCCCAAAAGCCATGCTAGAAGAAGGATTCTCTATTTCCAACACCTTAACACAAGCCATATTCTCAGCTAAAGATAGATTAGCAAGGCCTGCAATCGGGTCAATCCTAGTCACCGACTCAAGGATAGGTACAACAGGATTAGAAAAATCTTCGCTTGTCACTAACTCAGGCGAAGGAGCCATAGAGCTTGGAATATTAGATAAAGTTACCAAAGATGTAGAACCATCTTTGGTCGGGTCTTCGATTCTAGGAAGAGAACCAAAAGAAGCAAAAAAGTCTCCCTTGTTAAGATCCTTATTAAAGGAGGACTTACAGTAAAAAATAAGATGCCCAAGTTTGGCACACTTTTGATAGTATACCGCAACATTTTTATAGCACACAGGTTGGACCCAGGTCCCAAATTTAGAGTAGAGCTTAATAGAGTTAGGAAGAGACTTGTTCACACAAATGTTAACACAGATGTAGGAAAACACTACCCTGGACTCCGATCTAGTGGTGGAGTCAGAATTAATGAAGTGTCCCAAGGAATCTCCAATGCTCTTGAATATAAATTCATCACAGTATTCCAGCGGCAACCTAGGAAGGAGAATCCACACCTGAGCTGACTTATTGAGGTCCACATCGGGGTCAAACCCAACTTCCAATGGCATAAAGCTAAATCGTGTTTACCATAAACCCGTCTAGAAGATAGGACATATCAGATCTTCTAGAGCCATGAACTTGAAAAGAAAAATCCCACCAAACATAGCGCAAATGTCCACACTTCCTTTGAGTCACCATTTAGTAGCAACCCATCTCCTAACCATATCAACAGTAGGGCAGAAAGAGAGAAACTGACCCATTATGACATTCTCCATGGAGGAGAGAATCCTATCGCTGACTGAATCAGAAATAGCAAAGTCCCTTCCAGACACAATAACCTCTTCCCCATGAGGGGGAGGCAGGAGAGAGCTCTGTTTACTATTGGTTAGAATATCCTTCCACCCAAGAGAATCAAGAGGAATCACAATCGTCAGCACTTCAACTGAAGACATGGGAGGCACCGAAAGATCTGTAGTCAAATGACCTATCCTGCCAAGAGTGTCTCTCGAGGGACACAAGTTTGCATGAGACAAGGCTAGACTTGAGTCAGGGAGGGTCAGAGGGGAACCATGGGGTACCCCTAGGGCAGAATCCACCATGTGCGTAGGTTGTTCAAATGTGGGGAGAGGATGGGGAGAAGGGAAAAAAATTTGAGACAAAGGGTGTTAGAATCAAGGTGGAAATGCAATAAGAAAAACTTACTTGTGATCCCACAAAGCTGGTTTACAATTTATGGGAGGAACTGATTTTTACTGAAATCACATATTTTTAGAAAATATAATGATTTAAGCCTTAAAAGGTTCCATTTAAAGAATTCCAATTAAATAGGGTTTGATAAAACTACCTTAAATCAAACCCCCTTGGATAAAACCCTGCTAGTTTTAAACCATACCTATAACAGAGTCTCCTTTAGGCCTATCAAAATGCTGATAAAAAACCACTTTTGATTTACCTTTTGGGGTATCAAATGAATTCATTTAAAATTTATTTTTTGCAAGTATGTAGTCCTTATTATAAGCTTCCCAAAAAGTATAATTTTAAATAAATTTAATTTTATTATTATATTTATTTTTATTTCTTGTGAATGTAGGTTTTTCATCAAAAAGTAAGCTCTCTATTCTGCACATGTGGAAAAATAGAAGATTATTAAACCAAAAAATTAAAAAATATTAGTGCACTAGATATTGAAGTCCTTGATCCAACAAAGAAAAAAAAAAAATCGATACATACAAAAAAAGCTACACATTATACGGTTGCACTATGTTTGAATTATAATTGGTTTGAATTCAAAACTTGATTAAAGAAAAATTATTCAATAAAAAAATATCTAACCAAGTGGAAGCAATAGATATCAGAGTTACGAATCTAAATTCAAAAGAATTAGAATTTTATCCTTCATGGAAAAAAAGTTATGCGTTATACGGTGAGTGTCACTTTTTAAAAATGTTGTTTTATGAAAAAAACTAGTTTTCGAGGGAGATGGAAAAAGAAGTGCAATCTGATTCCAAAAAAATTGAAAAAAATATGTTTAGAATCTATAGACAAAATTTCACGAAACTCTAGTTTGCATCATCTTCAAATTTCTCATAGTTTAGCCGCTATAGGTGCCCGAAAGTGAAGATTTAGTTAAAAAAATTATTTCAGTGTCCAGTTTGGCCAAAAATTTTAAACCACTATTGTGGGATCACATGTGAATAAAAAAATAAAAAAAATATTTTATCCTAATTTTTTTGTAAATAGATAACTTCAATATCTAGTGCGTGGAAATTTTTTTTTAATTTTGATGTATATTTCCCTCATAATAATGTGTTAAATTCAAATGTACCAGAATTTGATAGTTTTTATTTGACATCAACTATTGTCTATTTTTATCCTTTTCAAAAATCAAATTATACCCTTTTGGATAAGATTCTCTCCTCTAATGCACCATATATTTTTCAATTTTTTTAAATATATTTTAGTATTTTTTAATTTCTAACCAGCCTCATTTTTTATTATAACAACCTACTTGCATTATTTTTAAAAGATATTAAAATTAATCAAAATATGAAATAAATTATATATTTGGATTCTTCACTTCAAGCTCTACAAAAGGGTATTTTTATTTTTTTGAAAGAAATCAATCTAATTGAAGAAATATCATGTTCAAGTGGAAAATTTTAGAAATTTCCTAAAGACGATGAGGTGGCTAGACCAACAAGGATGCCACATAGATAGTTCCGAGTGAAAGGGTTCCGACTGAAACCCTTTTTCCCAAAACCCTTTCAGTAAAAAAAATACATACAAATTGAGTCTCATTTTAAAGCAACAAAGAAAATGTATTTATTTATTTATTTTTGGAGAAAGGATTTCACCCAAAACTCTATATGCCACATATAGGCTAGACATAGTTTTGAGTGAAATTGTTTCACCTAAAACTGTTTAGGGAAAAACTATTTCACTTGAAACTATTTAGCTGGGGGTGATCCCACAATAGTGGTTTACACTTTTTGGCCTAACTGGACACTGATATTTTTTTTTTAACATAATCTCCACATTCTGGCACCTATAGCGATTAAACCGTAAGGAATTTGAAGATGATGTAAACTAGAGTCTTGTCACATTTTGTCTGTAGATTCTAAAAATATTTTTTTCAAATTTTTTGGAATTAGATTGCACCACAAAAATTGGTTTTTTTCAAAAAATAGCATTTTTAAAAAGTGACGCACACTGTATAACGTATAACTTTTTTTCCATGAAGGATAAAATTCCAATTCTTTCAAATTTAGATTTCTAACTCTGATATCTAGTACCTCCACTTGGTTAGATATTTTTTTATTGAATATTTTTTCTTTAATCAAGTTTCGAAGTCAATCAAATGACAATTCAGACATAGCGCGACCGTATAACACATAACTTTTACTGTATGTATCAAAATTCTTCTCTTTTTTTTTGTTGGATCAAGGACTTCAATATCTGCACTCATATTTTAAAATTTTTTTATTTATAATCTTCTATTTTTCCACTTGTGCAGAACAGAGATTTTTGTTTTCGATGAAAAACCTATATTTAATAAAACTTAAAAAATAGATAGATAATAAAACCAAAACATACTAAAATTATATTCATTTGATAGCTCATTCTGAAGGCTACTTGATTCCAAGTTTGGTTTCTAAATATTCCCCCATTTTCATCCCCAACCGGAACTTGAAAGCATAAAATTTTAGGTTTTTTGTGTGAACAAATTAAAAAATTAGGGAAAAAGGGGGTTTGCTAGAACCAGGGGGTTCTAGCGAACCCCCAAGGGTTCTAGCGAACCAGGGTTCATTTCGAACCCCCACTAATATGCATTTTTCCTTTGCTTTTTGGGTGGGAAATTTGGGCCCAATAGTTAATGGCTTCGCTCGAACCCTAGTTTGGTCGAACCCCTTTATGGTTCGGTCGAACATGTAGGTTCATGCGAACCCCTAAAACCAATTTTTTTTCCATGGGGTCATTTTTTCTCAAATTTCCTTCCTCTTCAAAAGTGTAAACAACTTATGTGGCTTCACCCTTGGCTAAAAGTGTGACACAAGTTTGTTCTTTTACCCTAAGATTACAAGCACAATTTCTTATGGCAATTTACTAACAACTCTCTCCTAAGACTTAATAAAAGTCTAAATATCTTTCATGCCTTCTATAGATACTAATCATCCTACTTTCTCCTCTAGGATGTTTTGGGTTAGTTTAATTTTAATTTTAATTTTGATACCTATAGTTGTAGACATGCAAAATTGGCATAATGCATTCGATTAGGTCATATTCATCCACTCAGAAAATAAATCAAGTTTATTTATCAATCTCCTAAAGTCATCAATTTAAATTAAATAAATCAACTTGATCCCAACATCACCCTCCTTGATTAAATAAATCAATCCTTTATTTAATTAAGTCTAAAATCACCTTTCATCCCTTTTTGATTTAAATAAATCAAAATATTCAAGTCAAAAAGGTCAAATCATCTTATCATTATCTAAGCTAATCTAATGCATGTCACATCCTCTAGCTTTTCCCACTTGCACCATATAAATCAATTTATTGATTTATTAAATCAACATTTTCCATCAACATGACATCTTTGAGGAATATTCCCTCAAGTTTGAATTCAAAATCAAGTGGACATGTACATCTAGCAAAGCAATTAATAAGCTCTTACATGTCCCTTGCACAAGTCAAACCTAGCATTTACTCTCAAATTCAAATTTGAAATTTCCCCCTCTTGGGCACATTGGCCAAAACTTGCTCATGCATCAACCACTCACAAGTTGACAAGTGGCCTCTTTTCATTGGCTTCTTTTTGATCCCACATTGCTCTCTCATAAGCATTCTTTCAACTTGAGAATCTTTAAATAGAGACCATCTCCATTGAAAAAATCCTCCACAACTCCACAATCATTCATGTAAAGTCACACTCTTCAAGAGAACTGATTTTTCCCACCATCACTCCATCTTCAAGGGATTTCATCATTTAGCTTATCTATCAAGGATTGGGAAAGGGCTATTTTCAACAATAACACTAATCCACTATGAGATAAACATACTTCATGTTTTTTATTTTCTTATTTAGCTTACTTTTTGTCATTTGTTTGCATTTGGGAAGCATTGATGTATTATTTCATAGAGATGTTGTTATTTGCTTTGTTTTAAACTAACCATGCTAATGTGTGTTGGAGGTTTTAGCAATTTGCAGATTTCACCATCATAGAAATGGCGCTAGAAGGAGGGCATTTAAATTCAGGCAGAAAGCTCCTCATCTCTTTTAATATAGTCTCTTTCACTTTTTATTTGATTTGTTAGCCCTGGTTTGAACCTCTAACAGCAACTCTTCTTCACTTTTATTTGAGAGATTCGGCTGTATTGTAAGTTTTTGCACCTATAATTCACCCTGTTGTCTGATTTCTGCAATTTCTTCATTATCCTTTTCAAGTGATTCTTGCAGCATTGTTAATTTATCTTCCAAGTCATTCTTTTGTACACGCAGTTGAGATGCTTCTGCAAATGCTTGTGTTGCCAGTTTTTCATTAACATAAAATGTACAAGAAATCTGTAAAGAATGTTTTTCAAGCTCTTTCTAAAATTGTCCAATAGTGGTAGCATTATGCAATCGAGTCTTCTTGAGTGCCATTTATGCTTTGTTGGCCCTTTCCTCTAGTTCAGCTTCAGAAAAGGCCATTTTATCCTTGTCTGTTGAATACCTTGCTGCATGTTACTTCCTCTCTTCTCAAGTACTAAACCAATTGAATCTTTCGGTATGGTAACCTCCATAGTTGATGTTGAGACATTTTTTATAAACCCACCCAGATACCCAACATCATTTTCATGACTTGATGATCCTTGAATAGGGTCATATCCACTTCCTCCACTCTACATACTTCCAAAATAACTTGCACAAGATGTCCTTCCTCTAGTTTCTTGATACCCAAAACTAGATGAAGGAGGGCATCTAACATTTCTTTACAAATCTATCATGTCGATGCTATGGGAAAAGAAAATAGCTCTTGTCAAATGACAAGAATTAATGGCTACAAAGAATTACTACACTTGCTTTCCATTATGCATAATCACAACATTTTATGTGCAGGGCAGTAGTAACAGAGAGGATAGCTCGATCTGGTCGCTACAAGATCCATGACTTTAAACAACTCTGGCAATTGTCCTCCCTTAGACCTACTCACCCTGGACCCAAAGCTATCAATGACTAAACAATTCATCTGCAGATATCTTTAGAGAAGGAGTCAGAATCTTGAATGGCAGATGAATATTTTCATCCACCACAAGCACCATCAAGCGCACTCTGCAGTCGAGGGAAGTATACTTTAATGCATTTCTTTGACAAACGTTACTACCCTGCAACAAAAGAAACAAAATTAAAGTCTAGTTTATGTACGTTTTTCAAAATTATGGTGGTCCATGGCTACAAGTGTTAAATGGTTGTTGTTGGTCTAACATGCCTTGTCTCTCATAACCAATGCCATAATTTTTGCTCCAACGTATGATGAGACTTTGGCATAGTAAGTAGGTCAATATAGCAAAGGTTCTTGAATATAGCTTTGCACTTACCAGTTGCATTAGCTCGAAAGGTTCTAAAGCCTCTTCAATAAATCTATTTCAGGTGTATCTTGCAAACATTGTATTCCATGAGATCACATTTCAGAGAGGCATCCTATCAAATAGTGCACGTACCTTGTCTCATTTCGGAGAGGCATCAGATCTGTGTCCTTTGTGTCTGTGTTATTTGTTTCATAATCCTCTAAATTGACATAAATTTTCCTTTTTCTTGTAGAACAACGTAGAGTGGACGTATGTGACTGCACATTCATGATCTCTGTTTGACTAGATGGACCAATAGTTTTATGCACAGTTGAATTAGCTAAACTGCGTAGAACGGATCTGCCATTATTTAGCATTTTCTGGGCGATGCAGGACGCCAATGGGTGGAGCTTTTTCTTACCCTTGTTGAGCTTGGGATTGCAATACATCTGTATAAGGTTGTGGTTGAGTTTGAGTCTCCTCTGATGCCTGGCTCTCAATCTATTGCTTGTGCACAGAGGCCTTTTCTTCTCGAATTATGATCATCACAATCATCTGTATTAGTTTGAAAAAGTCTCATATGACATTCATGGCGTAACTTGTCACCTGCAAACTGCATTTACTCCTCTAACGTTAGATTAATGGGACCTCTGTTTGGTGCATTGAAAATCCTTTTCAAATCTGCACAGGCACAAGGAGGTTGTAGCGATTGATTTGAGAGCAATAAGGCCAGAGCTCTGCTTCTATGAAAAATGCGTTGTTTTCTTTTATCTTCACACAATCTCTGTAGATTTTAATTTATTTGCAACTACAACATCTGACAACATATTCTTTTGTCTATTAGATCGGCGTTCATACCCTGTTCCAATGTGCCATTATTTACAATGAACAACGTACTTCACCTGCCTATTCGCATTCTTTATGCTTCATTTTCTTGCTACAGGAAAATCACTGACACATGATCTTGGTGCATGATAGAGCTTTATTTATTTCAGATTTATATTTTGATCTCTCTATTTACGGTGGCAATGGTGGTTATGTTATTTGCAATGTATTATCGCTTGGAGAGATACAATTTTGTTTATACCTCTTCAATAATTTAAATCACTTGCTGATATTTTAGTATTTGAATAGTTGTTTTTGGATTCGATTGTGTAAGCTTTTTTGAATCAATATTTTGAATCACACTCCATGATCCATCATCAGGATAGAGAGCTTAAGGATATGAAAAAATGGTTTGTCAGACCCAAAAGGTATAAAAAGAGGTAGAAGGATGTTAGAGGGATAGGGGGCACAAGGCCCAAAGGATGGCAAGAAAGAAAATTAATAATATTGAAAATAAAATTAAAAATAAAGGAGTCAACTGACCAATAAAAGAACAAATGACCATATAAAGAGATGCAAATAAATGAGAAAGAAGAAGCACCAAAAGACCAACTATATATTCTATATTAATGTATCTTTATTAGTGTAAAGATATATTAATAAAGATGGAGGATAAAAATCAAACTTGTTACAATAAAGAAATTGATAAATATGGAATATATTAATATAGTAAATATATTAATATTAAAATAATTTAATAAAGATGGAGGATAAAAAACAATATAAGTATAACAATAAAAATATATCAATAAAGATGGAGAAAAAATCAAACTTGTAATAATAAAGAAATTGATAAAGATGGAATATATTAATAAAGAAATATATTAATATTAAAATAATTGAATAATGATGGAGGATAAAAATCAGTATAAGTGTAACAATAAAGATATGTTAATAAAGATAAGAATCAAACTTGTAAAATAAAGAAATTTGATATATTCACTATATTCAAGAATTTGATAAACCAAAAGTAGCAAAATAAGGAAATCAGATGCATTAATATATTTAAATCATTTAAAATATTAATATATTTCAATATGCTAAATGTATTGATTAATAATTTTAAAAATGAAATATATTAATTAATATTTAAATATTTAATCTTTATTAATATGCTTTTTATTAATTAATATATAAGTATGTTACATACATATATTTAAAGATTTAAATAATAATATGTATAACTATATAAGTGTATTGCACAAATTAAAAATATTAATATATTTAAGTATATTAATTATATTAATATATTTAAATATCTTAATATATTTTTAATTAATATTAATATAATACACTTAAATATATTAATATTCAAGTATTATTATATTTAAGTATAACAATACTAATGCACTAATATAATACACTTAAATATATTTATATATTAAGATATTTAAATATTAAGATATGTTAATATATTAACTAATATTTAATATACTTTAATATGTTTAACAATATGAATAAATTTGTACAAATTAAAAAATATAAATATATTTAAGTATATTAAATATATTAATATATTTAAATAATTTAAATATGTTAATATATTTAAATAATTTAAAGATGTTAATATACTTAAATAATTTAAATATGTTAATATATTCAAATATATTAAATTATTTAAATTATTTAAATATATTATCATATTTAAATTATTTAAGTACATTAACATCTTGGGTGGGGGCCCTAGCTCAGTTGGCTAAGTAATTCCGTTGCGGCTCTGCTGGTCAAGAGTTCTAGTCTCCCCCGTCCCATGGTACTGGAGGGTGTGTCGCGCCAGCACCGCCAGTCATGTTAAAAAGTTTACCATGTTAAAAATTTTACCAGGTGCACTGCAGTTTATAGGGGGTCGTGCTACCTGCAGTCTAAAAAAAAAAAAAAGTACATTAACATCTTTAAATTATTTAAATATATTAATATATTTAATATACTTAAATATATTTATAATTTTTAATTTGTGCAAATTTATTCATATTGTTAAACATATTAAAGTGTATTAAATATTAATTAATATATTAACATATCTTAATATTTAAATATCTTATTATATCAATATATTTAAGTGTGTTATACTAATATTAATTAAAATATATTAAGATATTTAAATTATTATATTAATATTAATTAATGTAATAATACTTAAGATATTAATATATATTTAAATATAATAATACTTAAATATTAATATATTTAAGTGTATTATATTAGTGCATTAATATTGTTATACTTAAATATAATAATACTTGAATATTAATATATTTAAGTGTATTATATTAATATTAATTAAAAATATATTAAGATATTTAAATTATTTAAATATGTTAACATATTTAAATTATTTAAATATATTAATATAATTAATATACTTAAATATATTAATATTTTTAATTTGTGCAATACACTCATATAGTTATACATATTATTATTTAAATCTTTAAATATATGTACATAACATACTTATATATTAATTAATAAAAAGCATATTAATAAAGATTAAATATTTAAATATTAATTAATATATTTCATTTTTAAAATTATTAATCAATACATTTAGCATATATTAATATATTAATATTTTAAATTATTTAAATATATTAATGCATCTGATTTCCTTATTTTGCTACTTTTGGTTTATCAAATTCTTGAATATAGTGAATACATCAAATTTCTTTATTTTACAAGTTTGATTCTTATCTTTATTAACATATCTTTATTGTTACACTTATACTGATTTTTATCCTCCATCATTATTCAATTATTTTAATATTAATATATTCTCTTTATTAATATATTCCATCTTTATCAATTTCTTTATTATTACAAGTTTGATTTTTTCTCCATCTTTATTGATATATTTTTATTGTTATACTTATATTATTTTTTATCCTCCATCTTTATTAAATTATTTTAATATTAATATATTTACTATATTAATATATTCCATATTTATCAATTTCTTTATTGTAATAAGTTTGATTTTTATCCCCCATCTTTATTAATATATCTTTACACTAATAAAGATATATTAATATAGAATATATAGTTGGTCTTTTGGTGCTTCTTCTTTCTCATTTGTTTGCATCTCTTTATATGGTCATTTGTTCTTTTATTGGTCAATTGACTCCTTTATTTTTAATTTTATTTTCAATATTATTAATTTTCTTTCTTGCCATCCTTTGGGCCTTGTGCCCCCTATCCCTCTAACATCCTTCTACCTCTTTTTATACCTGTTGGATATGTAACAAACTATTTTTTCATATCCTTAAGCTCTCTATCCTGATGATGGATCACAGAGTGTGATTCGAAATGTTGATTCAAAAAAGCTTACACAATTGAATCCAAAAACAACTATTCATATTCTTATGGATTGTGGAAATATAATAACATTGATATTTTAGTATTGCTGCCTTTATTAACATCCAAAATGTTTGGCCAAGCATTAAAATCCTTCACTAACATATCCTCTATCTATTATCCTTGATTCGGAGGAGTTCAAATTTTTTGGTTTTTATATGTTGACTTTGCCTATGGTTTTATGACTTGAGGAGGCATGGTATACAAGAAATATTTATCATGAACTGAAGTTATCATCAAATTTTTGAAGGAATCAACATAACATCTGCACCAAGAATCCCCAAAGGACAACTTTCTCTTTATTTGACTATTGATTCCTTATGAATGCATTCATTATGTTTGAAATTTTATTCATTATATTATTGAAATATGATACTTTTTATTTGTGATAAATTTGTATTATTTTGCAGGTTGACGTCAAAATCAAACATTGAGATCAAGTGAAAAATGAGAGCTAGATTGGAGGAGAGCGAAATTGAACATTGAAATTTAGAGTTGATAAAGCATTTTTTAATACTTGGAGATTTCGTCTCATGCCTTAATTTTTTGTTTCATGCTAACTCATCTTTAGTTTTTGGCTTTAAAAAATTAACATTTCAAAATGCTTGGAGATTTTGTCGTATGCTTTAATTTTTTTTTAGGCTAACTCATATTTCGTTTGGTGCTTTAAAACAAACTCATCATTGCTTTGAGGCTTAAAATGAACATGTGCTTTTCATGTTTTGTAATCTCTTATTCAAATTAATCTCATCTAAAAAAGGAGTATGCACTTCTCTCGCACTTCACGGTGATCTTGAGAATCAAAAGTATTTTTGATGACATTAAGTTGCATAAAAGATTGCCTCCACTCTTTAGTTTGGGTTTAAAAATTGAACAAAACACTTTGCAAGTGTGAGTAAACTTATTGCATGTGTTCTCCCTTTGTTTCTAAATGAAGGTTGATCAAATTATGAATAAGTTTATTCATTTTTGTCTATCTTAGAGGGCCTGCCTTGGGGAAAAATTACTCACCCAAGGGAATGACTCAACCGGTAACACTCTAAAGCCAAGAGTATTTCCAACTGGGATATAAATATGGGTATTGGATTAAATGCCAGTATCACGTGGTTGGCTCTGAAAAGATGGATCCGAAAGGGGACTCTTGTCATATGGGTCAATCTCCACGAACAGAAATTCTGAAATAGAACCCTTGTTTTGTAGTGACCAATTGATCCATTGAGGGAGTTTATCAAAGTGGTGAATTGGAACTTAGATTCCAAGAAGTTACTTGCCATGTCCGATCTTGGTTAAAGTATAGAGGTTAAGACTTCATTCTTAACATACCTTTATACTCTTTCCTTGGTTGCATGTAAAATCATCTCTTCTACAAAGGGCATGAGGCAAGCCCGCTAAGAAAAACGTACCAATTGAGCTAGGATGTTATATTATTTGTGAGTTAGTTTGAAAAAACAGTGCTTTGATCAAAAACATTAGAAACCAACATTCAACATGAACATCAAATATCAAACCCTTTAGGAGATGCAAATATCCTTGAAAAAATGCACATGTTATTGCTTGCCCTTGGGATTTGTGTCCTTAGAGGCTTCTAAACATTTGGATTTCATCTCAATTTTCTTCTACTAAAGTCAACTTTAGGTAACCTTTTCCTTGATTTCCTCGATTTCTATATAATATACTTTGCAGAATAAGGGGAAAGTTGAGACATTAGACATCTAGATTCAAAATCTAATCAAGAGTGTGTTTGTGGTAAAAAGAATCCATTAAGCAAAGATTAAATCAATTGGACCCCACATGTGTGCTTGGCATCTTTTGGTCGTATGGTTTTCATGCAAACATTGATCTTTTGATTATGAATTACTCTTAGAGAAAGGCATGTTCTTCACTATCTTGGTCTCGTAAACAAGTCCTTCCTAGGTTCATTTAGGATCAAATCAAAAACTTCATCCAAATTCCAAACATCTATCAAAACCCATCCCACCAAACAACTTTAGAGCTTTGGAAACATCATTCTAGACTTGGGTAAATCATCAAACCAAAAATCACCTTGTTTAGTTAGGTGTATGGGAATTCATCCTTTCTCATACATTTAATTGAATTAGCAATCCTTTGAACAAGTTCATCCTAAGATCACATCCAACATCTTAGGGTTTACAAGTTCATTATCCAAATCAAACCAATCAAAATCAAACCCTAAGTCTAGCATTGATACGAAGTCCCTAAACATTCAACACTCATATCATTTACACCTTTCATCCTTAGAGGTCACTTTTGAAAAAAGGTCAAAACACAAGGAGAATGTGGAATACAAACTTGATCCATACATCATGAGTAATCCAAATCAAATAAAATTTCAAAGCCTTACAATGCCGATTGATTATCAAAACTCACACTTATACAATCCATACATGTGATCATTACCTTCTACAAATGCCAATGGCACAACAAGTGTGAGTATGCCCAAATCAAAGATTGGAACACATTTCCCAATGGTATATCTAAATCCAAACCTACAAATCCACCAACCGAACAATCAATGCATGAGCCTTCAAACGAACAATGTCATCCCACCAAATCCCTACATGACAAATGAGAATGTACCAAGTACAACTTTACCAAACATGAATCCAGAGAGCTTTGGGATAAATATGTTTGTGAATCATACAAACGTTGTTCAAAGTCCAAACAAGATGCTAACGACTCCAAGTCAAGGAAATGTGATTCCCAACATCAATAATCTTCAATTTCAACCTATCATGCCAAATCTAAGTGTCATCCCAAATCAGAACATTGTCCAAAATCAAACACAAGTACACACTCCAAATCTTCTTAAACAAAAGCCAAATCAACTATATCAAGGGAGTCAAGATCAAAATCAAGATCAAATTTGGCAAGATCATATTGCTACACTTACTAAAATAGTTGAGTCATTACATCAAGAGACATCTCCACCACCATTTCCCATATCAACATCATTACTTGGTTTAGGGCTTCCCCCTTTACCTAGCACTAATCACTCCATCCAAATCAATCCACCTAACACCAATCAAGTCATCACATCAAATCCTTTGAATATACCATCGACATCGCACCAACAGATGGTATCTAATAAAATGACAACATCAATCGCGACAAATCAAAATATTGTCTCCCAAAAACCTATCATCATGGTCATTCCAACCATCCCTATCACTTTGATCATTCCAACTACCACTATCGCGCACATCACATCTCAAACCCTCATGATCACTCCAAGCATATCTCAACCACTCATCACTACATCCAACACAATTCCAAATCCACCACCACTACCGTCAAAACCAAATGTAGCAAGACAATATATCATTGCGCTAAAATCTTACTAGGCCTACCAAAAGGCCATCCAACAATATCTAGCCATGCAACAAGCAAGACAATCTCAACAAGTGCAACAAGCCTCTCAAGCTACCCAACAAACACAAGCAAAAACACAAAAAATGACAACTGTTGAGAACAAGGATCAAGATCAATCCATCACTGAGCACCTTGAAGCTATGTCTAATTCATCCAATGATCAAATCAACATATTTTAGAAGTCACTTTTCAATCATGATCAAAATCCACTGACAATACCCAACAATGATCCAATTCAAGAAATGTCAACATCACTTGACCCTATAGTTGAGGACATTGGAAATCCCTCCAATACAATTGTTGAAAACAATGATCAAGATCTCTCCATCGATGAGCACATTGAGGATATTTCCACCCCATCCGATGATCAAATCACCATACATCAAGAACCACTCTTTAGTGATCTATTTCAAGGAGTGTTAGAGTTATTTGATCCTATTGACATAATCCATGACCCATCGACCAATGATCATGTTGAAAATGTCTATTCCAAGGAGTGTTAGAGGATATATCTCAAGAATTTATTCCAAAGCATGATCAAAATCTCTCACCAAGGTCTAGCAATGGTCCTTTCCAAGACATGTTGACCCCCTTTGACCTCATTGTTACAGATACTGAAGGAATCCTCAACTCGACACTTGATCCAAATCCACTGAAAGATCAAGAGGATATTAAGTCGCTTCCCATTTCTAATGATGACATCCAAGAACCCTTTATAAGCAATCCATCCTTTGAAATTAACCCATGTCAAGAACTTGATCCAAAGCATGTCAAAAGAAACTCCAAAATCATTCAAGATCAAGAATTTGTATCTTCAAGATACTACAATAATCTAATGGACACTCTCTTATCTATGCAAGATGATCATATCCATGTAGCACATGCTCCTCCATCTACCCATGAGATGCTTTCTATGGATGGACACATAGATGATCTTCATTCAAAATAGGATTCCTTTAATCCTAACATTATTACAGAAAAAGAGTAGGTTACTGATTCCTATAGTCAAACCAAGTTGTCAACATCAGGGTCAAATATACCCTGAATTTGGACTAAGGACAACATGTATGAAGATATCCAACATTATCCACTCAAGGAATTAGGTCAGATAGAATAAGATATTTCAGAGTCAGTAGAGCATCCAATCAAAATAACATCATCTACGGTGATCACATATCAGAGAATGCACTCTAAACAGGAGCTCTTAGAGTAGGAAAAATCAAAGCATGAAGGTATTACTTCTACCATATTGGGGGCAACTTCATCTCAAGAAAACATCAACATAGGAAGCACAAAGAATCCTTATGATGAGACTGATGCCAATACTACAACCAGCCATGTCATGAATCTTCATCCACCCATCACCCCATCCATGAATTGGGATCAACATCAAATGAAGGATATGAATTATCAAAGCACAAAGAAAGTTATCAAAGAAAAAGAAGTTGAGAAGCAGAATGGACAAATCAAATACAAATGGATACCAAAGAATACAAAGAAAGATCATCCGTATCAAACTCCATCAGTCAAAGAAACTATGGGGAAAAATAAAAAAGGGAAAAATATCCATCAAAGATTTCCACAAAAGAAAAAGCAATATTTTCAAGCAACGTACAAAGTGTATCAAGCAATTGGTCCGTATCCACCCATCATTGCTCATCTTCCCAAGTTTGGAGAGTCAAAGGTACCAAACTGTCAACCAATCCCTATCTTATCCCTAAACACACTTTGTTCACCCCTCCACGCATGATACCAATTCTCACATTGACCATGTATTGGCAAAAACCCTTCATCATAAGGATTTCGAAGGCATTCTATCATGATGTGCACATAGAGACAAAGTTAACTCCAGTATCAACGAAGTAGATCAGGGATCTCAAAGGTTGCATTCAAGTGCATATATCTTGGCAAGGCAGCTTCTTCAAGCAGGATATCGATGGCACATTATGACAGGGGCATCTACATCAGCAACACCTTAGAGTTCAACATAAATCTTTCAAAAAAATCAAAAAAATCAAAAAATATGAAAATCCAAAAAAAAATCAGAAAAAGGATTGAAAACAATAAAGAGAAAAAAATCATCCTCTAGTGAAAGCCGCATGGGTGGTGCTTTGGGCAAGACCATGATGAAAACCTAGAAAATAGGCATCATGTGTGGAATCAAGCATCTATGTGTGCCACTTCAGGTGAAAGCATCCCATCCCATCCGTAATAAATCCAACATTCCATCCATCTCGGCCATATTAAATCCATTTCATCCATGAATAATTTATCCAATCCATCTTTATCCGTCTGCATCCATCATCCAAGTTATCTTGATCTTGATGAAAGTTTGAGGTACACTTGATTACGGTAAACATCTTGACATGGGTCATTTTCATTGATCCTATCCTACCCAGTGTTATATGAGCCATAAGGCATTATCCAAATGAGCATTCCTTATCTAAACACTGTATCTTATTGCAAGATAATCCTTGGTGTCCTTTGCATGCTTATCCATCCATCTATACACCTATCAAGGCATCTATCCATAACATTCCATACATTGCTAGACACTGGGGGCAGATATGTACATCTTGCTTTGAGAATAAATCTTGATCTATATCCTCCAACTTATGTGGTGATCCGAACATTGGAAAATGTGAAATCAAATTGGTCAAACACTTGTGAGAAAACATCCAAATCACTAGCCCATGGCATATTTTGACAAGAAGATGTTCCTTATCAGTCTTCATCTTTTATCGAACATTGATCCAAATGATCAATATCAGTCACATCTAACGCACCCTTCAAACTTCACATCAAATCATTCAAACAACTTTTGTTCTAAATCAAGCTTCATCAATCGTGATCAATCGAATCCAATCAACCCATCATCTTGGGATATCTTTCCCAATCCTTGTGTTGCTTAACACTATCCTTGCATTGTTGTGCATCCTCAACAATGTTATCATCATCAATCCTAATCACTCAAATCCTTGCATTGTTTTGCATCCTCAACAATGTTATCATCATCAATCCCATCACAATCCCAATCCTTGTGTTGCGTAACACTATCATTGCATTGTTGTGCATCCTCAACAATGTCATCATCATCAATCCATCGATCCAGTCAATCAATCTTAGCTTTCTTTTCAGCAAAATCCCAAACAAAGAACTGATATCATCACACATGTCCATATCCAAATTGTTGAAATCATGCAAAAAATCCAAAAACATCCAAAACATATCAAAAATCCAAAAACACTCAAAAAGCAGAAAACATCAAAAACATTGGAATCTGAACTATGTCGTCTCTGAGCTTAAACGTAGGCAAGGCTCATCTTTGATCAGCCCCTGAGACATCAAAATCCAAAAACATTCGAAAAACATCAAAATCCAAAAACATTCAAAAAATGCAAAATCCAAAAACATTCAAAAAAATCAAAAATCAAAACATTTGAAAAATCGAAAAACACCAAAAACAGCCTCAAAACATTTCAAAACGTCAAAAACATCCAAATATTTGAAAAAAATCCATCCATCTCATCTCACTTGCACCCACAATAATCAATCATCCATAATAAACTGATCATCACCTTCATCCTTTGGCAAAACAAACAGAAACAATCACAACAATTGGAAAAAGCAAAGCTTCAATGTAAAATCAAAATCAAAGAACAAAATTTTAAATGCAAAATCAAACTCCTGATCATTTTCAAACATGTCAATCAACCTTATATCAATATCCTATCAATCAACTTATCAAACCATCATCATCCTATACAATGCATGTCCTAGGATATATCGTTCCGACAATGGGCATCATTTTGGATATCACAGTGGATTCTTATCCTATCAAAACACATCCCTTTGGCTGGAGGTATGAAGAAAATTGGCTAGTTTGCGTACTTGATCTTTTCTTTTGATTTATCTTATCATGCTCATTCCAAGGACCTCTCGATGATATCTGAATGAAGGATTTAGAGAGATAGCAATAGGGCAACAATCATTATATTTTGTCTACTGTGCTTGTTGAATATTCTTGTAAAATAATTTGGTGAATACTTTCTTTGTTAGGTACGTCCTAGCAAGGTTTTCGTATGTCAAGTGTGAACAAAGAATACTCCTATTTGTTTGTCGAGTCAAAAGTCAATCGTACTAGGTACAATGCCATACTAGTTCTTTATACCTTGATGCATCATACCTACATGTGTAATCAAACATAAGGTAAGTAGCCCTTTCAAAATCCCAATCCTTGATAAGCAAATCATCATCATCTATCATCATCATCATCTCTAATAAAGTCTCATCAAATCATGGACTTGTTGGATCCTCTTGTCATCATCTCATTTCTTATTTCTTCTCTCTGCACTAACATAACATCACCAATGCATCCATCATGCATCCATCCTGCATCCACAAACTGTTAGCATGCCACATATCATTCATATCATACATAATAGGAA
Source organism: Sequoia sempervirens (assembly GCA_007258455.2). Taxonomy (NCBI): domain Eukaryota; kingdom Viridiplantae; phylum Streptophyta; class Pinopsida; order Cupressales; family Cupressaceae; genus Sequoia; species Sequoia sempervirens. The sequence goes on along the minus strand of VDFB02358134.1, from coordinate 23,615,917 downwards.
ACAACAATCATTTCACATGCATTGCATTTGCATCATCATCTCATTTTCATCATCATCGCAATCACCCATACCATCCATTTTGAACCTCTTTATCGTGAGGTTGACCCTCAAATCAAATATTTTTGCTCAATCTCTCGAGGGGGCAATGTACAAGTGTACTTCTTTCCACTGGGGTATCCGAAAAAATCATAAAATTTTTCAATTTTGACCATGGCAAGTTTATTCTTTGAACCAATGCAACAAGTACATTGCTTCAAAGAGGGGAAAAATGTAGACACACAAAATTGGCATAATGCATTCGATTAGGTCATATTCATCCACTCAAAAAATAAATCAAGTTTATTTATCAATCTCCTAAAGTCATCAATTTAAATTAAATAAATCAACTTGATCCCAACATCACCCTCGATTAAATAAATCAATCCTTTATTTAATTAAGTCTAAAATCACCTTTCATCACTTTTTTATTTAAATAAATCAAAATATTCAAGTCAAAAAGGTCAAATCATCTTATCATTATCTAAGCTAATCTAATCCTAATTAAATCTAATCTAATGCATGTCACATCCTCTAGCTTTTCCCACTTGCACCATATAAATCAATTTATTGATTTATTAAATCAACATTTTCCATCAACATGGCATTTTTGAGGAATATTCCCTCAAGTTTGAATTCAAAATCAAGTGGACATGTACATCTAGCAAAGTAATTAATAAGCTCTTACATGTCCCTTGCACAAGTCAAACCCAACATTTACTCTCAAATTCAAATTTGAAATTTCCCCCTCTTGGGCACATTGGCCAAAACTTGCTCATGCATCAACCACTCACAAATTGACAAGTGGCCTCTTTTCATTGGCTTGTTTTTTATCCCACATTGCTCTCTCATAAGAATTCTTTCAACTTGAGAATCTTTAAATAGAGACCATCTCCATTGAAAAAATCCTCCACAACTCCACAATCATTCATTTAAAGTCACTCTCTTCAGGAGAACTAATTTTGCCCACCATCACTCCATCTTCAAGGAATTTCATCATTTAGCTTATCTATCAAGGATTGGGAAAGGGCTATTTTCAACAATAGCACCAATCCACTATGAGATAAACATACTTCATGTTTTTCATATGCTTATTTAGCTTACTTTTTTTTATTTGTTTGCATTTGGGAAGTATTGATGTATTATTTCATAGAGATGTTGTTATTTGATTTGTTTTAAACTAACCATGCTAATGTGTGTTGGAGGTTTTAGCAATTTGCAGATTTCACCATCATACAATAGTTATTTAAGAATACATTAATATAGGATACATAATTTTATGTAATCTTTATGGGCTTTCATGTTTTATTTTTTGAATCATAAATTGAGTTTCTCTTCATATTCTATGCATTTAGTTCACTATTTTTTTATGGATTCAATGAATTCTTAAGCCACTCATACCTAGATAATTGTGAGGTAATATTCCTCAATCAATGAACACCAATTCGTTATTTGTAGGAATTAAATACCAATCAAGCAAAACATCCTTTGGAGATTACACCATATTTATTTGGGAATATGGATAAAGGATCTAGTGGATATTGGTCTCAAGTTACACCTATCCATTTAATGAATGGTGTACATAAAAGGGTGAAAAATAAATTTGGATTTACCTTTCTTTCTCTAACACTTTCCCTTTTATTATTTTCTATACATTAGCGTTATTTTAGGATTTTGATATTAAATTTCAACGGTTAAAAGATAATAAATTTGTTAAACTTATGTACACATGTTTATTCATCATATTTTCATATATTGAACATGATTTTGAATGAAATTTAGGACTTTTGTTGGATAATAGTGTTTTATTCTCATTGAGTCTCTTTTTCACACTAATGATGTTTAATATGCATTATAGCCCCTTGAATGGACCAACCAAATCCCTCTACAATTGAGGGATTATGTTAAGACTTATATAATTTTTAATGAAGAATATTGACCCTAACCAACTTCTAAGAAAGGGAACCTTTGTGTTTCACTCTATAGGCTTCATGGCTTGCAAGTATGCCAATGTGTCACAATTCACATCAATAGTGACCCTTGTGGGAGACAAGTATGTAAGGGTCTTGTTTTCTATACTTCTCTCATTATGAAGGATCTTATCTAGATTCAAGGCACTCTTTTTGTTAAAGGAATATGGAAAGCTTAGGAAGCCATTAAACTAAGAATTATATGGAGTAATGATTGATTCCACAAGATCTTATATATTATCTATTAGTATATTTGGTGGTCTCTAGTTATTTTTTGCCAATATTTCCATCTTCCTAAGATTTCTTGGGTCCATAGTTTGATTTTTTTAGAAGGGAACCAAAACCCTTCTAGACCTCTAATCTAAGGTGACCAAAAATTTTCACTCTTAGCAAGAAACTAAAGAAAACATAAGTTGTCTAATTAGAAATTTGAAACTTAATAAACAACAATTGGCTCAGTGTCTTCCAATAAGGCTCAAAATATTAGGGTCAAAATCTCTAATCCTTGGTTAAAATATTGGAAATGGTATCTTGATATACCATTCCACTCTTACAAGCCCAACAAGGGTTAATTAGAGATAGCCTCTTCAATATTTTCTAAGCCCTTGGTAATGAAGATACTCGACTCTTTGGTTGAATATTCTTGAGCCAAAATTGATCCATTTCATTTGGGACATTCTCTATCAAGGTCTTTGTATTGGTGCTAGATTGTCTCATCTAGTTCCTAGGAATCATCATGACCCATTTTTGGTCTATAAGAAACTCTCACGCACCTTTTCTAGTTTTTGGCCCAAGATTATCCTACTCATAATATAGAATCCCATCCCAATTTATCTAAATTTGAAATGTGTTTCAAGGTGGAAATTATTTTTAGCATTTATAAGGCCATGGATTCTACTAATTTTTGGTTTCTATATAGATATTCATTTCTTACTTTATAATAAGGCTATATCTTTTCTAATGTTCTTATGCCTATTTAGTTGCAAGAAAATAATGTTGCTCATGAAAGAACACATTTATGAGCATTTCTTGATCACTGAGGTAATTTCCCTTGTATTGTTTCTAAGATTCCATCAACTTTGTCCCCTTGTAGGATTCAATCTCCTTGTCATGAACATCACAATGGATGTAGCTATATAGTTATTGGAGAACACGATGCTTAGTCACATTCTTATTATCCACTTGCATGAGGAACTAGTGATAGATCTAGCTATGAGTGGTCTCAACCCTCATGCCCTCATTTTTCCTCTTCATAGGGCCATGGATATCAATTTGTTGGGCATGTGCAGGATCATCATGGAAAAAATAGGTCCTTAAGTGGCAAAAAATTTAGAAAAATCAAAGTTAGGCAACTTGACACAAAAATTTGAATAAGTTATCTATACTATTTCAAAAATATGTAAGAATAGAATCTGTAGAAAATTGCATGTAGTTTCTAAACTACTAGGTTTGTTTAAAAAAACAAAAAATCTATTTGGTGAAAATTTGAAATTTCAATGCAGTGGTACTTAAATTTCAGGGAAAAAATAAGAAGTAGGTGTCTGTCTAACCACCCTAACCACAATAAAATGATAATATTTTTTTTATAAGATTTTAGATATAAGTAGAGGACTCATGCCCCAATCTAATGCATATTTTTTTGAAATGTTTTCCCAAGTAAATAATTAGTTATGAATTTTTAATTAAAACTTTTAAAAAAATATAAAAACTTGTATGTCTAACCACCTTAACTTGGTCAAAACTTCATGAAATTCTTTTTTTTTTTTTTTAATCCTATAGTATGCAAAGCATATAATGTGACACCATTTGAAAGCTATAGTTGTTTTTTAATCAACCTATCAATCAAGACTTTAGTCGTAATTTGAATAGAAAATGGATATTAATTACTTATTAAATTCAAAGTAAAGCATAATTTATATTGGTGGAAATATGAGAATCTCCTTTAAAATCCTTTTTCATTTCATTAATTTTTGGTTAAAAAATAGTCGTCAACCACATACCCATCATATTGCCACTTTTTGGCCCATCGTGATCCTACACACACCCTGTTGAAAGGCTACATTTTGGAAAGTTTTTTCAATTTGGTCTAGCTTTTCAACTAGATTATGATACTAAACCATAGGATATGACAGATAAAAGGGTGTGATTTATGGTTGGGAGACTCACTTGGATGACCTAGAACCCTCTAATATATGAGAAAATTTGGGTGACATGAATCCCCCTCCACCCCTTAGTGGTACAACTCTTGTCTCTTAGTAGCTTTGTCTTTGTATTTTGCTTCAAGCTTGGCCTCATTTACATGTTAGAGTGTTATTTATTCCACCCACTTTTTCTTGTAAATAAGTGTGTTAATAATATTTTCTTTTAGTAGTAATATAGACATTTATTCATAAATTTTTAATTTTTTTTTAATATTTTGATTTCAATTATTTATAGAGAAAATTTTGAATACCCTTGATTTTTAAAATTAATATTTACATGCTTTCATAATCCTCTAACATACAAATCAAACTTAAGGTTACACATTTAAGAAAAAAAATTATACTACTAATCACACTCACAATTTATATTTTTTTATGTAAAATTAAGTAATTTAATGTATAAGTTGCACAATTATATATGTATTACACTCCATCACTCATTTTCTTTTTCAAAAATTATGTATATCCCTTATTCTATTTTTTGTTAAAATTATACAACTTATTTTTATGTTAAAAAGTTTAAACCTTCTCACTTCATATATATATATATATATATATATATATATATAACTTTATATATATAACTTGAATATATCTTATTTATAATTTATAATACCTAGTTTGACCTTTGTATATGAACAAAGGTCAGTGCAAAGACTTCTGATGGTGACATAAATTTGATAGTTGTATGACCATATTTAGATATTTTTATTATATAATATTGAAATATTTAAAAGATTGCATCAAGATTTATATAAAAATATATAAATAAATATATTTAATTTATATATAATACTAGCACTTGTAGCTAAAGGAGGTTCAAGGATTACACTGATAGAAAACTACATGTAACTTAATATGTTAGAGAGTACATGTTTTTGCATGGGTGTGTATGGATGTCATTTGCTACAAATTCTAGTTGCATGTGGCTGGATTAAATAAATAATAATAAGTGCTAGAAATTAAGTATTATCTGATTTTGAAACATTTGCATAGATATTTAAATCATAAATCAATGCAAATGAAAAAAGAAAGTGTCCATCAAATTGAAAAAAAACATTTCAAATAGAAATAGAATGTTCGTATGGAGTTGGAAATCAATAGTTATCTTACATGATAAGTGATATTTTGGAAGCTTTGGTGAAATAAGTCAATAATGAATTATACACGTACCTAAAGAGCTTGGAGAGTTTCAATAGGAGTCTATAAGGAACTAGTTGATTTTTTCATAGTTCTTATACACTGGCATTACTTTCATAGTTAGTTGTTAATAAGACTGAGTTTGTTGTCTATTAGCTACAGCTACATGTTGAATTAATTGCCAGTTATTTAGGGAAGTAGTTGGGTGTATTTCCTATATGAATATGTATTGGTTTATGCTATTAATAAGATGTAACATTTGAGTTCTTTTCTATTTTTTTAAATGCTCTATTTTTTTGCTCTATTCTATATTCACTTCTACTATTCTTTTATTTTAATATGGTATCAAATCCAATGGTAGGTCTTGGTGTTGTGAGTATGTAAGTGTTGTTCATAGGAGATTTATGTAGGTGGTGTGGGAGTGCTATTGTGTGAGCTTGTGGTGGAGAAGAAAAGAGAATGCCTCAAATTTTAAGTGTTGCTATGTTTGAGTTAACGAGGAGAACTGTGACTTGTAAAGTTTGTTGTTGCAATGAAGTTTTTTTCTCTTGGATTGTAAGAGTTGAGAGAATTTCAACTATTGATGAAGAACCATCAAAAGATGATGAAGATGATTTCATTGAAAATGGAGCTATTATTTTATTTTGAAGAGGGCAACACTTTGAAGACAAGGAAGGATGCAGTAGTGGATAGATAGATGCTCAATAGTCTAAAATGCTTATGGACCAAGAACTATACCACATTGGGGTTACGAGACATGCATGTGAGGATTGGTGTTCCAATAGTTCAAAGAGTGATCCAAAAATTTGGAAGTTCAATATCATACATTTATGAGGGTAATGAGACACTTCATATGCAAATGGTTTCCAATGGTGTTGGGAACTTGGATGATAGCTAGATGAATATACATGTATTTGGGGAGCAACTTGAAAAATTCTTACTAGTTCAAGAATTGTTTTCAAAATCTATTTCTTATTATTTTGTAGTCAATCAGTTTAGTGTTGTAGCATTAAGAGGGGGTGTTGGAATTAATTCTCCAACACAAATGAATAATGAACTATACATATGATGTGTATGTGTCATCATGTATTATTTCTAGTTTTATGATGTTAGATATATTAAGAGTCTAAGCATAATTCCATTATTTCTTAAGGGGGGGTGTTGGAATAAGTCGATAATGAGCTATACATGTACCTAAAGAGCTTGGAGAGTCTCAATAGGAGTCTATAAGGAACTAGTTGAAATGTTTATAGTTCCTATACATTGGCATTACAATTCATAGTTAGTTGTTAATAAGACTTCAAGTTTAGTATTTCCTGTATAAATATATATTGGTTTATGCTAATAATAAGATGTAACATTTGATTTCTTTTCTATTCTATTAAATGTTATGTTTTGTTGCTCTGTTCTCTATTCACTCATGTTATTCTTTTATTTTAATATCTTTTACTATTAAATGGCAGTTGTTTTCCATTAAATGGTAGCTAAAACTTGTTTTTTATGACTCAACAATAGCTTGTAGATGCAAAACTTGTTTCAAGTTCAAATCTCACACTATATATAGCCTATCAGCTATTTACTTATATTGAAATTTATTTTATATTTTAAAGCCACATTTGAATAAACAATTCTCAAGGGTCGACCATTAAATTCAATGTTTAGGACCCACTAGATCACTTTTTCTTTGGCTGTGCAACAACATTCTTTTTTTATTGTGAGAATTCTCATTGTTTCTTTCACGTGCAAGAACACAATTGACTAGTGGCTGGAAAAACCAATACATTTTTCACCATTCCACAATTTGAAGGGAGACTAGCATAGAATGAAGCTGACTCTATTAGTGCTTGTTAATTTTTGACTAAAATTAAATGAAGTTAAAACAAATGAATCAATGTTTTTTAATAAGGCTCCACATTATATGCCTCCTTTAAGTAACACATAGATTTATGTAAACAAACCACCTCAGATAACTATTGTGTCAAATAGTGTGGGTGCACTCCAAGATATTCTCAAATAACAATTGTCTCTTACCCTTTTTATTATTTCTTTCTACATGTTACCAAGTCTCGCTTATATATCTTACTTTTCTCCTTCTTATCATTCTGATAAAGAATCTATTTTGGCTTTTTAGCATTATATTTCTAGAGGTCTTAACAATTCCTTAATCAATTGGTCTCATCATCAATCCTTGTGCATTTAGATTGGTATTACCTACTCTTCTTTCCATCAGCACATGGTTTCCTTGAATCTAATAGCTATGTCTTTAGTGTGCCCCATATTTTCTTTCATTTCCAATATTTTTCTTAGAGTATTTGTGCACAAGAATAATAGCTTCAAGGTCAAATTCCTCTTCAGCTGGGAAGGTTATTTCTCCTTACAATACTTAGATTGTCTAGAAATGAATTGGAAGGCTTTGTTCCCTCCATGGTAGGAGAATATTGTCATTTGCAACTTCTCGTACTATCTATCAATCATCTAATGAGAAAGATTACATCTAAGCTTGGTCTTCTTTCACATTTAGAGACCCTTTTGTTAGTGAGGAACCAATTGACATATACAATTCCAACTTTCATATGCAATATATCATCCTTAACTCAACTGGATTTGGGTAAAAAGAGACTTCATGGTCATATTCTTATTGAATTTGGAATGGCTACTCAAGTTCAAAATTCCTTATTTTGACACCAACTACTTGATAGGAGGAATTCCCACTATGCTTTACAATTGCACTCTTCAAAATTTTGTCATTGATGCACAACCACTTAATTGGCCACATTCCATGGCGTTTTGGAAAACTATGAAATTTGCAAGAAATGTATTTGATAGAAAACCAATTCATTGGAAAAATCCCAATTTCCCTCTCAAATTACACTCAACTCCAATCTCTTGTATTAAATTATAACCAACTAAGTGGTATGATACCCTTGGATTTTGGTAAATTACTCCAACTTCAATGGAATTATTTATCAAGAAATTTGATGCAAGAGGGATACTCCCCTCTCACTATCTATAATTCACAGTAACTAATAAGCAATACTCTGCCCAAATTACTTGCAGCAAAAAAAAACACTCTTTCATTCAATTTCACTGATTACAAAGTTGCACAATTTCATAATTACAAACTTTCAATCGATCACCACTCCAGTTGAAAATTCCATTTTTCAAATTAAACGAAATTAAAATCTCACAAAATCATAAGGACAAAATTTATTTTAATCATTCAAATAAACATTCCTGCCATTCAACTTTCAAACTCTAAAAATTGATTAAATTTTTATTATTTATTCATATTATCTTCAAAAGTATTTCCTCTGTATCTATAGCCATGTTGGAAAATTGAATGCTCCTGAGCCTCCTACTCTCGCGTTAGACCCCCTATTTCACCTGCTCATCAAGAGCCCCCAATTTCAACAACAGTTTTTGGGATCTTCATCCTTGTAGCTCCTGACAACCCCTGAAGTAAATGTGGTAGCTCATTTTGAATTCCCAATTAATGCTAGTAGGTAATTTTGAATTTGAGAGGGAATGTTTTGAAAGACAAAAGGAGTGAAGGAAGATTATTCTGTTAGTTGGAAGAAGAGAAGAATTCCTAAGCAACAGCAATCTGAAGGGAATGTTTTTTGTTTATTCTCTGTGTGATTTAGAGAATTTTCTTAGCAGCAACAACTACATGTTTGTTTTGTGATTGACCAATGATTGCTCTTGAAGATCTCTACATAGCTCCTACCAGTGAGCTCCTAGTAGCTCCTGAAGTTATCTATTTTTGGTTGAGTAGGTGATTACTCCCAGTAGTTTACGTTTAATCTTCAATATATTTCTATTTTTAGCATAGTTAATTCAAAAGGAAAATATTGCATGCCCAGATTTGTCTCCTATTGTTTTTGTTTATTCCACATTTTGTATTCCCTTATTTTTTTTTGGGAAATAGAGCACCAGCTTTGTGATTTCTATTCATACAAAATTTTTGACATGGTATCACAGCCATAGGCCCCATTTCCTCATCAGTTAGGGCATTTAGTTTTTCTAGGTATTAATTCTATTGTGTAGGAGAAAAGGCTGGAGATGAAGAGTTGGCAGCAACCACCGTCCTTTAATGGACAGAACTATGATGTTTGGGAAAAAAAGATGAAGACCATTATGGTCTCCAATGATTTGTGGGAGTTTGTGGTCAGTGGTTTCAATGATGTAACTGACCCAACAACATATGTTGTGCTCACAAACAACCAGAAGACTCAGTTGAAGGAGTTAAGGAGGAAAGATGCTAAGGCATCGAGTTTGATAGAAGCATCCTTGACAGAGGCCATTTTTCCCATAATAACAGTAGCTAACTATGCAAAGGAAGCTTGGGAAATCCTCTAGAAAAATTACAAAAGAACTAACAAGGTCAGATTGGTGAAGCTCTAGTGCTTCGAAGAGAGTTTGAGACTCTTGAAATGAAGGATAGTGAGTCCATTTTTGTTTTCTACACAAGCCTTGCAGGTTTAATAAACTAGTTGAGAGTGATTGTTGAGATCATAGATGATTAGAGGATTGTGGAGAAAATACTCAGGAGCTTACCCATGAAGTTTGATGCAGTGGTGATTGCTATTGAAGAGGAAAAGAATATCACAACGTTGTTTTTTGATGAGCTGATGTGTTCTCTACAAACCCATGAACAATGCCTAAATAGGTTTGCTACTTCTTCCCAAGAGAAAGCTTTTAAAGCTCAGTCAAATTAAAGAGGAAGGGGGAGAAGAAACAATGGTGGAAGAAGCTCAAGAGGTAGAGGTCGTGGCAACTCTAGAAAAGGGAATGTTGGAGGAGAAAGCTCAGGATGAGCAAGAAACCAAGAGGGAGTGAGCAACTCTCAGACTAGTTCCCAAAGAGGCAAGAAGAAAAACAGTTTGAATCTAAAGAATGACAAGAGCAATGTTGAATGCTACTACTATCATAAGTTCGGCCATTATGTGAGTGAATGCTGGACAAAGTAGCATGATCAGTCAAAACAAAATGAAAATGTGGTTGAAGGAAATAAGTCCACAATCTTCATCATGTGCAACATTGGTGAAGAAGGCAGCCCCAAAGTCTAGTATTTGGACAGTGGTTGCAGCAACCACATGAGTGGTAATGAAAGTTTGTTTTCTTTCATTGATAAAAATGGTCTGAAATTAGAATGGGGAACAATGGAGTAGTTCCAGTTGTTGGAAGAGGATCTATTATGATCCGCAACAAGCAAGGTGAGAAGGAGATACATAATGTATTTCTTGCTCCTGGGTTAAAGCATAACCTCATGAGTGTTGGTCAGCTGATACAAAATGGATACAAAGTGCTGATGGAGAAGGGTCAATGTGTCATTTATGACAAGAATGAGAGGATGAAGGTGTTGTAGTAGTTCAAATGACAAAGAACCAGATATTTTTGTTGAAGATTGATACACGTTTCTCATCTCAGTCCATTGTTGCACCTCTCATGAATGGAAAATGTACAACAGTACATCATGTAGTGCTCAAGAGCACCATTCAAGACCCCTCCAAGCTATGGCATCTCAGGTATGGAAATTTAGGCTATGTCGGTTTGAGTATTTTGTCCAAGAATAGAATGATTGATGGTTTTCCAAGGATAGTAGAGCCTAATGTTAGATGTAAGGCTTGCATTTTGGGCAAGCAACATAGGCAGCCCTTTTAATCAAGTAACTCTACAAGGGCAAGGGCACCATTGGAACTGGTGCACACAAATTTGGTAGGCCCTATGCAAATCATTTCTATTGGTAAAAGCATATTTTTTATGACCTTCATTGATGATTACAACCGTAAGACATGGGTCTATTTCTTGCAACATAAATCTGAAGCTTTTGATAAGTTTTTGTTGTTTAAGGCCCAGGTTGAAAATGAGAGTGGACATGTGATTAAGGTCCTAAGGTCAGATCATGGAGGAGAGTATACCTCTAATTTTTTTGTGAATTTTTGTAGGAAACATGGCATCAAGAAGGAGCTAACAACTAGTTATACTCTGTAGCAAAATGGAGTGGCTGAGAGAAAGAATAGGACCATCATCGAGATGGAAAGGAGCGTGATGAAAGAAAAGGGACTCCCTACTGAATATTGGGGGGAGGCTGTAGCAACAACTATTTATTTGGTAAATAGAAGTCTAATAAAGGCGGTCTGTGACAAGATCCCTCAAGAGGCATGGAAAAAATGCAAGTGGATGGTTGAGCACTTGAGAGTGTTTGGGTGTGTAGCATTTGCTCATGTGCCTAAGGAAAAGAGGCAGAAATTAGATAAAAAGGGTGAAAAATGCATTTTCATGAGCTATAGTGAAGACTCCATAGCTTACAAGCTATACAATTTAGTCACCAAGAAGATAGTCATTAGTAGGGACGTGGAGTTCCTTGAAGACAAGTCATGGGATGGAGTGGTAGATTCTGAAAGCTCCTAAAGAAGTAGAAACATAACATGAAGTTCAACAAGAAGAGTCTACAGAAGCCGGAAGACAGCCAACAAGACAGTTAGGAAGACAGTTACAATCAACTAGAGGATTAGCTCCTAAAGGCATTGGTTGAGCTCCTGAAAGCTCCCAATAGCTCCTAAAAGCTCCTAAAGTGAGCAGACAAAAAGGAAAGTAGCCACAGATAGCTAAAATATTGGCCTCCAAAATATCTAGAAGATTGGCTCTTGAAGAGCTCTTGAGAGCTCTTGAAAGCTCCAGAAGAGCTCCTAAAAGCGCTGGTAGAGCTCCTGAGAGCTCTTGATAGCTCCTGAACCTACTTGTTCAGCAGATTAGCAATAGTAGCAAAAGTTTAGATCCACCTCTCACCTCCCTAATGCAAAAGAAGACCAAGAGTCTTAGGGAGATCTACCAGAATGAAAGGTATGATGAAGATTTTGATGAGAGTGTGATTTTTGCATTTTTTTCTCATAGTGATTCGATTTATTTTGAGGAAGTTGTGAAAGAGGAGAAATGGTATGAGACCATGGATGAGGAGATAGATGTAATAGAGAGGAACAACACATGGGATTTAATTGATTTTCCTCCCAACAAGAAAGTTATTGGAGTGAAATGGGTCTACAAGACCAAGTGTAATGCCGAAGGAAGGGTAGAGTGGCATAAGGCAAGATTAGTTGTCAAGGAGTACAAACAACAGTTTGGGAGAGATTATAGTGATATATTTTCCCCTATTGCAAGGATGGAGACTGTGTGGGTAGTCATAGCAATCACAACCCAACACATGTGGAAGGTATTTCAAATGGATGTGAAGTCCACCTTCCTTAATGGAGTATTGAAAGAAGAAGTTTATGTGGAGCAGCCATTTAGCTATGAAGTTCTGGGTCAAGAACACAAGGTGTATAGGTTGAAGAAAGCTCTTTATGGGATAAAACAAGCTCCATGGGCATGGTACAACAAGATTGACTCATATTTTATGAGAAATGGCTTTAGCAAAAGTGATGGTGAGCCCACTCTTTACATCAAGGCAGCTAATGGTAAGGTTTTAATTGTTATCTTGTATGTTGATGATCTAGTTTTCACTGGGGATGATGATTTCCTTGTTGCTGATTTTAAAGAGGCCATGAAAGGAGAGTTTGAAATGACATACTTAGGTCTCTTGAGATATTTTCTAGGAATAGAAGTAAAAAAAATGCATGATGGTATATTTATCTCTCAAGAAAAATATGCAAATGAGATCTTGAAGAGATTTAGGATGCTTGAAAGAAAGCTTGCCCTAACCCCAACAACCATAGGTCTAAAGTTGAGCAAGGAAGATTGCAGCAGCAATGTGGATCTGACTATGTTCAAGATTTTGGTTGGAAGTTTAATGTATTTAACAACAACTAGGCCTGATATAATGCATAGTGTGAGTATTATTTCCAAATTTATGGAGACCCTAAGAGACACCCATTGGAAAACGGGTAAAATAATCTTGAGGTATGTGAAAGGAACCAAAGGATATGGCATTTGGTACACAACAACAAATGAGTTTGGGCTGGTTGGTTACACAGACAGTGATTGGGCAGGAATTTTGGATGATAGGAAAAGCACATCAAGCTATGTGTTTCATTTAGGTTTAGGAGTCATTTCATGGGCTTCCATGAAACAACCCATAGTTTCCCTATCTACAGCAGAGGTGGAGTATATAGCAACAAATGCAACAACATTTCAAGCTATTTGGCTGAGAAGAATCTTGACAGATTTGATGGAAGAACAAGAGGATGGAACAGTATTTTTTGTGACAGTGTTTCATCTATAGCTTTGATGAAAAATCTTATGTTTCATGGAAGAAGCAAACACATTGAAATCAGGCATCATTTTATTAGAGAATTAGTTGAGAATGGTGAAATCAAAATGGCATTTTGCAGGTCTGACCAGTAGCTAGCAAACATATTCACCAAGCCTTTAAGCAAGGATAGTTTCAAGCACCTAAGGAATAGATTGGGCATTATTGATTTGGATCAGGATTGATCTTGTTTCATTGGCTCAGGACCAAGGGGAGTGTTGGAAAATTGAATACTCTTGAGCCTCCTACTCTCGCATTAGCCCCATGTTTCACCTACCCATTAGGAGCCCCCAATTTCAATGATAGTTTTTGAGATCTTCATCCTTGTAGGTCCTGACAGCCCCTAAAGTAAATGTGGTAGCTCATTTTCAATTCCCAATTAATGCTGGTAGGTAATTTTGAATTTGAGAGGGAATTTTTTGAAAGACAGAAGGAATGAAGGCAGATTATTCTGTTAGTTGGAAGAAGAGAAGAATTCCTGAGCAACAATAGTCTGAAGGGAATGTTTTTTTTTATTCTCTATGTGATTCAGAGAAGTTCTTGAGCAATAGTAGTTGCATGTTTTTTTTTTGATAAAGCAGTGATTGCTCCTAAAGAGCTTTGTGTAGCTCCTACCAGTGAGCTCCTAGTAGCTCCTGAAGTTCTCTATTTTTGGTTGAGCAGTTGATTTCTCCTAGTAGATTGAAGTTTGTAGCTTAGAGATTTCTTTCAGTAGTTTATGTTTAATATTCAATGTATTTCCATTTTTAGCATAGTTAATTCAAAAGGCAAATATTGCATGCCCGGATTTGTCTCCTATTGTTTTTTTATTCCACATTTTGTATTCCCTTGTTTGTTTTTGGGAAACAGAGTATCAACTTTGTGATTTCTATGCATACAATTTTTTTGACAAGCTCATTCATATTCCTTCTCTTTGCAATTTATACTCATAATTTCATGTGCAGTCCATTGATTTTTCACATCTTTGACTTAATTGGAATCTTCTCCTTCTTTTTAGGCATCGATTCATCATCCTCTCCATAACACACCCCATGTCCTCAATCTGCATTCATTTTTATTGCTTGTATGCACATGATAAATTACTTTGGCATTTATCCTTTCTACACACCACCTTCAATGACCCTCCTTTTACAAGTGAATTAATTAGTCTTCCCATGTGCGCGGACTCAAAATTGGTTTCATATGCTAATAATAGTTATTCAAGTACCTCTCTCTTGATTTTCCTTGGCACCATCTATTCCAAAGTGCTACCTTTCTTATGTTTCCTTATTAGGTAGCCCCTCTCACTACACGCCCCTCACTACACAAGCCAATGATGTAATTTTTTTTTTTCTTTGGGAACCTCTATCACTTCTACATAGCCATGGTCATTCCAAGCTTCTCTCTTCAAACTTACATGGATGCCTCTAGTATGCTTCACCCCCTCTCTGGCATCGACTCACTTTCCTTAAGTTATATCCTCCTCCCTTTTGGCTAATTTCCCCATTCTTTTCAATGTTTGCTAATTTTTGTTTTCAAAGACCCTTCATTGGATTATGAAGCTGAAAAGGAACCTCAAGAAAATGATTTTAAAAATTGAATTTAAAATTCATGACTCTTCATCACCCCAATAAAATGGTTTATGCACTGGTTTATGCTTCCACATTCTCAATTTCCTACTTTATTTGCATTTTATTTTCAATTTAAAATTATTCAAAATGTCATTTTTAAATGGTATGATTCCCTTGAGCACCATAGAAACTGCGGATGCAAAGTCATTCTTCTTTGGAAAAATTAGTAGCAAGGAATCTTTTCATGTCAACTGATTTTAAAAGACCTCACAATTTTTCCTGTCTTTGAGAAGTTTGTTGTCGAGCTACTTAGCGGATTCTCCTGCATTAGACACACTCGATAAAAATTTTGTGAACATAGACTCACAAAACAAAGTTGAGTAGTAGAACTACTCTTCCAAGTTGCAAAAAAATTGCAACATCCTCCCACACTGAAATTGGTGCTTGCATATTATTTATGTTTCTTCCTCTTCTAGCATCTTGCTAGAACATTTGCCATCCTTCCATAATAATTTTGCACTCTCTTCATTTTTCCTCTCATGGACTCATTTCCACCATGAATCGTCCTCCTAATATTTTCTCCCATCCTCTTCTCCTTCATGGGATCCAACCCACCATTATCTAACCTCCTCTACCAAACATTCTCTCCACTCTTTTCCTTTTTTCATGGGTTTTGACCCACCACAAATCAACCAACTCCACCAAGTTTCACCTGTGGTACCTCTATAGCTTCTACATACATATATATATTTGCATGCCAACCTGCAACTACATTCTTCTTTCCATCTACTTGCAACTTCTTATTCACTTCAACAACAAGCAATTCCCTATCAACTTCATCGTCCCAAAAATTAGAAAAATTATAGCTTACTTTTGCAAAAAAATTTGTTACAATGACCTCATCCACCATGTTTTTTTTTGCCTCTTCATTTCCCTTCAAGTGTTCATTCCCAAATAGCTTCTCAATCTTTTCAATCTCTACCTCAAGAAATTCATGCTCCTCAACAATAATTAAATCAACAACTTTCTTGCACAAACTTGTGTGGAAATTGAAGCTCTCCATGTATCTACTTTCTTTTGAGATTGTATGGGTTGTTCCCACACACTTCTCCTTCCATTCCCATTCTATCAAAGGGTTGCAACAACTCTTCTCATCCTTTGCAACCTCAATTGAAATCTCTTCTCTTTCCTCTTGATCCTTTTGCACAAGGATCTCCTCTTCTTTCTCTTCATTCTTCATATCTGCTACAATATTTTCTTTCTCCTTTTCATCTTTCAAAGGATTCTTAGCCACTTCTTTCTCACTTATTGCAACTTTTATGTTGCTTTCCTCCTTCATACACTCATTGGGGCATACTGCTACAATTTCTTTTACCACTTCCTCTTGTTTATCCTATAATGGATTCAACACACATTCCTTCCCATCCTTGATTATGTTATAGGAGATATATCATTGCCATTATGTATAGATTCCCTATCCCAAAGCCAAGGTTGAACCAACAAAACATGACAAACATCCATGGGTAATATATCACATGTACAATTTCATCTTTATACCTTCCAATGTGAAAATTTATAATGCTTTGTTCACTTAACTGAGTTCGATGACCTCCTTGCAACCAATAGACATAGCATGACTTAGGGTGCTTCATTATCTTCAAGTTCACCTTCTCAACCATTTCAATGCAACCAAATTATCTCTACTCCCGCTGTCCACCATCACTTTGTAGCACTTTCCATCGAACTTGTACACAGTTTGAAATAAATCACTCCTTCAAATGGGTTCTTGTTTCACTTTCTGTGGCTTCAAATATTTGTTCTTCATCAACAAAATCTCTCTACATCTCCAAGACATTTTTCCAAACAATTATGGCACACTCTCAATCTATAACCACAAAAAAATTAGAGCCAACATTTGTTGCCTTTGTAGGTCCCCTTACAATGCAACTCTCACTACTATCCTCTACCTGACAGGATTCTGGAAGATGCACCTTCAAGATATATTCTACCCACTTCCTCTCAATGGAAAATATTTTCACACCTTCTACCCAACTTCATCTCTATTGGAGGGCAACCAACATGATTCCCATAGAATCAATGGCCTCTCAATGCTTCTTCACTCATAACCAATTCTTCACCCATGATCCTATTGGATTCTCTCCATTCTCAATATCTTGTGGCTCTAATACCAATTGATGCAGGAGGGATACTCCCCTCTCGCTATCTACAATTCACAATAACCAATAAACAATACTTTGTGAAAATTATTTACAAAAAAAAAAAACAATCTTTCATTCAATTGCACTGATTACAAAGTTGCATAATTTCGTAATTATAGACTTTCAATCGATCACCCCTCAAGTTGACAATTCCATTTGTCAAATTAAACAAAAATTAAATATCACAAAATCATAGGGACAAAATTTATTTTAAGCATTCAAACAATCATTCCTATCATTCAACTTTTAAACTCCAAAACTTGATTATAATTTTATTATTTATTCATATTATCTTTAAAAGTCTTTCTTTTGTATCTACAACTCATTCACTTTCCTTTTCTTTGCAATTTCAACTCATAATTTCATGTACAGTCCATTGATTGTTCACATCTTTGACTTAATTGGCAGCTTCTCCTTCTTGTTTGGAATTGATTCATCATCCTTTCCATAGAACACCCCACATCCTCAATCTACATTCATTTTTATTGCTTGTATGCACATGATAAATTACTTTGGCATGTAGCCTTTCTACATGCCCCCTTCAATGTCCCTCCTTTTACAAGTGAATTAATTAGTCTTCCCATGTGCATGACTTGGGAATTGGTTTCATCTGCAAATAATAGTTATTCAAGTGCCTCCCTCTTACTTTTCCCTAGAACCATCTATTCCAATGTGCAACCTTGCTTATGCTACCTTATTATGCAGCCCCTCTCACTACACAAGCCAACGATGTAATTTTTTATTTATTTGCGTTCCTCTATCACTTCCACATAGCCACTGGTCATTTCAAGCTTCTATCTTCAAACTTACATGGGAACCTCCAGTATGCGTTTCCCCCTCTCTGGTGTCAACTCACTTTTGTTAAGTTATATGCTCCTCCCTTTTGGGTGATTCCCCCATTCTTTTCAATGTTTGCTAATTTTTGTTTTGAAAGACCCTTGATTGGATTATAAAGTTGAAAAGGCACCTTAGGAAAATGATTTTAAAAATTGAATTTAAAATTCATTACTCTTTGTCACCCCAATAAAATGGTTTATGCACTCGTTTATGCTTCCAAATTCTCAACTTCCTATTTTATTTGCATTTTATTTTCAATTTAAAATATTCAAAATGTCATTTTTAAAATGGTATGATTCCCTTGAGCACCATACAAACCGTGGATGCAAATTCATTCTTCAAGTTGGAAAAATCAGTAGCAAGCAATCATTTCATTTTTCCTAATTTTAAAAGACCTCACAATTTTTCTTGTCTTCAAGAAGTCTATAGTCTTGCTACTTAGCGGATGCTCCTGCATCAAAATAACTTTTGTGAGTGTAAGTAGTGGTTTTTCTTATCTTAAAACCTTAACAAATTGCTTGTATTTACAAGATCTACTATTGTATGAGAACTATTTCACTGGCCACTTGCCCTCTTCTATTAGCAAGCTATCAAGCTAGCTCTTTGATTTCATCTCCGACTCAAATAATATTAAGGGAAGCATACCAAGTGGTTGTTAGGAAAAAAATACATGTTGATCAATCCATTTCCTACATAATTCGATAAGAGAAAAGCATGCATACAAGCCTATTAATTAATCATATCCTGTAATGCCCCCTTCTTAGTGATCACTCCTGGTGGACATATTAGCCTATTTAATTCTCGTACACTATAGTCAAGAAAAGGGAATTTATTTATTTAATTAATTAATGTTACCTAACAAGAAAAGTGCAATTAAAAAGGTAATGTTAAATAATTAATTAAAGGTACATTATAAAGTGACTTTTGGAAATATTTAAAAAGTAACTTTATATTTAGTCACTTTATTTATTTTAATGAGTAGGAAAAAGGAAAGTGATATAAAAGGGGATTTGGGAGCTCATTTGTACTATGCTTGTTTATTTTCTCAAATTCACTTTTGGAGGGGCTTTACAAGGTTCTTGGTCTTAGGGAATGAAACCCTAGAGCAATGAGTTTTATTGGTGAAACGATTCCACCCTAGCCGGTTTAAGGGGCGATCATTTAGGTGTTCCAATTGGAGGATACTACAAAATTTGTGTCTCCTTTAGAGAAAAAATTGGAATTGAACCATTGACATTTCAAGCACATTGAAGATGTAGCTTATTATTTAGTTTTGAGGGCATCTACAAATCTATTCTAGGTGCCAAACTCAAAAGTTTAGATGTTGTTCATGGCATTTCCATATTGCTAAGTGAATATTGTGATCCATACTCCTATTTGGGCATGTTATTCATATTTTGGTATGAGTGTGGAGTTGTTCATGATGTGTGACAAACACCTAAAGGCATGAGGTTGTGTATGGTGCATATTTAATCCATTCACCTCAGTCTCCCTTGATATTGGATGCATTTCAAAGGGTCATGGGCTTTCAATGAAGGGAGTGTAACATCCAACCCTAGCCCCTAGCCCCATCATACCTGTAGCTACAAACATAGATTGTTGGAGGTCATGGAAACACAACATTGAGTCATGGGGGTCTATTAAGTGTAGAGTTGCTCATACAGTCACTACCATTGTTGTTTCAAACTTTATTACATGTTATGTGTGATCCTTGTAGCAAAACATCGACCTATTCTCAAAACTTGATTGTATATTGGTCTAGGGAAGAAATAAAAAAATTGTGGGGTATCATTAAGGGTTGCCTCAATGCAAGATTATGTCATCTAGGTGTGATAACTTCTAGGTTTGAGTAGTGATATAAACCCTTTGTAATTCAGACTAAAATATTCTTGTATGTTCTTGTCCTCCCATTTGTGATATCTTAGGAAAGTTTCCTAGTGTCTTAGGTATTGCAAATTGGTATTTGTTACTACAAAATATAATTTCAGTTCTAAACCTATTAGTCTTGGTAGTATTAATGCTTAGTGTATGCACTCAAAATTGATCTGGAAAATATTAATCAAATATTGATTATTTAATTTATGAAATCCTTTTTTTTTACTATATAAATAAATTGCAAACTTATTTACATTGTTCCTATTTTCTTAATTCCTCTATTCTAATTCACCCTCTTCATGATTTAATTAAAATAAACAAATCTAAATAAATTTTTTTTTTCTAATAATCCCCTCTCATTAAATTCTAATTTTTAAATTCTAATTTGTCACATTTCTACATATTTCTCTAACTACCGTCCACCTCACCCTCCAACTCACCATGTGTCACATGAAAATAATTATTCTTATTTTCATAAATTGGATATTTACTCTCAACAAATTTAACAACCTTCAAGACACATGGCTTCATCCTCTAATTGATTCCTTCTTACAATTGGAAACATGGTTTTACTAAAGGGAACCATTGCCTTGTTTTCTCCATCCTTCTCATTATTCACCAGGGTATACATTTGCAAGATCATCATGGAAAAAACAGGCCCTTAAGTGGCGAAAAATTCAAAAAAATCAGAGTTAGGCAACTTGACATAAAAATTTGAATAAGTTATCTATATTATTTCAAAAATATGTAAGAATAGAATCTATAGCAAATTGAATGTACTTTCTAAACTACTAGGTTTATTTATTTATTTTAAATCTATTTGGTGAAAATTTGAAATTTTAGTACAGTAGCTTAAATTTTAGGGAAAAAATAAGAAGTGTCTGTTTAACCACCCTAACCACAATAAAATCATAATATTTTTATAATATTTTAGATATAAGTAGAGGACTCATGTCCCGATGTGATACATATTTTTTTCCAATTAAATAATTAATTATGATTTTTTATTACAACTTTTAAAAAATATAAAAAATCATATGTCTAACCACCTTAACTTGGTCAAAACTTCATGAAATTCATTTTTTTTAAATCCTATAGTATGTGAAGCATAGAATGTGACACATGTTTTAGATTCAAAAAATGTGATATCGTTTGAAAGCTATAGATGTTTTTCAATCATCATATTAATCAGGACTTTAGTCGTAATTCAAATGGAAAATGAATAGTACTTATTTCTTAAATTCAAAGTAAAGCATAATTTATATTGGTGGAAAGCTGAGAATCTCCTTTAAAAACCCTTTTCGTTTCATCAATTTTGGGTAGAAAAGAGTCGTTAGCCACATACCCTACACTTACCCATCATATCGCCACTTTTTGGCCCATCATGATCTTGCACATACCCACGATTGATTTCTCCAAATCAAATATCAATCATTCATGGCTGCCAACTCTTGGAAAAATCTATAAATTGAGGCCCATTTATAGCTTTTCAAGGAGGATCCTTTGCATAACATTACTCTGTGGGATTTCATTCAGCATTTTGAGAGCTTAGTGTTGCATTTACAATTTAGCATTTAGAATAGATTATCAATTTAGATTAGAATCATGTCTCCTTTAGATGTTTCTTAGCAACATGCAGAATCATTTTCATTTCATCAGATTATTAGTTTAGCTCTGCATTTTTTTACTTTCACATCATCTTGTATGCAGTTGTCCATTTCACCATATCATTTTATCACTCCATTTAGCAATCATTTAATCATTTAGATGTAGACTTAGATTCTGCATTATAAATAGATAGGCTACTCATTTCTTGGATGACATCTCAGTGATTTGTGCAGGAATAAGATCTGAGAGCATAAATTACCAGGACATTTGAGTTTTTAAAGAATTTTGTTGTTGGCATATGTTTGATTTAGATAGATTCTTTACTATAATATTTCCCATCTAAGTGTGTTTTTTTTAATATAATTCATGCATATTTTCTAACACACATAAAATGGAACCCACTGTGGGGCCTAGCTCTTGTTATCTTAACATTTTCTTGAAGATTGTTTTACAGGCTCAAACGTGTAGTTTTTTGGCACAACTGCATAATTTTTTGGTGCTTACAAAAGATTATCTGGCGCTTACACTGACTATTCTACAGCTCCAAAGGATTTCTCTAGCGCTTCCAAGCCATTCTGTGGCACTTTGACCCCATTCTATGGTGCTTTGATCCTTTTTATATGGCGCTTTGGCCAGATTATGTGGCGTGTTTAATTAATTCTGTTGCGCTTTTGTTGTTTTGGCACTTTTGCTTACTGTTCTAGCGCTTTTATTTTTTTCTATAAATTTTTCCCAAGAATGAAAACTAATGTCAGTTTTTTTGTTTCAGAGGTTGAAGAGAGCACTGTCAAAGAGCTTGCTGAAACTCCAGAATGCTTGCCAAAGATAATCTATGAGAGACTACTGATGAATTTGATGCAGGAGCTGGTTTTTATATCTTTCCTTCTTGCTTAAATTAGGAGCATAGATTAATTAACAAGGAATGAACACCATGTTTACTTCCTATTTGGAAGGGTAGGAATATGCTCTCCCCTTGATTGGGTGACCAAAAAACTAGACCCCTTCCTTTTCATTTATTTGTTGTGTGTTTTGAATGGTAGGCATATGCTCTCCCCTTAACTGGGTGACCAAAAAGTCAGACCCATTGTTTGTTAATCTATGAGTGTGAGTAGGGTATATAATGAGGTTTTCTCTTTATTCATGTAGAATAAAGAGGATCGAACTGTGGGTATACTCTCACTTTTTTTATCCTAGAGGGCCTGCCTTGGGGAAAAAGTACTCGCTAAGGGAAGGACTCAACTAGTAACACTCTAAAGCCAAGAGTTTTTCCAGCTAGGATATAAATGTGGATATTGGAACAAAAGCCAATAACATGTGGTTGGCTCTGATAAGAAGGGCATAAATGGTCTCTCACCTCGATGGGTCAACTCCTACGAATGGAAAGTCCTTACTAGATCCCTTGTATTAGAATTGACCAAATCCTTTATCTATTCTCTTGGTACAACAACAGTCATTGTGAAGGCATCCACATTCTCACAGTCTTTAGTAGAGATGATTAGTCTGCCATGGGAGTTTCATGGAGGTTGGAAGCTTGGTTGACCTGAGAATAGAGTGCAATGTAATGGAGATCCCATGTGGCCAAGCTTTTGAATTCATCCACTAAAGATAAGCTTAGTTGGGGTAAAACCTGTGTGGAATCCAAGAGAATATAGTCCATCATAGCCCTAGGGAATGTATGTTGTGCTTGAATATTCTTGTCAAAATTGTTCTAAAAAAAAACCTCAAACGAAACTTTACACATTGGAAAAACTACATAAACTATGATTTAGAATACATCATCT
The DNA here is from genome assembly GCA_007258455.2 of Sequoia sempervirens. Taxonomy (NCBI): domain Eukaryota; kingdom Viridiplantae; phylum Streptophyta; class Pinopsida; order Cupressales; family Cupressaceae; genus Sequoia; species Sequoia sempervirens. The sequence goes on along the minus strand of VDFB02358134.1, from coordinate 23,592,452 downwards.
AGAATAAACTATCCTTTTTACTAAAAACTAGAGAAATTAAAAAAACTAGAAACAAACTATTGCATACCCTAGTTCAGCACTTTCACTGCTTTCTGTGGCACTTTCACCAATTTTTCTAGCACATTCACCCTCTGTTACAATGCTTCCACATTATTTGCTAGTGCATTTGAGCTTTTATGTGGTGCTTTGACCCCAACATTCTATGGTCCATTCATCTGTTTCTGTGGCACTTTGACCCTTTTTTGTGGTGCCTCCCATCCATTTTTGGTGCATCTAAACTTTCCTGTAGCGCTTTTTCCTTTTTGGTGCTTCAGCTCACTATAACAGTGCTTCCATCAAAATCCAAAAATAAAGAGCTAAATACAATTCCCATCTGCCATTTTGAAACCAGAATTTAAGCATTTTTCCATTCGAGAGTCATTTGCAACCTTGACAAGAGTCTAAACATGGTTTTTATCCAATGGCTTCATGAAAAATTAAAATTCAAAAACCAAAACCCATAGCTCTTAGTCCAAAGGACTACCAAAAATGTCTTTCCATGCTTTACGACTTTAGAGACAGATTGCTCTTCAATTTTTACAGAAAAGCTTCCAAGAACAACCCCAACTTGTATTCTTTTTATTATTTCCAAAATCCAATACTATTCTAAATATTTGAACATCTTTTCTAGGAAGGAAAATTCATCCACCTTTCGCAATTGAAACCAAAATTTCAAAATCTCCTCAAGTTTGGAATCATCCTTTAGAGTCCAAAACTTTGTTAAAATTGACTTATCCAAGTGAAACATTTTACCTAAACTTTGATCAATCATCTAAAAGTGCCCATCATCATCAACACCCAAATTTGATCATCAAGTTGAGTTTCCCCATCAAGGTTTTCATCCTTCACCTTGGAAATGATACACTTTGTATCAATTTTTTTCACCTTGGTTACATCAATAGAATTCATCATTCTATTTGACCTAGGTATTTCCTTGGCACTCTCAAATAACAATCAAAATTTAGAAAAACCTTAGTCACTTGTATGCCCATTTTAACAAGGTCCCAAAAATAGAAACTTAGGACAAAGAAATTGAACTTCCACATACTATGGCTGAACCAGAGGAAAATCCTTTTCATAAGATTTCTCAAAAAGAAATAGAGGAGATAACAGAAGAAGATGTCAGAAAAGAAAATCGAGACCCCAATTTCCATAAATTCCTAGAAGAATTCTTTCAAAAGGATGGGGATAAATACCTTTTGATGCTAGCAAACCAAGGGGTTAAGTTACCTAATGACTTTGATGTCAATAAATTGAAAAGCATCCCAAAGAAAACTGAAACTGAAACACCTACTATGGATCAAATGACTACCTTGACAAATCAGATGCAAAACCTTCAATAACAACTCCAAGATATGCAAGGAGGGACTCCAAAAAGATACTTGTTACAAGCTATTTGTCCCTATCCCTTTGATAGAAGGTTAAAAATGATACCATTTCTTCAAAATTGTGAATTGCCAAAATATGACAAATATAACGAGAAATCATACCCTATAGACCATGTGTGAGAATTTCAAACAATGAGTCTTGAATTCTCTCATGATGACACATAATTAATGAGACTCTTTCCTCATAGTCTAGGGGGTCATTACATGGAATGGTTCTTGAAGTTAGAACCAAGCATAAAATCCTTCCATTGACTTGTCAACAGATTCATCACACAATATTCCTATAACATTGCACATGAGATAACCATGAAGGATCTTTGTAATACCAAATAGAAACAAGGATAATCTTTTCTCGTATTCCTCCAAAGGTGGGCAAGGTTATTCGATCATTATGCTCATCCCATACCTAAAAAAGAAAAGATGGAAATTTTTATCGATAACCTTAACAGTGAGATGATCTATAGATTGCAATTACAATGTCCCCCTAGCTTGGATAAGATGGTAGAAAATGGTGTCAAAATTGAAGAATCCTTAGTCAAAATGGGGTATTAAAAGTTCACAATGAAGGATCAAACAATGCTAGTTCATCTAACCATCATAACAATGAAAAACCAAAATTTTGGAAAAGGAACAAAAATGCCAACGATGGTAATGTCAAAACACATAATGCCAAACCAATCTTTAACTTGACAGGAACCACAACCAAGGTGGATCAAAACATCAATCAAGGCACTAATCAAAATTTCAACTTGTCCAATAACCAAAGCGGACACAATCAAGGTAACACCCCATCAAGACCTCCACCATATCAAACACAATCAAACTGCTGAAAATTCACCCCTTTGGGTCAATCACACGAATCTGCATTGAGGTAAGTTCTTGAAAATAACCTTATAACACTATCAAACACTTGAGGACTTGAACCCAAAGTAAAATATTCATGGTGGAATGATGCCCATTACTGTGAATTTCATCGATGCAAAGGTCACCTAATGAATAGTTGCATGTAATTGAAACATAAAATACAAGACTTGATAGATGCTAGAATCATACAAAAAGAGGGACTCCAAACAAATGTAGATCATGGAGCATTCAAAAATCCCTTACCAAACTATGAAAAAGGGGAATCGTCTATAATGAACAACAAGGAAAAGAATGTGAACTATGTCCATGTTACTATCATAAATCATATCTTAGCAACAAAAAATCAAATGAATACCATTGAAACCAATGATCGTAAAGACATTACCTCAAAGGATAATCTGATCTATGAAATTCCAATTGAACAAGAACAATACATCGTTATCTTTGAAAATCACATCAATGACATCCAACCAGGCATGAATACAAATGACAGTCAAATCAATGTCATCAAAATCAATGGGAAACAAGACAACGTACCTGTGAGTATGACCACCAGAGTACATGCCAAATATTTCTTAAAAGGAAGCTCATCTAAAACATTCATAGCATCGCCTAATCAATACAACATAGTGGACCAATTACAAAAGATCCCTGCACAAATATCAATATTGGAATTGCTCAAAATTTCACCCACCCACAAATAGATCTTGGAAAGAGCCTTGGTGGACACAATAGTGCCAACGAATCTAGAAGTTTATAAATTCAAAGCCATGGTGGGACATTTAACCACACCACATTGCTTATCCTTTTCCGAAAATGATGACGCATCCATCTCTCATCCCCACAATGATGCTCTCCATATCAAAGTCCTAATCCATAAACATCATGTCAAATGCATCCTAATAGATGGGGGAGCTTACCTGAATATATGTACTTTAAAGCTTGTTCGAGCCTTGGGATTTTATGAGAATGTAATTGATTCAAAGAAAAAAATTACCATAAAATCATATGATGATGAGGAAAGAGCTTCACAAGGGTTAATCATCCTACCTATTCAAGTGGGACCAATCTAGAAAGATGTAATATGCTGACTCTTAGACAAGGATTTGACCTATAACATACTATGGGGCCGACCATGGATTCATGAGATGCAAGCGTTCCCTTCAACATATCACCAATGTCTAAAATTTCCTTGTGGTGGTCAAGAAATCACCATTTTGACTAATTCAAATAGTCCCCAATATTGCAATACCCTGAAATCTATCCAGGATATCTTTGTACCTCATAATAGAGAAGCTTCCATTCCCACTACTTCCAATGATCAGAGCCAATCAAGTTCCTCATCCAAACCATTGGCCATTTCCACAAATCATGAAAGTCAATCTAGTTTCACATCTAAATAGACTGAGAAGAAAGAAGAAGCTGCTCCATCCACCTCCTCAAATCCTATAGCCCAATTGAATTCCTTGTGAAAACAATTCAATGAAAAAGTCAAAGTCAAAGACAAAGGTGTTGGTGAATACTTCTTTGAATGATCCTTGTGTCTTGCACACTTTTCTTCTCCAAAATTGTATGGACAACCCTCCACATCAATGCAACAAAACCCACAACCAATTACCAAATTTGATGGATGGTTCATAAAAGAAAGCACTAGATTTGATGAAGCAAAAGACAAAGACATCCTAAACTAGCCTTATAAAGATGAAGAAGAATCCCAAGTGCCAACTGCAACTATACAAATAGCCAAATATGGAAAAGGTTTGACCATTTTGGAAAAGATGGGATATGAGGGAAAAGGTCTCGTGGGTCAAAGAAAGGAGGGAATTATAGAGCCAATTCAACCCATTTTAATCAATCCAAAAGACAAGATTGGACTGGGTTATAAGGAGGATACAAAAGAAATGATGGTTGAAAGAATCCTACAGTTACAAGCCAACGAAGAGCATGAGACCGATTCCAATGAATATGAGTGGGATTCACTATTAGAAGAGTCATGTCATGACAAAGACATCGATGTAGTACACAAATATGCATCCCTACTTGAAGAAGGACAAGGGTCAGGTTCTAGACCATTTGAATTTGGATTGCAATACCTTGATGATTCTAGTGTAGATGACTCAATTGAGAGTTAAAGAGATAATTTGAAAGAGAGTTACCTTCTAGACCTCGATTTTGTTATCGGACAAATTGAAGACACCGCTATCTAAACTCTTACCATTTTTTATCTTAATTCATCTGGTGACTACTTAACCTTAGTACATCCCAAGCTTATAGATTGGGGCCTAACCGAGCCATTTGACATCCTTACATTTTCAAACGATGATGCCATTATCAATTTCCTCTGTGCCAATGATCCTGAAATAGATTTCACCAATGAAAATTTTAACAAGGCTTCCACATAAGAGAGTATCAAATCTTCTAGTTGCAAAATGAATAATACAAGAAATAGATCTAATATTGAAAACAATTCAATGGAAATACCAGATCTGGAAAAAGTAAAAACAAAGAGCGCATCCAATGGCCAAAACCTCTCTGAGGTGTCAAAGGATGGAAGATTTGATACCCTCCCATAAATTTTTTAGGAAAGATCAGGAGTCTTGATTGAACCCACACAGTCTATCAACATTAGCAATGAAGAGACAGTGAAGAATATCCATCTAGTAGCATCTTTGATAGAACAGGAAAAGCCAAGCTTTCTCAAAATTTTCACAGAGAAACAAATCAAATTTGCTTGGTCATATGCTAACATGCCAAAAATTGATCCAAAAATCATCATGCATCATCTATCGTTACCTCCAGGAGTGAAACTAGTCAAATAGAAGTTAAGAAAAATGCACCCCCATATCACCTTATTGGTAAAGGCAGAGTTGAAGAAATTGTTCAATGTTGGATTCATTAGACCCATTGACTATGCCAAGTGGATCTCCAATATAGTACCAGTCTCAAAGCTTGACAATAACATTCACATCTATATAGATTTCTAGGATCTTAACAAAGCTTGTCCTAAGGATGATTTTCCTCTACCCAATATAGATATCATAGTGGACATGACGGCAAGACATGGTATGCTATCACTAATGGATGGATTTTCTAGGTATAACCAAATCAAAATAGCCCCAAAAGATCAAGATAAAAGTGCCTTTACTTGTCCATGGGGAACCTTCTGTTGGAATGTTATGCCATTTGGCTTAATAAACGCAGAAGCTACCTACTAATGTGCCATGAAAACAATCTTTAATGATATGATGCATACTTTCATGGAAGACTAGGTGGATAATTTATTGGCCAAATCATATACCAAGGAAGGAAATTTGGAGATCTTAGATACAATTTTCACCAAACTGGAGAAATTCAATGTACGGCTAAATCCCAAGAAATGTGTGTTTGGAGTGACGGGTATGTGCAGGATCATGATGGCCAAAAAGTGGCAATATGATGGGTATTTGTATGGTATGTGGCTGACGACCATTTTTTTACCCAAAATTGATGAAATGAAAAGTATTTTTAAAGGAGATTCTCAGCTTTCCACCAATCTAAATTATTCTTTACTTTGAATTTAATAAATAATTATTATTCATTTTCTATTTGAATTACGACTAAAGTCCTAATTAATAGGCTGATTGAAAAATATCTATAGCTTTCAAACGATATCACATTTTTGTAATCCAAAACATGCATCACATTCTATGCTTTGTGTACTATAGGATTAAAAAAAGAAAAATTGAATTTCATGAAGTTTTGACCAAGTTAATGTGGTCAGACATACGAGTTTTTATATTTTTTAAAGGTGTAATAAAAAATTCATAATTAATTATTTACTTGGAAAATAATTACAAAAAAATATGCATCACATTCAGACATGAGTCCACTATTTATGTCTAAAATATTATAAAAAAATATTATCATTTTATTGTGGTTAGGTGGTGGATAGACACCTACTTATTTTTTCCCTGAAATTTAAGTACTACTACATTGAAATTTCAAATTTTCACCAAATAGATTTAAAAAAATAAAAATAAACCTAGTAGTTTAGAAACTACATTCAATTTTCTACAGATTCTATTATTACATATTTTTGAAATAATATAGATAACTTTTTTTTTTCACGTCAAGTTACCTAACTCTGATTTTTCTGAATTTTTTGCCACTTAAGGGCTTGTTTTTTCCATGATGATCTTGCACATACCCTGACGTCAGCAAAATTCCTGGGTTACATAGTATTAGAAAAAGGAATTGAGGTGGACCCAACCAAAGTCAAAGCTATTATGGAAATTCCACTACCAAAGAACATTAGCCAACTTCGTTCACTACAAGGGAGGTTTTAGTCAATCCACAAATTCATGTCACAGTTGGCCGGCAAGACCCATCCCTTCACTCATCTGCTACATAAAAATGTGTCCTTTCGATGGGATGAGAAATATGAAGGAGCCTTCAACCATTTGAAACAATATTTAATGAATCTTCCTATCCTACTACCACCATTAAAAGGAAAGTCATTACTGTTATATATTGCTACAGCAGAAACATCATTGGGAGCCTTATTAGCACAGGAGGATTCAACAGGAAAAGAATGAGCAATCTATTACATCAGCAGGATGCTAAATGGCTATGAGATCAACTATACCTCCATTGAAAAGGCCTTTCTATTAGTAGTATTTGCTACTCTACAGCCACAACACTACATGTTGACTCACACCATCAGGTTGATAGCTAAAATTGATCCTCTCAAATATCTCCTTAGCAAAGCAAACCTAACAAGGAGATTGGCTAAATGGGTAATGATACTTAGTGAATTTGGTATCCAATATGTAGATAGGAAGGAAATAAAAGGAAAAGTGATTGCTAAACAATTATCAGAGGAACTATTACTCGATAATCATCCTTTACACATTGAATTCCTAGATGTCGATGTTCTTGCCCTGGCTACAAAACAATGGACACTATACTTTGAAAAATCACACACCCAACATGGATTAGGAGAAAAAATCCTATTTGTCACTCCACAAGGACATACTATACCAAAATCATATAGACTGATGTTCCCTTGTACCAACAACATGGTGGAGTATGAAGCATTAATCATTGGAATCAAAACAACTGTAGAGTGGAAAGTCCTAGAATTGCAAGTGTATGGGGATTCTCAGTTGGTCATTAACCAGGTCAATGATGATTATCAAACAAGGGATGATAAATTGATGCCTTACAAGAGAATGCTAGATGATTTCAAGAAATATTTTGTGGATATCAAATTTGAACAGATTTCAAGAGTGGACATTAAAGCCACTGATGCCATGGCTACTATTGCTTCCTTGTTAAAAATTCTAAAGAAAAGAAGTGATTACGAGTTCTTGGTGGAACAACTATTTTCCCCTGCCTATGATGGTACTGAATCCCATGTTCTATGTCACCTATCTAATGCCAATACCTCAATCTGTGGTGAAATTTATACCTACCTGAAAGATAACACTCTTCCACCTAACTTGTCACAAAATCAAAAATGCAATCTCATTCATTGAGCCACCCGACATACACTTATTGCAAATGGACTATATCAACAAGGTCTAGAAAGAACTCTCTTACGATGTCTGAAACATGATGAGTCTAAAATGGCTTTACGAGAAGTCCATGAGGGTGTCTACAGAGCACATTCAAGTGGCCTAACCTTAGCTAAGAAACTTCTTTGTTTAGGATATTATTGGCCAACTATGGAAAATGAGTCTTTCCAGTTTGTGAAGAAATGTTAGAAATGTCAGATTCATGGCAACCTCATCCACGCACCAGCACAGGAACTTCAACCCTTTGCATCCACATGGCCCTTGTGTCAGTGGGGACTAGATCTTGTTGGTAAAATTCATCCATCTTCGTCAAATGGACACAATTTTATCATCACAACTACAAAATACTTCATGAAGTGGATTGAGGCTATTCCTTTAACCAACATCACAGGAAAGCAAATTTCATCATTCATCCTCAACTACATCATCTTTCGGTACAACATTCCCCAATCCATAGTCACTAACAATGGAAGACCATTCAAAAATCAAGACATGCAATAATTGTGTGAGAAGTTCAATATCCAACATCTCTTCTCTACACCATATTATCTCTAGGGGAATGGTCAAGCAGAGGCTTCCAACAAAACTATTATGACTATTTTGAAGAAAATTGTCAATGATGTGGGCCATGATTGGCACATCCAATTAAACCCTACCTTGTGGGCATACTGCACCAGTATTCGCACACTGACATGAGCTACACCATATGCTTTGGTATATGGAGTTGAGGCCATTGTACCTATAGAAGTTGAAATACCATCACTCTAGGTTCCCTTGAAAGGTATCATCCCTGATGAAGACTACTGAGTCTCAATATTGCAAGAGCTAGAATTGTTAGATGAGTGGCGCCAACATGCAGTGAATCACTTGAAAGCCTACCAACAATGTATGTCCTGAAGTTACAATCACAAGGTTAAACCCAGAACATTTCAAGTTGGTGACTTAGTGTTGAAGGACAACCCCCACAATCAGCAAGACAGAGAGAAGAAAGGAAAGTTTGAACCAAATTGGTTGGGGCCCTTTGTCATTGTATCAACTTATGGTTTAGGAGTATATCAACTATCCATGCCAGAAGGGGATCAGTTTTAGGAACCCATTAATAGTCTTCATGTCAAGAAATTCTATGCATAAGTCAGTCGCTACATCTATAAAAGTCTTGAAAAAATCCAAAAACATTAGAAAAAGTCCTGAAAAGAATCTAAAAACATAAGAAAAAGTCCTGAAAAAATCTAAAAACATCATAAAATGTCCTATAAAAATGGTTACCCTAGTGAAAACCTGGAAAATAGGCATCTCAATGACGACAAAAAAATAGAAAAAATACAAAAAAAAATGAAAAATATAAAAGATAAAAAAAAATCAAAAACTCTGAAAAGTGCAATAAAAGTAAGTGGTGAAAACCTAGCAATAGGTGTTATTTGTGACAGGTTGGCTTCTTCCCCTATGAGAATGTGTGTTGATCATTGGCTTGGTAGCATTACCTTTTGCATCCTTCATCTAATCTTCATATCCATACCTTGTTATGCCGGTCACGTCTCACCTTGGCTTCTTGAACATTGTACATATCCATAATAAACTAGCTTGTTTCCACTGGGGGAAAAATCCTGACCTCATTGGGGGAAACAAATCTTGAGCTTGATCCAACAGACAAACAGGAAGAGGACCAAACATGATGAAAAAATTGATCATAGTGAAATCAAACATGGAATATCAATCACCATCAGAAATGCATCAAACATCCTTGTCACAACAGAAAATCCATAAGAAGTTCAAAAATCCAAAAAGCCAAAAACATAGTCACCTTGTTGAATTGCATTGTCGCAGTTCGTTGTAATTAAGTGTCTATTCATATCATGGTCTTGTAAATCGGTTGAGTCTGTCAAACTACATGGTCTCTACGTGTATAACATAGGCAAGGATAATCTTTGATTAGCCCCCAAGGCCCCTAGGATAGGTCTTTAGGTTAGGTTCTCGATCAAAATCTTAGAAAATACCTAAAATTCAGAAAATTGAAAAATCCCAAAAACAACAGAAAATCAAGGTTACAAGGATGATGTTATTTTGAATCACAGTTTTAACACTTTCACACAAATGTTTAAATTTTTTGCATTATGATTGATGTTATCATTTCTCAGGAGCAATTCAAGGATGTCAAAGAAGTAGAGAAGCTATGATCGATAATGATATTTTCTTTGTCTGCTTCCTATGAATGAATCATTATTACTATGGGAATCATCACAAGACATGCTCTACAAAGTATGACTGATGATATTCCAAATTCACATAGTAAAATGGTTAATTCTTGTCTATTTACGCAAGTGGTGCTCATGTCATATTGGTCTAATTATACCTAGATGCTTGTGTTAACTTGCAATATCAAACATCATGGAAGTAGTACTGACGTCATCATGGTTCAATTTTACCATTGATGTTTGTACTCACTTTCAACATTTTTAAATGGCTCAATGATGACAATAAGCACGATAAATCATTGGGATGTCACTATTGCATTGTTAGGATTGCATATCTAGGTTGCATTCATATTTGGTTGTTGTAATGGAATTTATAGATTTTTCTAGGGTTGATGATTATTTCTATCACTAACAGATTGAGTAAATTTGACATTACCAAAACATCATTTAGAGGCATAAGCATTAGGACATAAATCATAGCATTATCATATCATCTAGGCATTCATTTAGGTCATCAATCATATATTTGCATTATGAAAATTCAAGAAAAAAAATCCATTGATCATAACATTTTCATCCATATGCATTTAGTCATACATCCTAGGCATCAAAATATGTAAAATAATCATTCATTCATCTCATACATGCATTAGACCATAATATTTGTAGTCAAAAATACAAAAAAACATAAGTTTCCATGCATGTCATACATCCATAGGACCATATAAATTTATTCATTGTTAGAATCATCCATCTTTGCATTAACATCATCTTACATTCATCACATAATACATAATTGCATTGGAAAAATACAAAAATAATAGCATGTAGACATTTTCATAAAACCATAGGATCATAACACATATTGCATCCATGACATATAATATCGTCATCATAATAAAACATCGCATAACATACATGACATAGAAATTAAAAGCATCCATAATAAATCAACACATAAACACATAGGATCATCCTCATCACTGCATAAATATCTCAAAATATGACAAATGTACAAGGATATTTGAATGTCATGAAATACAACATCAAAATGGTGATACCAAGAGTCAGTGTATACATCAGGATATAACATAAAATGATGAAAACTATATGGTGATGCCTCTCGAAGCTACTGATATCATTGAACCTATACCCACTACTGCACCTGAGGGACCCACACCCAGACCTCTCTGATCCCTTGGTAATGGCTATGTCACACCCATGCTCACTGTCAGAGACTGAGAACTACTAGTTTGAGATTAGGTAAAGCTCTGTCGCCACTCAGGTGGAACTAACTCATGATATTGATCTCTATAAAATTAAACCTCCTGAGAAGTGTGGCGTATCTCTCAAAAATAATTTGTAGCTCCTGTGGCCATAGCAGCCTGCTGCAACCTCTCTGTAATGGCCTATGCCTGCTCAAACCATCATCTCAAGGCATCTCTCTCAGTGGTCAATGCTACAACCTGTCCCTGTACCTTCCCCTGTACCTATCCCTGGCCCTGTACCTATGCCAACTACTATCAGGTACCATCCCTCCCAGCTGTCAAAGTCTGAATCTATCCTTAGGCTTGTAGGAGTTGTTCCTGTACCTGAGTCAATAGCTGTTTTTGTGCATGTAGCTGTGTCAGGTGCCCCTGAATAGTTTGAACCTATGTATGCAAAGCAGTGATCTATGACTACTGCTGCTAAGAAGGAAAACATATATGTACCTGCTGCTATGATGCTACAACCAAGGATCGCCTCTTGTGAGGCACTCTAACATTGAAATTGGGATGTAGACCACCTCCTCCATCTCCTCCACCACTGTCATTACCTCCATCATCATCATAACCCTCATCTCCACCCTCTCCCTCCTCCTCACTATCTCCATCACCTTGGCCTCATCGTCATCTAAGTGGTCTATCCTCATCATCCTCAAAAGTTGGCATGGGCTCATCAGGACTCGAAAGCTAGGGAACGGATGTAGACCAAAATATACCGTGTACTCATCACTCATGTACCCCTCGATAATCTCTGGATGGTAATCCCAGATCACTGGTTGTAAGTGTAGATACTCATCACATGCAGCATCATAGGACAGTGTAGGTCCCCACTCCATCATATCCTATTGTCTGCGGGCATACAATGTTGATCCCTATGGCATCCCCTGAACTCTACCATACTTCCTTAGCACTCTCAGTAATAGGAATCTCTCGATAATATATCGAGTCTATCCAATCAGGTATCTAGCTATCATATAATATAGAATCTCTAGGTGATCCTCTGCCCACTGCTCACAATCCACGTATGGTCACCAAGTAACTGCATCCAAGTCATTGAGCACTCGTCTCCAATACTCCAGTTTTCCCAACTTATGTTGGAAAAATACACCTACATAACCATAGATGTAAGGCCTCCCAAATGGAAAAAATCTATCTCTCTAGTTGTGTCACTGTGATATGCTCCCAAGCCTAGACTTGGAGAAATGTAACCCCGACAGACAAGTTGGCTCCTCCTAGATATACCACCTGGTGCAGATGATGATATAGGTGTGCAAGCAAACATGATCCCCATGCAAACTGAGTCCCAAACTAGATCATTTTCTCCAAGGTATGACCCCAACCAATGGAAAATCCCTTTTCCCCCTTTTCAAGACATAAGAAGCCACTGAAAATCTCACAAGAACAAAAGGAAAAGGTACATCACTAGCAAATATCTCTAGCCATGACATCCAACAATCTGATCATCATGAAAAAGCTGATGTAGTGCATTTTTACCTCCCTACTCAGTCGAATCATAGGTCACGATATGTCCAACTATAGGAATCCACAATATCCTATACACATCCTTTGGCATCATGGTCATCTCTCCAATAGGCAAATGGAAAGTGTTGTGGTTGCTATGCCACCTCTCCGCCAATGCTATCAACAATCCAGTGTTAATCCTAACCTGGGGCATATCAATCAATGAGGACAAACCACATCTCTTAACAATATATCTCTCAGCATGAGATAGTTGTGGTATCATCTCTCATGTCAGCAAAAATCACTCTCTAGACTGAAGGTTATCTAAATCTGTCTCCTATCATTTTCAAACATTGCAAATCAGCATATCAATCAAACCAAATCAGAAAATCAATCAATCAAGCATCAATCAATAAACCTATCAATCCTATTGAGATTTTCATTAAATCTCATCAAAATTTTGTTTTGATTCTCGCCTATCATGAGGTGAAAATGACATCATCATTAGTGTATCTTACCTATCATGAGGTCACTAAATCATCTAGTCTACCATCAATACATAATCATCAGTTGAATGTGATCAAACATCACAAATTCAAGGAGAAAATCACAAAAATCTTCATTTTGTCTTGGAGGTGCCAAAATAGACCTCCAAAGTGCCATTTTAGGAAAATGCACCATTCTATGACTTGGAAGCGCCATTTTAGATAGAAGTGCTAGGGAATTCATTGGAAGCGCTAGAGAAATGGGCAGAAGCGCCATTTCATTGGAAGCATTGGAGAATCTCTTTGATGTGCTAAAACAAAGGGTGAAAGTGTTGAAACCTTAAATTGACCTATGAATAGCTTCAAAGCATCATTACAGACCTTGGATGTGCCAAAAATTGAAGTGCCAAAACAAACCCTAGAGGAGCCACAGAATCTCTTCAAAGCACCAAAATTTTTGGTGAAAGCACCAAAACAATCTATTCTAAGGGCCACAAAAAACTTCGCAAGTGCTAAAAAAGTTTTGAAATTCAAAAATCACAAAGGAGGTTTCAAAATTCTTACTGGAGGTTTGTATCCCGCAAGCCAATTATGCTATTGTACCTACTCAAATCGATGAAGCTGTAGGGGGATCACCATCTTGCTCAGAAGCTCCAAAATGCTCTCTCACTTCACACAATTTTCAAATTACAATTTGCACAAATGAATTCCTTTTCACTTTTTACCTCTTAATAAAGGTAATTCAAGGGGTGATTTTGGTGGAATTGTTTTAATTTCTTTTGAGAGGCAATTAATTGGGGCAACTTACAAATCTTTCATATCGGGAGATAAATCGCTGGAATATTACCAAATCAAGACTTTATCATCATCATCATCATAAATCAATTGAAATTTTCAAAAATCATCCAAAATTATTTATCATCACAAATTTCTCGATTTATCTCCCAAGGGGGCATACAATTGTAATCTCCTAAAAATCACTATCCGGGGCATTATTAATTTTTTTAACAACATTGATAAATTTTTCTTTGAAGTAATGTGTAAACACATCACTTCAAAGAGGGGAAAAATGTATACACTCAAAATTGGTCTGGAAAATTTTAATTAAATATTGATTATTTAATTAATGAAATCCTTATTCTTCTACTATATAAATAAATTGCAAATTTATTTACATAGTTCCTATTTTCTTAATTCCTCTATTCTAATTCACCCTCTTCATGATTTAATTAAAATAAACAAATCTAAATAATTTGTTTTATTCTAATTAATTTTCTCTCATTAAATTAGAATTTTTAAATTCTAATTTGTCACACTTCTACATATTTCTCTAACTACCTTCCACCTCACCCTCCAACTCACCATGTGCCACATGAAAATAATTATTCTTATTTTCATAAATTGGATATTCTCTCAACAAATTTAACAACCTTCAAGACACATGGCTTCATCCTCCAATTGATTCCTTCTTACACTTGGCAAGATGGTTTTACTAAAGGGAACCATTGCCTTATTTTCTCCATCCTTCTCATTCTTCACCACTGATTTCTCTAGATAAAATCTCAATCATTCATGGCTGCCAACTCACCCAATACCTTGGAAAAATCTATAAATTGAGGCCCATTTACAACTTTTCAAGGAGGAACATTTGCATAGCATTACTCTGTGGGATTTCATTCAGCATTTTGAGAGCTTAGTGTTGCATTTACAATTTAGCATTTAGAATAGATTATCAATTTAGATTAGAATCATGGCTCCTTTAGATGCTTCTTAGCAGCATGTAGAATCATTTTTATTTCATTTTTATTAGTTTAGTTATACATTTTTTTACTTTCACATCATCTTGTATGCAGTTGTCCATTTCACCATATCATTTTATCACTCCATCCAACAATCATTTAATCATGTAGATGTAGACTTAGATTCTACATTATAAATAGATAGGCTACTCATTTCTTAGATGACATCTGAGTGATTTGTGCAGGAATAAGATCTGAGAGCATAAATTAACAAGACATTTGAGATTAGAGGAAGATGAGAAGTTTTTAAAGAATTTTGTTGTTGGACTATGTTTGATTTAGATAGATTCTTTACTATAATACTTCCCATCTAAGTGTGTTCATTTTAATGTAATTCACACATATTTTCTAACACACACTTAGAAATATAGATATATGGTCCAATATTAAATGCATTTGTATTGTGTGACCCTAGCAATTGAAATGATACCTTGAAAGAGTTAGAACTAGTTTTTAGTTGTAATTGTTATTTACCTCAAACACATTTGAAAAGAGTCTATATTTTTGTTTCTACACTGTATGAGTTTCCAAATTGAAATCATTCAATATATGTTATTGATTTCAATGAATGTGAGATGCAAATTATTTGACAAAATAGAACATGTGAAAAACTAAGATAGAAAAATATTGTGCCAATTTTAGTGAGGAATTTTACAGTGGTATCAGAGCTAGTATTCCTATCAACCTGTGAGGTTTCCTTCATATCTTGGCTTTAGAAATTTCACTTGTATTTTCATTTATGAATCTAGAAGAAAGGGAGTATGTAACCTACAAGAGAAAAATGAATAGATCAGTTGATAACTTGTTTGATTTAGAGTCAAAAGAAGAGGAAAATATAGGTGATAGACATGAACCACCTGAAGGAAGTACTATGCAAATATTAAATGACCTTGTATGGGGTCAACAATAGTTGGTGCAACTTCTCACTTAGTTTATGAACAATCAGAACAATGTTGGTAATAATGGTACAAGAGGTACAAATGGTCACAATGGTGATAATGGTAACAATGGGAATAATGGTGAAGGGAGTAACATGCACATTCCTACTCAAAGTCACACTAGGGCAGTGAGTAGAGTAAATCCTAGACCCCTTCTACCTCAATTCTTAGGAGGATAGTAGGCTACAATCAAGGGCAACAAAGACAAGATGAAGGGTTAACTAACTACTTGAGGGATTATCAGTCTCTTGGTGATGAGTTTCATGTAGCTATGACATTATAGGATTTTTATGCTATCAAGTATAGAAACATGCCAAGGGATCATAACAAGGGACCACAAAATTAGGACCTAAAACATGAGGTATTTTTCCATTCTTTTGTTTGATGGCTCAAGTAAATGCATTGTTAGAGCATGGGTGTAGAAGCTAGATACTTATTTCCATCTCAACCCGGTGTTGTAGATTGAGGCCATCAAGTATGCTACTTTGCATTTGAAGGGAGAGGCTCACACATGGTGGTACCATGGGCTAGTCATTTTGGGGCATTCTAGCATTACCTCTTATTTAGACTTAACTCTAAAGTTGATGGATATATTTGATATAAAAAAACCCATAGTTGCATTTTATGGAGTTGGGGAAACTTAAGCAGGTGGGTATAGTGGATGACTACATTTTTGAGTTTTAGAGACTCTCAGTTATGGTGTAACATGAATCAAAGCACATGTTGATCATACTCTTTATTTAGGGTAAACCACTACATGGTTGGATTAAGGCCTTCAAACCAGAGTCATTATAGGATGCCATCATCAGGGAATGTGATATACTCTTTATTTAGGGTAAACCACTGCATGGTTGGATTAAGGCCTTCAAACCAGAGTCATTATAGGATGCCATCATTAGGGAATGTGATATGGAGAATTTAGTGCTTAAGAGAAAAATTTTGTCAAAAATATTTATCCCTTAGAAGAACAAAGAGAAGAAACGCTTTCAGAAGGAGTGGACCAAGAAGGACAAGTTGGATGATGAGGCTAGAAGGGATTTGAGGAGAAAAAAAATATGTTTCAGATATTAGGAGCCTTGGGAGCTTGGACAAAAATACATGGAAAAAGGGAAATTATATCACATTGAGATTATTTATGATAGTGAGGGTGAAGAGGAGGTAGAGCCAATGCAAGACAACAATAATAGTAGTTCAAAGGATGAGTAGCCTCATGTGGAGACTAAAGAGTTGAGCTATCACCACTATATGAGGTATCCTAGATTCAACTCTTACAGAGTTAGGGGGTATTACTAGGGTAGTGAATTATGGTTCTAATTGATAGTGGGGCAACCCACAATTTCATAGACTCAACATTGGTGACTAAGAGAGGTATTCAAACATAGGATTTTGAGGGATTTAGAGTGATGGTGATAGATGGATTTAGCATGACTTGCACACAAAATCTTGCATCTAGCCATCCAAGGAGCACACAAGGATCTGAAACATCAAGGGCCAACCAAGGGATTCATCAACTTGAAGAAGGTATAATCAATTGCATTATTTCATCTATTTTCTTTGTGTTAATAATTCCTTAGGCTAATCTTGAGGTGTCCCTTTGTCTTTTTCCTCATTGCATTATAGTTGTTTTGCATCTTTAGAATAGGATAAACATTTAGGATCACATTTCTGGCATGCCTGGTGGGACCCACAAATAGGTTCCCCTATTTTACATTTGTTGTTGTTGAGATTGTTTGTAGGAACAAGTCACAGAGGGGCGACTACACCCTCCTATAAACTGCAGAGGGGTGACTATGCCCTCCTATACATTTTAAAGGGGTGACTATGCCCTCCTGGTCACTACAGAGGGGCAACTACACCCTCTTGTACACTGCAGAAGTGCAACTGCGCCCTTTAGTTCATTCCAGAAGTGCAACTACGCCCTCTAGTTCACTGCAGAATGTAACTGTTCCCTCTAGTTCACTACAGAAGTGTAACTGTGGCCCCTAGTTCACTGCAAAAGTGCAAGTGTGCCCTCTGATTCACTGCAGAAGTGCAATTGTTATCTCCATTTGACTACAAAAGGGAAACTACACCCTATTCCATATTCTGTCTCTAACAAGTTTTTTGCAGCGGGGTGGATACGCCCTCTTCCATATTCTATTTCTAACAAATTTGCTACAGCGGGGCAGATACACCCTATTCCATATTTTGTTTCTAACAAGTTTGTTGTAGCGAGGCGGATATGCCCTATTCCATATTATGTTTCTAACAATTTTGTTGCAATGGGGTGGATATAGCCTCTTCTATATTCTATTTCTAACAAGTTTGCTACAACAGGATGGATATGCCCTCTTCGATATTTTGTTTCTAACAAATTTGCTGTAGAGGGGTGGATACACCCTCTTCCATATTTTGTTTCTAACAAGTTTGCTGCATAGGGGGGAATTTTCCCTCCTGGTTACTGTAGTGGGGTGAATTTACCCACTTGGTTACTATAGTGGGGTGAATTTTCCCTCCTGGTTACTACAGAGGGGCGGATATGCCACAAAACAACACATTTTGGGAGGTAAAATGACCGTTTTAGCTTACTTTTGCTCTAGTTTTTTGTTGTTTTTTTATCCTAACCCCCTAACATTGTTTGTTGCAAGAATATTGGTGTTTTTGCTAACATTTTTAGCATATTCTTGTGTAATTGGCGAAGAAAGAAGGATAAAACAATTAACATTTGCTTGCAAGACCTTCTGTTTACATAGATTTCCAAAGCCATCCTTGTTTTTTTTGTTAATCTAGGAGCATAGTCTAATTAGGGGAAGTAATATTCGTTGGTTGTTGTGTTTATCTTGTTGTGTTACGAAAAGGATGCATTAGTTTTTTTTCACTTTCCCCTTGCACTTCGTGTGAGCCTAGGGAGTAGTTGGAAACGATTAGTGCTTTCTTTCTAGTGGGACTTGCTTGGGGATTTCATCACCCCAAGGGACGATTCCAACCATGCGTACTGGTGGGGTATATAAAGGGGGGAGAGTGAAAGTTGTACCTCAATCCATTCATATCGTAATTGGTGGAGCGTCGAAGGTAGGCTAATACCTACATAGATGTGAAGAGTTGGTTTGAGCCCTTCAATATCTTGTTGGGGTTCCCAACTCACGCTTGTGACAGGCTAGTGTTCACAGTTGTGCCTCACGTACCAAGAGTATATCAAGGACTCCCTAGACACCTTGTGCATCCTAGATTAAGACCTTTATTGGCCATACCCTTAATACTAATTGTAGGATGGTGCTTGTTTGAAAGTGCTTTCTTGTGAGAAACCAATAAATTTTTTGACAAGTTGGCCTTATTATTGTCATTTTAAGTCCTTTCCATAGTTATTTTCATCTAAACCAAGTCCTTGTTCACTACAGTGGGGTGAATTTTCCCTCATTTTTATTGCAGTGGGGCAAATTTTCCCTCCTTTTTACTGTAGTAGGGTGAATTTTCCCTCCTAAACAGTCAAAATCATGCTGTTTAGCTTTGTTTAGCCTCCAAACCTTTGTTTAATCATTCCAAACCTCTGTTTAATCATTCTAAACCTTCATTTTTTCATTCTAAACCTCTGTTTAGCCATTCCAAACCTTTGTTTATCCACTCCAAACCTTCGTTTGACCATTCCAAACATACATTTGACCAAGTAGTCTTTCATCCCTTTTGATCCTTTATTTACTCATTTTGAGTAATCTTTCATCCATTCCAAGCACCCATCTCCTCATTCTGAGAGTTGTTCATCCTTTCTAATCAATCATTTACTCATTTCGAGCCTTTGTCTATGTAACCTGAGAGTCATTCATCCATTCCAAGTAGTTGTTTACTAGTTCTGAGTGCTTGTTCATCCACTCCTATCATTCTTTTTCCCAATCCGATCATCTATTTCCTCAATTTTATTATCTAACACCCCATTCCAATCACCTATCTCTTTGTTCTAATAGCTTGTTTACCTATTCGAAGAGTCCAAAAGCAGTGGGGCAAATATGCCCTACAGTGGGGTGAATTTTCCCTGCAGTGGGACGAATTTGACCTGCAGAAGGGAAAATTTTCCCTACTGTGAGGGAAAATCCACCTCAGAAGGGAAAAGTCACCCCTCTATAGCAAAAATTTTGCAAACAAACAATAAACAAATCCAACTTCCAAATCCAACTAGCGGAACCAATCCCATCATATCCTTCAATCCAATCCTAATATGAGCTTCAATCCAATCCTAATCTGAGCTTCAATCCAATCTTGATCTAAGCTTAACCTAAATCCTAATCTAAGCTTTAATCTGTCTGCATCCAAGATCCCTCCTTCAATCTTCCTCTAATCCATTCTTTTGTCCTTTCATCACTCGTTTCCATCTTTCTAATCCACATCGATCTAATCCAACATCATGAATCCTTCACCAACTCAACCAAAAATAACATTCAAGGGAAACCCTAATCCTCCATACCACTCTACCTATCATAATCCCCTATATCAGTCTTCCCATCCTAATCCCACATCCACTCCTTTTTGTCTTAATCTTGCACCCCCATCAACCTATCCTAATCCAACATCCACATCTTCTTATCCTAATCCACCATCCCAATACCTTTACTACAATCCATCAGTTGTATCCTCTTGTCCTAATCCACAATCCATGTCCCCCTATCCTAATTCACCACTCCAATATCCCTACGTTAAACCCCCATCAAATCCTAATCCTCCATCTACTCCCAATTCTGCATCCAATCCCATTCCTCCATCTAACCCTAGTCCATCAATCCATGATCCTAGACTAGTCCCTAATCCCTCATCTACTCCTATCACACCATCTCAGCCTAAAGTATGCAAGTTTCTCAATCCAAAAGTTCTCCAAGGACTTGTGACAAAGAAGATATTCGTAACCCTAATCATGAAGTCATGGAGCCATGCCATCCTAGTCCATCATCCATAGTCACTAGTGACGAGACCCTTCTTCATA
Organism: Sequoia sempervirens; assembly: GCA_007258455.2. Classification (NCBI taxonomy): domain Eukaryota; kingdom Viridiplantae; phylum Streptophyta; class Pinopsida; order Cupressales; family Cupressaceae; genus Sequoia; species Sequoia sempervirens. The sequence goes on along the minus strand of VDFB02358134.1, from coordinate 23,571,518 downwards.
TCATGCCTATCATTAATGCTACCACCCATAGCACCACTCAAACCATTGACACCATCACACCCATTGAATCCATTGAATCCTCATCTCCTACTATGAGTGTCATCAAACCCATTGATGATGATCAAATCCAATCCCCTCCTCCCACTCCCAGTATCATTGAAATCCCCTCTCATGAACTTCATGAACCCTCCAACCTTCCATCTAACCTACTTGAAGAACCCATCCAACAAGCCTCCATTATCATGCCACCCACACAAGAAGAGTCATGCCAAGAGCTTGATCCAAAGAAGGCTAGCATACCCTCTTCTCCAAATCAAGATCCTACTATCCCATCTAGTCCACCTCAAGATCACAGTGCCCCATCCATTCCATCCCATTATCTCCTTGATTCCACCACTCCATCATATGATCCCTTATCTCCATCTCTATCACATGAGCCCTTATCACCCGCTACCACATATCCAAATCCTATTATGTCACCTAATCTCTCTCTTGATCCCTCATCACTCACTTCTCTTGATCAGGATGCTACTACCCCATCACCTCCATCTCATGATCCTACATTGTCGCCTAAACCTACTATCCCCACACCACTTTTATATCCCCTTGGTACTCTCACATTCTTCCATGGTGGTCTCCTTGCTGAAGAAAAAAAGGCATATATACCACCCATCATCATTCACCTAATAATGGACTCGCGTCATTTTTCCAGAATAACAAAAATCCTGTCATGGATCGAATGCTCAAGAAAATGAGCTATCAAGGAAAAGGTTTAGGCCTTCATGAGCAAGGTATTTTAGAGCCCATCTAGGTAAAAGAACAACTTTCTATGCAAGATTTTGGACCTAGTTCCCAAGACTCACAATCTAATGATGTTGGTACAACCTCTATATTTCCTCAACAAACCCCTTCTTCCAAAATAAATATAGGCTCTTCCCATCGCTTCGCCAGATCATACGCTGCCATCCCTCCTCCTCCATTGTATCACCTCAAAAAAACCATCCATATTCCTCCTTCATCTACTCCATCCATTTTGGGTCCTTAGATCCCTCCTTCCACCATCTCCCATCCTTCATCTACTCCATCCATCTTGGGTCCTTATGTCCCTCCACCCACTATGTCTGTTTTGGGACCTTATATCCCAAAATCACCTCCTCCATCTCATCCTATTCATCCTTTCATCCATACACAACCTATCCAAGTCTCCCATCATAAACATCCCACTCTCATGTTCCCTAATCAGGATCACCAAAGGAATGTACCCACACATCCTCCCTCTACACATAATCCCCATAATCCTACCTCCATCACTCCACATCATCCATCTCCTCGCACCCATCCCATTGCTATTAAAAGCACTTTGGATGTTAAAGTAAAAATGCATAAATCTAAACATCCACATGAATCTAAAGGTTCTCATGTCCCCTCTAAAATACATGTTGACAAAAAGAAAAATCAAATCCAAAATCCAAATCCAACCCAAAATCAAATGAAAAGCAGAATCATATCCATCGGCCACAAAGGGCCACCAAAAAAAAGATCAAAACCATGTGGATCCCAAAGAAAAAAGATGCAATACCTTCAAATGAAAAATTTATAACAACATCCAAACTTGCTAATCCAAAACTAATCATACACCCCTTCCATCTCCTAAATCTGTTTTGGGTCCTTATGTCCCAAAATTCACCACCCCATCTCCTCCATTATCCCCACATTCTCCATCCATTAATACTCCTATCATTTCACATCCATCATCGTATGTGCCAATGTTAGTCCTGAACTCACCACCCCATCCCACACCTACCCCATCATTCTATCCATACCCTTCCCAGCATCCCATCCATTATCCCACATATCTCCCCCATCAAATCCCTCTAATTCATCCTCTTGCATAATCCATTTATCCTAATAAGATTGTACCAACATCCAATAGTCACTTCAAACCTTGTATGGAACTTGATGCTTGAATCCTTCATCCATATCCTTATTGCATGTCTTCTAAATCCATTTATCTGCCTCACTATCCTTATCCATCTCCTTTTACATGATATCCAAAAATTCAAAAATCCAAAAAACTCACAAAAATCCAAAAACATCACAAAATCAGAAAATTCAAAACGAAAAAAAAGAAAGTAAAGAGAAATAATTCATCCAATGGTGAAAACTTGGCAAACAAGTGCCTTGGATAAGTACCATGATGAAAACCTGGAAAAGAGGCATCATGTGTAAATCCCGATCCGTTATTTTCCACACTTGGGGGTAGCTTCCTGATATGCATTCCCTCCATCCACTATGCTTCCTACTATACATCCCCTTCATCCTTTTCCTCCATCCTATCATCATATCCCATTTATCCTAATCCCTCCATCCTCCTTGTGATCTTGAAATCGATAGGGGAAAACATATAAACATGCTTTGGACACCTCTTGGCATACATTCCTCTTATTCACACACTATCCTAATCCTTATTCGCATCCATCTACCTTCATCTTTCTTCCTTGTCCATGCATCCTATCCATATCCATCTCACTCCTTTATTAGACTATCCTTTTTCCTTTTATCCCTCACACCTCATCACACATGACACACTTAGAGTGGGGGCATCTACTTTCTTTGTGACATAAGTCCTTGGAGACATCATTCCTCAATCTTATCAATCCCTGCTATCTCCCCATCCTTATCTTCCTACCTATCCTTATCCCCCTATCCATCCATCATAGCATCCCTTCCATCTCCCCATCCTTATCTTCCTATCCATCTATCCTAGCACCCCTTTCATCTCCTAATCCTTATCTTCCTATCCATCCAAACAATCCCTTCCATCCCCCATCCCTATCTTTCTATCCATTCTTTCATCTTTATCCTCATCCCATCTCACAATCCCTTGTCATTGGTATCTGGCTATAGCCCTCCCTCCATGCAATCCAATGCCATTTATCTCATTGCCATCACTTATGCTTCTTTTTCACATCTTTTCAATCTCCTATCCTTTCTCATCATTCATCTCTCTATCATATCATCCTCCCAATTCATTTTGATGATTTGGACCACTATCCCATTCCTGAGCTTCATGTGATTACCATCATCCAATCCAATCCAATAGTTCTATCTTGTCTCATCATATTGGTCCCATCATTTTATCCTCTTATCAGTGATCATCTTGAAATCCTTTATCCATCATTTAACTTTGATCTTTTGTCGAACTACATTGCCCCTACACTTTCACGTAGGAAAGATTGATCCTTTGATCCACCCCTAGGGCTCCTTTATCATCTATCATTGGTCGTTCTACTTTTTTCTATCCTGTCTTGGTCCTCTATCAAGGTCTCCATCATCCTCTTCCCACTTTTATCCATCGTCAGTCATCAACCTTTAATTGAACTACAAGGGCCCTGCTCTTTCACGTAGGCAAGCTAATCTTTCAGTAGCCCCCAATCCTCTAGGTCGCTAGGCTATGTTAGTCTTTTGTCTCGTGTCTTTTCTCCCTTGTGTTGTGTCATCAAGCTATGCACTTATCTAGTTGGCTCTTAACAAATGAGATCCACTAGTATCAACAGATCCAATCAGTTTCAAGTATCCTGTGTCATATTGATCTTTTAGTTTAGTATCCATCATCAGTCTCAATAGGATGCATCCTTCCTAACAAACCTCATCAACCCCATCCATCCCCTTGATCCTATAGAAAAGGACATTTTGAAATTGATTGTGATCTTTTGATGCTTTTGGTTTTTGTTTATTAGTTGAGTTCCCTATCATCACTTATCAAGGCCACCATGATCCATCATATTATGGTGTGTTTTGACTGGTTAACATAGGGGCATATCTTGATCTTATATTGTTGTTGTCTATTGGGTTGTCCCACGTAGTATCCACCAAGACCCATGTGATCTTGTGTTATGCTAGGACATACCTTTGTGCTTGTGGTTATCCCAATGGCTAGTCCAACCAAATTCTTTGTCACTTTGGGGTGTTGGGACAACATTCTTGCCTATTGTGTTTGTTTTATACATTAGACACCAATTTGCCTTGGTCCATCATACCTTAGTGTATCATGTCTTATGCTATATCAAAACTCAGTGCTCCGAAGATGGAAAATCATATTAGGATTTCATTTCATGGTCATTACCATTGCATTGCATTCACCCTATGATTTTGGTTGTGCAAATAATTCACATCTCTTTTTCTTCTCTCTTAGTTTCTTTTTCCTCCCCCCTCCCGCTTCGCCCTAGTCAAGGTGAACTTGTCTTCCAGTAGGGGTGGGTGCACCCCCACGCCAAGGCGGATGCGCCCCTGCGCTAGGGCAGAAATGCCCCTAGCTAGGGCGGATGTACCCTGAGCTAGGGCAGGTGCGCCCTTGCGCAAGGGAAAAAATGCCCCTAGTTGGGGCAGATGTTCCCTTGCGCTGGGGAAAACCTACCATAATCCAGGGAAAATATGCCCCTACACTGAGGCGGACCTGCCCTAATCTAGGGCAGATACGCCCCCACACTAGGGTGGACCTACCTTGGTTTGGGGCGGATGCGCCCCCACACCAGGACAAATACGCTCCAAACTTCCCTAACTTCCTGATCCACCATTTTCAAACTGTGTGTCTGGTCAAATCCGTTCAAATGCCAATCTTCTCAGTTTTTTTCTCTATCCAATGACATATACCATGTTATACTTTCGAGAAGTCACCTGGGACCCCTTTTCCTTCCCCATTTGCCTCCTTGAGGGGGCATACCCTATCATTCCACTCCATTCCTCCATCATGAGCCTTCTCTCTCGAGACTGGGGCATCCCCTTTCACTTCCCTCTATTTGGGTAGCTCACATGGCCTCCCCTATGCTGGGGCATCTCTTTTTTTGGTCATTTCCTCTAGAGAGTCATCTACATTTTATTTTCTTCGAAACCCTATTATCCTAACAGTGTTTCGAAGAGGGGAAAAATGTAGACATCAAAATTTGACCACTTCCATATGGTCAAATTCATCTCTTTATTCATCCCTTTAACTCATATACCTCATCCTCTTGGTCAATATTAATTAAATCACTCATTTAATTAATATTTCATGGTCTGCCTAAGGTCCCTAAAGTGTTTAATTTAACAATTAAATGCTTTACCTTACACTTTTTCCTCTCTAAATTAAATAAATACATCAATTTATTTAATTTAGTCATTTTACCTTTTTGAATAAAATCAATTTTAAATTCTTCCTTTTTTCTCTCCTTGTCACATACTCCATAATCCCTTTCTAATTTGGATTAATTTAATTCATTCATTATTAAGATGTACATCCTCTTAATCAAGGATTAATGTCACATCCTCCTACATTTTCCACTTGCTTCTAATCTCTCATTAATTATCCTAATCATGTATTTGCACAACCTTAATCAAAGTCATTAGCCACATTTAGCATTCCTGTTTAGTCAACCTTTCCATTTTCCTTTCTTAGCATTGACTCTCTTTCCCATGTGAATTTTTTATTGACATTTATTTATCCTAGGCTCCTCTCTTCCCCATGTGAATTTTTAATTTACTTTTATTCCTCCTAGAATCCCCTTTTTACATGCATCTTCTAGAATATTTGACTTGTCACATCAAGTCACATGTAGACAAGTGCTTCCCTTTTTAGATCCTTGTCTTGTCCATGGGATTCTTCCAAGAATGTCAATTTTTAATTCACATTTATTCACCCAATATTCTTCTCATCCCCCAATGTACTTCCAAGGTACATGTCCTTCTTACACATCATGTACCTCCCTTCCACCTCACTTCCACATCATCTTATCCTTGGCCATCTCACATTCCACATGTCAAGATGTGAGGGCTTGTGAGTCCTCAACTCACCATAGCCCTACATCTTGATCTTGGTGGCTCAATCTCAACCATTGAATTCTCTAGAGAATTCAAATTTCTCTATAAATACCCCATCTTCTAAGGAATTTGGGGGACTTAGTAAGTTTAGTATCCTTATGCTATCATTTTGAGCACTCAATTCACAAATATTTTCACTCATTAATCCAAGCCATTTTAGCCATTTGCACTTGCATCTAGTCATATTGTCAATCTTGCATCTAGCCATCCAAGGAGCACATAAGGATCTTCAACATCAAGGGCCAACCAAGGGATTCATCAACAAGAAGAAGGTATAAGCAATTGCATTATTTCATCTATTTTCTTTGTGTTAACAATTCCTTAGGCTAATATTTGAGGTGTCTTTTTTGTTTTTCCTTATTGCATAATAGTTGTTTTTCATCTTTAGAATAGGATAAAAATTTAGGATCACACCACCACCTTTTTTTGTTTTTCAATGTAGCAAGAAGGAAATACCATAGTTTTTACTAATTCTATTATATTTATATAAAATTTAACGTTGAAAACAAAACAACTTCATGAGAAAATATACTTTTTGAGGATTTTAATGCATGAAGAAAAATGAATTACACATAATTGGGTAGTTTCTCAGATTGAATCTTATATTTTAAGGTATGTTCTCTTTATATATATGCTTTACATTTTCCTTCATTTTCCATGGGTTGATATTTTATCCATTCTTCTCCTACTTCACATTTCGCCTTTGACTATCACCTTTACCACTTTGATTTCATATGTTCCTTTACCACATCTTATCATGCATGCTTAATATAATGCTTTGATTTTGTTATCATATTCATGCTTATTAAATTTACCTTACTATGATGTTATTCTTTAAACATTGACTACTTTCCCTATCACACTTTTTTCATTATAACACTAGAAATGTGGGCACAATATCTTTTACATTATATATTTCACTTGTTATATCTATACAATGGGGCAGTCATGAATTTTGTTATTATATTCAAATATTTACTTTCCATATCCTTAGAATAGTGGTATCATTCCTTCCCCCAATTCTATGTGCACATCCATCAATTTCCTTATCATTATTTTAGAGCCACACCTATATTAGTGAGGGAAACTTATCCTTCCCATTCATCTCTTATGACATCATTTCATATATCTTTTTCACATTTGGGGGAAATAATGCATTCCCTCTTCATCAGTATCTTGACATCACATTCCTAGACCTACATCACCACTAGAGACCTATGGCCTGACATAACCAATGGAGCATGTACCTATATTGTAGCTTTATGTACCTACATAGGTGTTTTTCACCACATTGTACCATTTATATTTTACCATTCTAGGGTAAACTTTCTACCTTGACATTCATGTTCAACCCATATGTGGTTTCCATGTTTTATTATGTTACTCTTAATTATTACACTTAGATTTCATTTGTTATTAATTAAACTTGCACATGCACAATGTATGATTGTGCTTGTTCTATTCATGCATTCCCATGCACCAATATCACCTTATTCAAATAATAAAAATGAAATAACCCCTATCATAAATACCCTAAAAATGATACTATACATGCACAAATGTTTCACACACATGAGGTTTTCCTACCACCCATTGTCCATTTTTACCCCTTGAGCCCTATTTTTCCTATCAAAATCCCATCTAGGCTCCATAACCATACTTTCCGTCTTGAAGGAGCATCCACACCTTATGCATATTCATCATTTATCCTCTTAGTGGTTGGAATTCCATACGTCACCACTAGGGACCTATTGTCTGACATATATTGATGAAGCATGCACCTAAATTGTAGCCTTATGTACCTACATAGGTTTTTCTGAAAACACCACCATTTATATTTTCCCATGCTAGGGTAAACCTTCTACCTTAAGAACACTTAATTATTATACTTAGATTTCATGTGTGATTAATTAAACTTGCACATGCACAGTGTAGGATTTTGCTTGTTCTATTTTCACATGCCCATGCATAAATGCCCTTGGCTTCCCTTTGTTTGTCATGTTTCAACATAAATCCTACCACTTAGTACCAAACCTCTAACTCCTTTCAAGATTTTTTTCATTTACTACTTTCAAGACTGTGATATATTGGACTTAGTGGAACCCCTAAAATTCTTTGTGTTATATTGATAATTTTTTGCAAAATTTGGTTGTTTTCCATGGTTTTGAACTGGTTTGATGGCTTAGGGTTTCGGTTATCTATCATATTTAGGGTTTTGTGTTCCTTAAAACCCTTTCTAGAATCCTAATTCTAATCCTCTTTGCAAAGCATTCTAATTCATTGTTGACTATTTGTTGCTCGTTCACGGTCATTTAAGTCATATCTTATACCATTCGGTTCATTCACTTACCAGCCCCTTAATCCTAATAGTCATGGTTGTTACTCATCGCCTTATTTTAAAATATTGCTATATGTTTTGCATGTTGCAAATTTTGAATATTTTTTATGTGGTCTTGGGTCCAAGATTTAATATATTATCATCGGCCTAAGGTATCAACCTTAAGTTTTATGTCCCCATCCATTTTTTTCCTAGTCATCCACATTTTAAGTTACTAACCATTGGCACGTGCAGATATAAAGTGTTAAGATGGTTGTCAGATCTGGAGGATCAAATATTGACCACTCATCACGCCCCCACTTCATTTCATTTTCTATTAAACTATTCTAGTGGGCTAGTAGGCGGATGTTGCATGTCATGCCTATTGGTGGGCCTTGTCATCTTCAAAGGCATCAGTTATTGGACTTTGGTGAAATAAACAGTAGATGTGAAATGGTGTGGCCACATTTGGACCTTTCCCCATGCCCCCGCCTAATTTTAATATGCATTAAAACAATCTCACAGATTGGCGAGCTGATGACATGTGTCCCTTTATCAATGGGACCCATCAAAATTTGAAGAAATTGAACACTCTACTTGATGAGATCCACAGTCAAGGATGGATGATATGGGTAAATTTGAGCCTTTCCTTGCTAGCCTGTGGGAGACCCACCTCTACCTTCGGGCTCTCAACGAGGAAGCGGGGAGATGCCAAATGGATTTTTTAAGTGGTCAAAAGAACATTAGAGAAAGGGGAAATATTTATGAAATATTTCAATGAAGGGTTTAATTTATTAAAGGACAAGCTACTAAAAGGACTTATAAGGCATGTGTTTCAAAAGCAAGCAAGATCTTTTAATCTTGGTCATCTGTTGTATCTAGTGGTTATGTGCACAAAGGGGAAGTCAAATGGTAATGCTTGCACATATGGAAGACTCTAGATTGAATCTGAGTCCTTCCCCACCTCACCACTACTAAAAGTTGCACAAAGGTTAAGACCAATAGGGGAGGAGAGAAGCAAACACATGGATTTCCTTGATGCTTAAGAAAATGGTGGAGCCTACAGATGACTTGGAGACTTTGCCACACAAATTATTTTTGATTGGTTGACAATGATTAATTCCAATAGTAATATTTTTCAAATGCCTTTTACCTAATCTAGATCATTCGTTGGTCCATCTCACTATACAATAAACAACCAATATTCACAGTTGAGTTTGAGGATGAATGAGTTGTTCTGGTTTGTGCAAACGAACCATAATGGTAGACAAGATGCAAAGCTACCAAATTGGAATGTTTTAAAACCATTAAAAATTGCATTAAATCATAATTGAAGATTGTTAAAGGAATTATATACATTCAAGGAGTTCATGTTGTGATTTTCAAGATTGTTCGATGACAAAACTAGGGTTTTCAAGCATTTTGCAAACCGGTAAGTAAAAACACTTCCTTACTTCTAAAATTGCTTAGAACTTTTTTAATTGTGCTCACTCAATCATTTTGTCATTAGGGTTCTCTTGTTTATGCATTTATTTTAAGGTTTGACATAAATTCAAAGCAATTAACTTGTCTAGTCTTGTTATTTTATAAGTGGGTATGTCTAGGATCATGATGGGCCAAAAAGTGGCAATATGATGGGTATGTGGTTGATGACTTTTGTTTTACCCAAAATTGATGAAATGAAAAGGGTTTTTAAAGGAGATTCTCAAGTTTCCACCAATATAAATTATACTTTACTTTGAATTTAATAAGTAATTATTATTCATTTTCTATTTGAATTATGACTAAAGTCTTGATTGATAGGCTGATTGAAAAACATTTATAGCTTTCAAACGGTATCACATTTTTTAAATCCAAAAGATATGTCACATTCTATGCTTCGTATACTATATGATTGAAAAAAGAAAAGTTGAATTTCATGAAGTTTTGACCAAGTTAAGGTGGTCAGACATATGAGTTTTTATATTTTTTAAAATTTGTACTAAAAAATTCATAATTAATTATTTACTTCAAAAAAAATTACAAAAAAATATGCATCACATCAGGACATGAGTCCTCTACTTATATCTAAAATCTTATAAAAAAATATTATTATTTTATTGTGGTTAGGGTGGTCAGACATACACCTACTTCTTATTTTTTCCCTGAAATTTAAGTACTACTACATTGAAATTTCAAATTTTCACCAAATAGAATTTTTTCTTTTTTAAACAAACCTAGTAGTTTCAAAACTACATTCAATTTGCTACAATTTCTATTCTTACATATTTTTGAAATAATATAGATAGCTTATTCAAAATTTTAAGTCAAGTTGTCTAACTCTAATTTTTTCTAAATTTTTTGCCACTTAAGGGCCTATTTTTTCCATGATGATCCTGCACATACCCAAGTCAAACCCTTGGCTAAGTCATGAGATTCTAGTTTATTGAAAAGAAATCCTAGTGTGTAAACCCTAGAGTCATGGAACTGAAATTCAAAGTGTCCTCCTCTAAAGAGAATGCATTTGATTCTAAACCCTCTATTGAACATATAGTCTAGGACCTAAGCAATCAAGTGAAGCCCTCTACCTCAGAAAAACCTAAGGGTCATTTTCTATTATGTGGTACACAATTTTTTGAGGGCCTGGTTAACAAGAAGTGTACAATTAAGGAAACCACATTTCCCTACACTGGATGGACATTATTTGATTGTTGGTTTGGAAATTGAAACTATGGTATTCTTGTGGGTAACCCATGGAACTTGGATTTGGAAAAATTGATAGTCCCAAAAGTTTACATGGATGTGAACTTACTAAATGTAGTGGCTAGAAACTATGATTGAGTCACAAGTAATATGATCATGTTTTATGGAATTGATATGGTGAAGATAACAAGAGAAGAGATTGTATAAATAGTCAGACTCACTGAATGGAGTGAGGGTATGGTGCCTATTGATGAGAAGAAATTTAGAGCCAAATATGAGAAGGTGAGGCACACATTTAAAATTTCAATACTACCAAATTATTTGGCATATGTGGATGGTAGAAAGTTTTTCTTGGGTCCTTCATACAATGAACCCTACCCTATCAATTATTTTGTGTCCTACTTCCAGAGGACTTTCTACTCTAAATGCCAAATTATTGGTTATATTCCAGTTATTGGAATTTTGATGGCCTAGATGTATATGGAAAAACACATTCAACATCCCACATATTTCACACCATATGATTATGGAAGATATCTGGCAGAGAGGATTCATGAAGGCCTGGTAAAATTGAAACAAGGTAAGGACAGGGTTAGGTTCTTTTGGTATTCATTGTTTATGAACATGTTATTATACAAAGGGGCCCCATATTATGGTAAGGATATGACATTGGAATAGAAGGAAGGGGATTTGGAGCTACCTATTCAGTGTTGAACTACAATCCTTGACAAAGATGATAGAAAATTTGACTGTCATATTTTAGAACAAATTTTCCTCCAAGTTGAGGAGAGTTCTAATTGTGAACATTGCAAGGATTCCTACAGCCTTGCATGATTTTCTAAGGCCTAAGGAAAAGAGGCTAGATCTAGGTGTTGATCATAACTAGGGGGATATTATCCCTTACCCCACTTATATTGTTTTGAGAATTTGTGGCTCAATTGTCTTACCCCACTTGTTGCCCAAAGATGTGTTGGAGAGAATTGGTTTTCTTGAAGTGATATGGAAACTTGGAAATGTGGAAAATAATCACTTGAAAGATTAGGGAAAGGGAACATTTTTTCCATCATACACTTTCTTTTTTTAGTTTGTAACGATAAAATGAGGATGGGACAAGATTAATGACATACTCAAGCCTCTAGGAATGATAAGAGTAGCAACAAGAAATCATGGCCCCGAGGGATTCATGGCATGGTTGAAAGTGAGGATTAGAAGCTCAAAGTTTACTCATAATTTCTCTTTCCCAGAAGATGTTATCAGAGACATCTTTTATTTTTAGATGCAAAATGAAAAAAAAATGAAAAATGGATTTCTTTTAATAAAATACAAAATGAAATAAGAGAAAGGGATCCATAATTCACTGCTCTTGCTAAAATTCTAAATGAGATGTAGAGAATTGACTATGTATTTTAAAAATTTGAGATAGTAAATGAACCCCTGAAAGACTCATTCAAGAAAAGGGGAAGATCATTGCTACAGAAGAAAAAGATGAGGGTGACACCCCTATAATGGAAGAAAGGCCAACATACCAGCCCCCTAAGGGGCAACAAGTAATTATTTTTCAAAAGAAGGAAGAATAAGGCAAATGGAAAGGATGCAACTATTTCCTCTTCTCAACTAGAGAAGAAAATAATTCCTTTGCTAGTGCCATAGATGCCACCATCATCTCCTCCTAGGTCAACTGGCTCTAAATTGATTGATTGATTGATTCCCCACAAAGACATGCATCACCACCAAGGGAGCTACCTAAAAAGAAAGAAATGGGTTCAATCAACATGCTTGGTGGATTATGAAGAATATTCTAAGGAAGAGATCTTGGTCACTGAGGAGGAAATGCAACAAGGAATTCCTTCTTAACCCAAGGAGATGGTACCGCAACAGCTCAATCTAAGATTGAGTAAGGCTGACCTCACTGGCTTGAATAGCCAAAATGATGTTAGGGAGGAAGCATGTACCAAATTCATGGATGATGACTCCTTTGTGAAATCAAAGGCCTTCATAGAATTTTTTTAGAGGGTTAAGAAGGATGAGTTTGTCCATAAAATTGTAGAGAAAAGGAGCCTTCATCCTAATCTACCTGATTTAGTCATCCAAGCCCAAGTGATAAAGGAGATAAAAGAAAAATACCAAGAAATAACTTCGAAAGAGGGTAGAGTATTGTTAAGAAAAATAATTATTTTATTGCCTGAATGGAACTTATCTTCTACCATTGCATTTGATACAATAAAGAGGTATCATAGGCCTCTCTACAATTCTAAAGAAGAAGCTACAATTACACTACAAGGATCAACATTCAATAAGTAGTGGGACACATTGGTCATCTGGACCCTAGCCCCTAATACCAAAAATCTAGACATTGTAGATCGTGCTACAGATTATAGGGGGCGTTAATTATAAAGAGAGTATCTAATACTACAACAATTTAGGTTGCTACAATGTTATTCAATTATGCCCAATTCACAAAAGCAATAGTGGAATTGGTAATTTCTAAGAAAAAAATTTATAGAAAGAAGTATAATTATTTATTGATTGATTATGGGAATAACCAACAATAAACAATGTGGTTACATATTGAATTGGAATTTTTGAAGGAGAAGTTGTAGAATTCGTAGTCAAGCAATCCAAGGGAAACTGATACTACTTCTCCTTCTACCTCTCAATAGCCAACAACTACTATCACTACACCTCTTATAAGTTCTCCATGGGAAATTGTGCCCTACAATATGGTAAATGTGCCCATTGTTGTGGAGGGACCAAGTACTTCGAATATAGCATAAGCAAAATATATCAGCTAAATATTCTTTAATGGTGGGGGGAATAAATAATTTTGATATTGACAAGGAGGTTGCCATCCCACTCATAGAAAAGAGGATCCATAAACTATAGAACTTGAGAATAATGGTTGTGGGAGCTAAGCATGATGCCAATGGACTTGAGAAGATTAAACCAACCCTTAGAATTGTGATTGGAATCCAAGAGTTCTAGGGAAAGATTAAGCCTTTAGAGGCTAAGATAAGGGAATTGGTGGAGTTTTCATGAGATGAATCATGGCCTATTACCTGGTATACTAAAGAGTGACGGTAATATCAATTCCCTGTAGGAGTGGAAATAGGAGGCCAATAAGGAGAATAATCAAGTGGCCGAGATTTGTAAGGAAAATAATATGAGCATGTTAAAGAAGAATATGGATATGCTTGCTTAGGTCGGGGCTACTCTAGAAGATTTTTATAAGGAGGCTAATCAAGTTGTGACTAAATATGCACTTTACAAAAAGAAAGGTGATGATATCATCACTTTTGATTGGCCCACAAAGGAATAATTTCAAGCTTGGAAGGAAAAATGTTTGGATGTTCTAGAGGATTGATCTGCAAGTGTGGAGTAGTGAATACAATTTTGATTTATTTCTACAAACATGATGAGAAACGGATGGGAGAAACACAATGCATAGCCTAGAACCAGTATAGATTAGGCTTTTGATGAATTATAGATGTGGACAGAGAAAAAGTAACCCTTCTACCTTTTCTCATGTTTAGGCCCTCCTAGTGATTTTGGCTTGATTTTTCCTAGATTTAATGTTGTAATGTGGTCAACACATTCACATTAGGTCTTGGAACCTTGTGAATCATTAAGAATTCTAGGATGTCTTGTGAAAGTGTTGTGAAGTGTTGTAACCCACTTTCACACTTTTCTAGGATCCTTTCATTATAATTCACTTAAATAATCTATTTTTATCACTTACCAAGCCTTATTTCAAAGTATTGTAAATAGTTGTAACAAACTTTCATGCTTTTCTAGGCTTTCCATCAATAATTCAACCCTTTCTTATGTTTAAATGACCCCTTAATGCACTTTCCAACCCTACTTAAGTGTATATTTTAGAATAATCCCATTAAACAACATTAAATACACTTTAATTCTTGACACGCAATAAAATTTCCCTAGTGGGACCAAGTCACAACCTAGGGTGACTTAGTCCCACTGGGCACAAAAATAAAAATTATTTTAAAAATTCTAGTAGGGTTTTATTCTCTTGACCTTAAGGTCAGCCTGTGATGTGTTATTTTCGGGAAATTTCATAAAATCAAGTATAAATAAAGGGTTTTCCCCTCATTTTTCATCTCCTACAATCTTCTAATTTCCTAATTTCTTTAGTGCATTTACTTAATCATTCTCAAGCATTCTAAGCATTATCAAGTCTTCATTGGAGCATCCATTTGCATATCTTGATATTTCTGCATCAAGGGTTTGGTGAGTTGTGACATTGCATGTTCATTAATCATTCTCTCCTTATTTCATTTCATTTTCTAGGGTTTCATTAGCAAATTAGGGTTTGACCAAGGAAAACCCCTATTCTTTAACCCTTAACCCTTTTCCCCCTCTTTGCTTGTGTGTTTTGCAGGTCTTGTATGCAAATTTTTCAATGATTAAAGTGTTATAAAGTCATCAACAATCAATCAAAGTCATTCAAGTCAACAAAGCCCTAATTGAAGTGTGGAGACCTCTTTCAACCTATTTTCTGCAAAATCTGAACCAGACACCTATCAGGAAGGGAAGTGTAGATCAAAAGCTATAGATTCTTGTCTTGAATTCCTCGAGATTCCCAGATGGACTAAGTCACCATGTTAGTGGTGAATTAGTCCCACTGCCAAGCCTAAAAAATAAATTCTACATTTTCGGATGCCCATTTGGTAGAAACTTGTTCCAGGAGAATCTCCCTGAAGCAAGACTAAGTCACCCAGCTTGGTGTAAGTGTCCTAGTTGGCTTCAATAGAAAAATTTGCAATTCTAGAGCCTCCATTATCACATTTCAGTTTCTAGGTGTATCTCTTTACTTTTTTCATCTATGTTATTGTTTGTTTGCATTCTTAGGTCATTTTGCATACATCACTATGTTTTCAAACAACTTGTATTTCTTATATTTTTCATTAATAAGTCATTTCCTTTATCAGTTCATTGCATTTAGACATTGCATCTAGGAAAATTTCATTCATATTTACATTAGTTTTGAGTGTATACATTTCCCATTTTGGCCCATCTTTCTCCTTTTAGGTGAAAACCCCTAGAAGTGCAAGAAAGCATTAGGGATCCAAAATATTTGTCCACAATAGATAAAATATTGTCTTCTCCCCAATTTGAATTTGATGATAGGGCTGTAGACATGGAAGGTCTTTTTTCTTTTTTATCTTCTTTCACTTTGTGCTTTTCTCTCATTTATTCTTGAACTACATGGGTATAATTTTGGAGCACGTGGATATTGCTACATTGGCTTAAAGATGCCTTTTGGAAGGTAGGACAAGATCAGTTAATTGACTGATGAAAATAGTTGTTGTCTCACGTAACATTTCCCTCCAACTGAGAATGCAAATATAACTAAAAATGGAATGTATTTTGTATTAGTCCAATAGAAAAAGGACATGTGTACTTTCTAGCTTGAAGCTTTTTTTGCTCCTTTGTTTCTATAAGAAGGAACTCAAGGCTAGAAGTAAGGGTTAATTGCTTGTTAATTGATCACATAGAATTTTGTAAAGGAATACAAAGAGAATTTTAGAGTCTTGTCTTAGGTTTTGAGTCTGTCAATATGCATATGTAATTTTGATAACAATACTAGAAAATGGATATAGAATGGTACAAATTCAAGACCATTTCTCTCCTATGTACTTGTTTCATGGATTATCTTATTAGTCTTCATTGATTTTTAGTGGATGTGTAGTCTTGTTCTTGCTTTTAATTCAAAGAATTAATGAAAATGCATGAATGAAGCTATAGGTTCATGTAAATTAACTACTAAGATCTTAATAAGAAGTCATGGTTGATAATACAATGAATATGATGTTGTAATGCAGGGTTATTAGAGTTTAATGATGATATGTGTTAAACTGTTGTCAAATTATATAGGTTTTGAGATTGAATCCATTCCTAGGTTAAGGTACTGATCTCAGTGAGTGTTCATGATACATTTTGTTGATCAATCGAAATGAAAATCAATATTATAAACAACCTTTCAAATGGATTACAATTTTACTATTTTGTGTTGATTTTTTTCCATTCTCATGCTCTAAATGTTGAGTGTTGTTAATGAGTAGCCAACTTCTTTGGTACATTCCATTTATTGAGCTATTATATGAGAATTTATTTGTTATTTGCAATGTATTCAGTCATTAGGAGAAGAGGTCTGTAAATACATTGTGGGATTACCTCATGGGTCTTGCAGAGCCCAAAGTGTAGGAGGAAAGAATTGTTGCTTTCACTCGTTCATTGGACAATCCCTTCGGGTTGTTGAGAATTGTAAATGGAAAATTCCATAGTCTTCCTTGAAAATTAGTTTGGTTCTTAAAAACAACCAACAAATTGGTGACTCTACTAGGGACAAGATCAGTGAAAATATTTGTGTCTCGGTATGATTTTCTAAGAATTGTGATTAGAGACATATAAATTTATCATGGGTGTTAGAATTAGAAAATATTTGTCAAAATATTGTTAAGGCTTCTTGAATTTTATTGCCATTTATCATTTGGAGGTCATTTGTGTAAATCCTACTAGGTCCTTGTCTGCTTATACAAATCCTCCACCTAAAGCATTGAGGATGATCTTAGGAGTTCTCTATATTTCCAAATCCATGCAATTCACTTTAAGATCTGCAAAATTGTCATTATTATTTGCAATTCCTAATAAAATTTGGGTGGCAAATTTCTAAAGTCTCTCCACAAGTGTGCATTATTTGAAGAATTTAAGAATATATTGAAGAAGAAGAGTTGTAGAAGAAAGATGAGGAAAACCAGAGGTTGCATGAAGAAGCACCTGGAAGAGAAGTTGAAGGTGAGCTTCAAAATAATTCCAAGTAGAAGGGCCAATGGGTACAAAAAGATGAAAGTTCTAGTCAATGCGTTTCACCATCATTACGAGCTAATGATGAAAATACAAGGTTAGCTTGTGAAGGATAGGATGATTGTGATAATAAGATTGTTACAGGTATCCATAGGTCTAGACCTAGAAAAAGTAGGATTAGAAGTAAGATCTATCACTGAAATTTTGCTTCTACCAATTTTGTTGTTGTTGTTGGTGAAATTATCCCTCCTGCATTCAATGGATATTCACCTTTACCACCTGACTTGTTAACTAGAACTAACAATGATGCCCAAAACCTAATAGATCTAGAAGAGCATTCTAGTTCAAATTTCACTCTCCCAGATCTTGAAGAGGTTTTTGGGGATGTTAGTGCTCTTAGAAGAAAAATTTAAATTTAGGCTAAAATAAGAAGGAATAAGGAAAAGGAAAGAGAGGATAAGATTAGTCCAATTCTATGATTGCAAGTGAGACCCTGATAAGGCAGTTGGACCAAATCAGACTCATAAACCAAGCTAAACCTAAACCAATTAACTTGGGTCTTGTTGTGTCTGAGATCATTAAAGAGAATAAGCAAGAAAATATCATAAAAAATGTTGATACCACCAACCAACCCAAATCTAAAGTTACTAGTGATGTTGCTCCACATCCTAAGGAAAATGTCTCCAACCCACCAAATGCAAAAGGAAAAATACCTGTAAACAACTTGGTTATCAATGAGAATTCCACATTTGAGAAGACTTCCGATTCCCCCAAATCAAAATATAAGATGGAAAAATTAAGGAGAATGAGGCTATGAAAAGGGAAGTAGAGAAGATGGAGATCATGGCAACAAATCTTGAGATGAAAAGAAAGTAGGACTTCTTGAAGACTTCATGCTCAATAGAGGTGTCATGGCATCTAGCTCACAAGATCCTTCTCAATCCATAATAAATCTCACATCCTTAAGTGATGCAAAGACTTCTGGTCATATTGATCAATCCACTCATAATGATAAGAATGTGAACACAAGTAGTAATGATTCTACTCATAGCCAATTTACTAACAGAAATGTGGATCACAAGAAAGGAGGTGGAGAAGAAAATAGAGTTAATGAGGAAAAAGTAACCAATTTCAAAGGTGGCCTATGCAATTGGAGAGGTATAGACAGTTGTGCTTTGATGGGATCCCTAGATGCCCAAATCCCATTGATAATGATATCAAGGCTGTGTTGAGAAAATTTGATGGAAATAATGCAATTTCTAGGGAGGATCATTTAAGAGAATTTCTAAACGTGTTGGATGATTATGAGGTGGGACATGAGGATGTGGTCATGAAGTTGTTCATGCAATCTTTGATAGAGGATGCTAGAAATTGGTACAAAGGTTTACCTAATAGTAGCATTGGCTCTTGGGAATAATTCAAGAAAGTTTTTAGAGAGAAATATGGAGATAAGACTAGCCCCAGTTTTATGCTTAATGAATTTAATAATATCACCAAAGGAAAAAATGAAATGGTGTTTGATTTCAATATCAAATTTTAGAAATCTATGAATAGATTGCCACAAAATTTGAGGATGAATGATTCAGTATGTGTTGTCACTTATTATAATGTGTTCGATACTAAGATGGCTTATAGTCTAAGATATAAAGACCCTCAAACTTTGAGGGATGCATTTAGGATTTCCTTGCACATTGAAAGCAATAGAAGAGCTTTAGGAAAAGTGGGAAGAAGAGATGATATTAAAATTTTCAAGAATCCCAAATATAGGAAAGACAAAGCCTTAGTCTCAAATCCAACATATGATGAGAGGTGGGAAAATGTGATGAATACCCTCAGAGATATCAAATACATTGTCGATAAGAATGAAAAGGGGCTTGGAAATAGCAAACAATACTTTTAGAAGAATGAAAAACCCCCAAGGCTTCAAGATTGCCCTTACAAATCCAACTGACAAAATGGAAATAAAATCCCAAATAATTAGAAAGGTAAGTAGGATTAGGTCGCACCTAATCCTTTGCAAAAACATTCCACAAATCTTACTAATGAGACCCCTTGGTGCATGGTTTGTCAGTTGCCACATTCTCCTCACCAATGTGTAGTTGCACAATTGGTTGAAGTTGAAGGTGTGCCAAAAGATTATGATCAATCTCATGAGGATGATGTTGAAGTAAATATGATCATGAGCAGGTCTGATTTTGTTGACAATGAATGCTCGTCTAATGTGGATGGCTGAAGGAAAAGAGCCAATGTGTATCACCAGCAAGTTCTTTATGATGAAGAAAATCATAATGATAATGAAGTGTATACATTGGAAGTAGATAAAGATAATGTGTCTTTAAGGAGACCTTTAGGTGAAGAGATTGCAAGATATGAAATAGCCTTGGATGCACCGGCTAGAAGTTCATATCATCTAAGAAATAGAATAATGGGTGATGATCAAGGCAAGTTTGCCAGCCTCTTGATCAAAGAGTAGAATGTTAAAGGAAAAGAACCAAAATATGATGGTAAAGGAGGTGGGCCCAAAGACAAGGAAAGTAAGGGGATAAAATAAGGACCAAGAAATTTAAAAAACCAAAAGTTGATGGAGAAGTCAAGTCTCTTGCTATGAAAGTGAAAGCACAAAAGTAGAATTCTAAATCTAAAAAGGATGCCAAGCACAAAGTTGAAGGAAAATATGAGCAACATGAGAGTAATATAGAAATAGGTATGATTCTGATTGATCTACTTAGGTATACCCCTATTGATATGTTTCAATTTCTTAGTCAAGTAAAAGTTTTTATTCCTTTGCTTGAAATGATGAGAATTGATGAGCATAAACAAAAGGTAGTAGCCCTTATCAATGGTGTTTCTACAACTTGTAATGAACCAGTGGTGTCTACTCCACCCAAAGTGAGTGGAAAAGAAAAGAAAGAGAAGGAGGTTCAAGGAGAAATCACTGAGATCCCTCATGTTTTTCCACGAAATTCAGTGACTGTCTATCCTGGAAATATAGATCCATTTTTTCTAACACTGAATGTTTATGAAAACTTCTTGAAGAATAGTATGATTGATTTAGGAGCATCTAACAATATAATTCTAACTAAGATCATGGAAGCGATTGGATTGAAATTTGATAGTATCCATGGAAAATGT
This sequence comes from Sequoia sempervirens, assembly GCA_007258455.2. Taxonomy (NCBI): domain Eukaryota; kingdom Viridiplantae; phylum Streptophyta; class Pinopsida; order Cupressales; family Cupressaceae; genus Sequoia; species Sequoia sempervirens. Next base: position 23,550,709 of record VDFB02358134.1, on the reverse strand, counting down.
TACGCTATGGATGCTAGGGAGGTCCCTGTAATTGGTATAATCAATGAACTTCCATATAGACTAGCCGCATTTCTAGAGAAGGAATTTTAAATGATTGTGGTAGTGGTTGACATTCCATCAAATTATGGAATGTTTTTGTCAAGAAAATGGAGTTCCTCCATGGGGGGTAGTATGCAATGTGATATGTCTTTTTCTACCTTCCCAATTGATGGAAAGGATTTCATAGTGGTTACAAAATCAAATGTACCACACATGATTGAGCATGCTCTTGAGGATGATATAGTTCATTTTGTAGATACTAACATTAGTGATTTCAAGGTAGAAGAGTTACCAAGAGAAAATGATAGGCATCTTGCACCTATTGACAATGAGGTTACAAGATTGTCTGATAAATATGGCCTTTCAAAGATGTATTTTGATGGTGCAAGTTCCAAAGAAGGATTAGATGTAGGTATATATTTGTTTTCACCTAGTGGTAATATATTTAAGTGTTCCTTCACTTTGTCTTTTGTTTGCACAAACAATGTGGTAGAGTATGAGGCCTTGGTGTTGGGATTGAGGCTAGCAAAAAAACCCAAGATGAAGAAACTAATGGTGATAGGTGATTCTAAGTAAGTAATATCCCAAGTTAGATCCAAATATGCATGTAAAAATAAGAAATTAAAGCAATATAGGAATGTTGTATGGGATTCTATTGAGAGATTTGATGCATTCAAAATTGACTAGATGGAGAGAGGTAAAAATAGAGTGGCAGATTTGTTAACTAACATTGCACTTAGGCCTGATGGCATAACCGTTGTTGGTATCTTTAAGGTTGAGGTACAAACAAGGTCATCAATCCCTAACAATGTTCACAACTATCAAGTCTTCAATGATTATGAAGACATCTTGAGGTTTCTGAAGTGTGTTGATGAGCATGAGAGTCAGGAGATTGACTTTGGGGCTTTTATTGAAAACATAGATGGAAAAGACAAAGTCTTTGGAAATGAAGTTATTTAGTTGATGGAAAATAAAATTCCTAAAGGTCTTGTGGCCTTAGAGAGATTTTTTGACAATTGAGACAAAAGAAATGCCAAAACAACTGCTACCTATCTAGAGGATTTGGAAGAAGTAAACTTGGGGATTGAAAATTCCCATAAAAATGTTTATGTACGAAAGAAAATGAAGCCCAAGATCAAGGCAATGTTGATTGCTTTGCTAAGAAAATATAGGCATGTCTTTGCTTGGTCAAATGATGACTTGAAAGCATATATGGAGGAATTGTTTCAACATATTCCTCTAAAGGAAGATGCAAATCCTTTTAGGCGGAAGCAAAGACCTCTCAATCCAACCTTAGCTCCAAAAATGCAAGAGGAATTAGTAAAGCTAAGGGATGTTAGCATTATTAAGCCTATCAGGCACTCATCTTGGGTGTCTAACCTAGTGCTATTTAGGGAGAAGAATGGTGATATAGGATTATGTGTTGAATTTAGAAATTTGAATATATCATCATTAAAAGATAACTATCCACTGCCAAATATGGAAGCCATGTTGCAAAAGGTGACTGGCTGTGAGTTATTGTCCATTTTGGATGGTTTTTTTGGCTATAATCAAGATAAAGTGAAGGAGTCTGAGTAGTACAAGACAACATTTTCTACTCCGTGTGGCACTTATGTGTATGTGAGAATTCCTTTTGGCCTGACCAACGCGGGTGCCACTTTTCAAAGGGCTATGGATGTATCCTTTTCTGATTTCATTGATTTGTTTTTGGAAATCTACCAAGATGATTTAACTACTTACTCCAAGAAATAAGAGGATCATTGTATGCACTTGGAGAAGATCTTCATCAGGGCCCTAGAATATGGTATCTCACTCAATACACATAAGTATGCCTTTGGGGTTACTAATGGAAAATTGTTGGGACATATCGTGTCGAAAGAGGGAGTGAGAATTGACCCTAAGAGGGTAGATGCCATTGATTTATGTTCAAAGAAATTTGGTGATTTCAAAACTTTGGATGGATGTAGATGTTATGTTATAGAATATCTACAAAGAATAGTCATTTCCTTAGAGTGCATTTATAATATGTTATTTATTTTTAGTTAGAATAAGTTATAAGCATTATGAATTGATGCTATGATGTACATATACCTATTGGAGTTGATGTTTGAATCTCATAGCTCCAAGAAATCACTTGCAACCAAAACACCTCTTCACAAAAGAGAAAAACCAAATAATGTGCTATCAAGCCTAATAATTATCTTGATGTAATAATGAATTAATAATTATAATATACAATGAATTAATAATGCAAATAAATGCAACCAAAGACTATGAAAGGTATTCAGTCCTTATTTGGTCAAATTAACTTCTTGAAAAGATTAGTTACAATTTTTGTTGAGATCACATGCGCTATATCCAAGATGTTGAAGAAGGGTGAAAAGGTGGAGTGGACTGAAGAGACAAGTAAGGATTTTCAAGCAATTAAATAGGAAATTAAGGAGGCCTCAGTCTTGAGGACTCTTGATTTCTCCAATCCAAGTTACAAATTTTCTCATTTGCATCATTTCACATGATTGTTGTAGTTTTACTATAGAAAAATAAAGAAGGATTTGAACAACCTATTTCTTTCTTTAGAAAATCTCTCCAAGCTGCAAAATTGAAATATGATTTAATGGAGAAACAAATATGCATTGGTTAAAGTTGTAAAGAACTTCAAGACTTATCTTGTAGGAGAAACAGTCATTGCTTATGTTCCAAGTGTAGCTATAAAAGACATCTTTACCAAGCAGGAAGTCATGGGTAGAAGATGCAAATGGATAAACAAAATACAAGAGTTTAATGCAGACATCCAAATCACCAAATTGGTAAGAGGTGAAGGGTTAGGCAAGCTAATGGTTAAGGGAAATTTGGATGCAAATAAAATAGTCCTTGAGGATGATTTTGATAGATCATATATTTGTGATAAGGAAGGTTGTGATTGTCTTGGAAAAACAAGGACAGACAACTGAGAGGGGGGGTGAATCAGTTGTCACAGATTATTTAAACTTTTTCAAACTTTACATAACCTAATCTTAGATCTGATGAATGAATAATAAACCATGAACAATCAACACATCAAAAACATGGAGAACACCAATATTTTTACGTGGAAACACTATTAGGGGAAAAACCACAGTGGAGTTTAGTCCACAATATTATACCGTGTCAAAATTATAAGAATAATGGGAATGCACATGCATTCAGGCACACTGCCTAGAGCTCACTGCTCAAATACAAAAGAGGACTCACTGTCCAATGAAAGGTTTGGATTAAAACCATCCAAATTGTGAACTGAGAAAATAGCTTCTACACAAGCCTGATTACAGTTCTAGTTAAGCACAAAAGACCTTCAATCTTCACTCAAAATTCTTCACACTTCGCTCAATCTTCTTCACACTTTGCTCAATATTCTTCACACTCAGCTCTACAATTGAATGATATTCACACATATACACATAGGAGCACATCAAGCACATTGAGCATACTAAGCATACTTTACACTGATGAAACAATCATTCTTATATATCTGCAACATAAGATTACATCAACAACTTAGTTGGCCAAAAATATAAAACATATTTTCAATGTCAGCCCAAATTTACAAATAAATTTGCAATGCGAATCCACCAAGGTCAGCCACAACATAGTGAAGACCCAAATTAAAAACTCCAACACAAAAATACTTTAATTCATTTAACCTCAAAGATCCACAACACATTACCACCATCATGTAGGCCAAGAACATGAAAAATTAACATACAAAGAAAAATCTTCGACCACGAGCACATTGATGAATGTAGACATACCATAAAGATAGAGCACGATCTAGAAACATCCATGAGCACCAAGAAACAACAAAGAAGCATCTAGAACAACTAGAATTACTAGAAACATATAAAATTTACCCATGAACAATGACAGAACCCACATAAATACTGTCAGAACACAACTGTTCACAGCACAATCAAATCTTCACATAGACCTTTGAAACTTTTGGAGGATGGACTAGATACACTCAACAGAAAACCCTTTAATCCACAACAACTGATCTTCAATGTATAGATCAAGACACCTTCATGACATTCATAGTTCCACTAGGAACCTGTAACACTTTCTTTTACAAGTTTCTCAATATCCTCAACATATACAACCTTCAATACATCAAATGCTAATAGTGTTGACATCAATGACAACCACATATCAGCAACACAATCACAACATCCAATAGATTGGTATGAGAATTCTATATACTACTTATAGAAGATGCAATTCCCTAAAGGATTGATTGAAAATGAAAAGAGAAATCTCAAATTACATGCCATAAAGTATATGATTACAAGATGTGAATGGAGAAATCTTGAAGTTGCTATGTTGAAATGTGTTGATAAGACCAAAGCTTTTGAATTGTTGACTGAAATTCATAGTGGGGTGTGTGGTGGGTACTACATGGCTAAAACCATTTCTCACAAAGTCTTAAGAGCTAGATTCTAGTGGCCTACAGTTTTCAAGGATGCTTACAAATTCGTAAAAGCATGTGATGCATACCAAAGGTTTTCTAGGAAGTTGAAATTCTCAGGTAATCTACCACTCAAGCTAGTTTTAGTTTAGGAACCATTTCAACAATGGGGTATTGAATTCATTGGAAAGATATCTGATAAATACAGTGGAGGCTATTCATGGATTCTTGTGGCCATGGTCTACTTTACAAAATGGGTGGAAGCCATTCCAAAAAAAAAGAGAAACAAGTAAAGTAGTTATTGACTTATTGATGGATAATGCACTCACCAGGTTCAAAGTACCTAAAAAAAGTGTTTTATACAATGTTATGTGTTTCAAGTCTAAAGAATTCACTGACTTCTACTCAAAACATGGAATTCAGGTCTATTATTCCTCACCATATCACCCACAAGATAATGGTTAGGCTAAATCAAGAAACAAGAGTTTGATGAATATTATAAAAAGGATAATTGACAAAAACAAAATACCTTAGGATTCCAAGTTGAAGTTGGCTCTGTAGGCAGATACAATGGCCATCAAGAAGGCTACCGTTTACACCCTTTTGATCTAGTTTATGGTATTATAGCTAGGTTACCTCAAAACAACCTCATGAAGATGTATAAATTTATCCAAGAGTATGTTGAGGATACATGTGATGAGTTGTAGCATAGAATATATGCATTGATGGAAGTGGATGAAACAAGAAGAGATGCTCATAAAAGAAATGTTAATTTACAAATGTAGGTCAAGAATCTATATGTAAAAGGGCATCTTCAAGAAAATTTCAAGGAGACATGGTGTTGATGTGGAATGCAAGATCCAAGGATAAGGGAAAAAATGGAAAGATCAATGCATTATGGCTCAGGCCCTATTTGATTAGCAACACTCATGGTGAAGATTCTTATTTCCTACAAGATCTGATAGGTGAACTTCTTGAACTTCCAATACATGGATAGTTCTTGAAACCATATTTATCTTGAAATATGTCCTTTTCCATGTACATTGTACATTTTGTAAATTTTGTACATGGGTGTGTTTTCTTTGGTTGCATCTAGTCTGGTTTTGACTACCTTATCTAACAAGTTCCTAGTTTTGGTTCTCTATGATTGGTTTGCTTCAACCCAAGATTCTGTGATCTCGCTTTGTTCTAAAAGAATAGATGTCCCCAATAGGAGCCACTAGTGGAACCCCTAAAATTATTTGTATTCCACTGATAATTTTTGCAAAATTTGGTTGTTTTCCATGGTTTTGAACTAGTATGATGACTTAGGATTTTGGTTATCTATCATATTTAAGGTTTTCTGTTCCTAAAAACCCTTTCTAAAATCCTAAGCCTAATCCTCTTTGCAAAGATTTCTAATTCATTTTTTACTTTCTATTTCCTATTCTTGGTCATTCAAGTCATATCTTATGCCATTAGGTTCGTTCACCTACTGGCCCCTTAATCCTAATAGTCCTGATTGTTTCCCATCATCTTATTTTAAAATATCACTTTATGTTATGCAGGTTGCAAATTTTAAATATTTTCTATGTGGTCCTAGGTCCAAGATTTAATATATTATCATTAGTCTAAGGTATCAACCTTAATTTTTATGTCCCTATCCATTTTTTTCCTAGTTGGGCCACCTTTAAAATTACTAACCGTTGGAGTGTGTAGATATATTGTTAAGATGGTCATTAGATCTGGAGGATCAAATCTTGACCACTCTTCGCACCCTTGCTTTGTTTCATTTTCTATTAAAATATTTTGTTCAGTTGGTGGGAAAGAGCCATGTGTCATGCCTATTCATGGTCCATGTTGTCTTCAAAGGCATTAGTTATTGGGCTTTGGTGAAATCAATGGTGGACATGAAATGACATGGCTGCATCTGGACCTTTCCCTATGCCCTTGCTCAATTTTAATATGCATTAATATAATCTCATGGGTTTGCAGGCTAATGACATGTGTCCCTTTGTTAGTGGGACCCATCAAAATTTGAAGGAAGTGAGCTCATTGCTTGATGAGATCAATGGTTAAGGATGGATGACATGGGTAAATCTTAGCCTTTCCCCGCTAGCCTGCAGGGGATCCACCTCTACCTCCCATCTCTCAATGGGGAAGCGGGGAGATGCCACATGGATTTTTTAAGTGATCAAAGGAACATTATAGAAAGGGGAAATATTTATGAAATATTTCAATGAAGGGTTTAATGTATTAAATGATGAGCTACTAAAAGGGCTTCTAAGGCATGTGTTTCAAAAGCAAGCAAGATATTTTAATCTTGGCCATCCATTGTATTTGGTGGTTATGTGCATAGAGGGGAAGTCAAATGGAAAATTGCATGCATATGAAAGACTCTAGATTGAATCTAAGCCCTTCCCCATCTCCATGCTACTGAAAGTGGCACACAGGTTAAGACTAATGGGGGAGCAGGGAAGTCGACACGTGGATTTCCTCGGTGCTTAAGAAAATGGTGGAGCCCATGGATCACTTGGAGACTTTTCCACGTAGCTTATTTTTTATTGGTTGACAATGATTGAGGCCTATAGTCAACTTCTTCAAATTTCTTTGACCTGATTTGGATTGTCTGTCATCCATCTCACTATGCAATCAATGGCCATATTCAAAGTTGAGTTTGAGGATGAATGAGTCATTCTGGTTCACATGAGCAAACCATAACGGTAGACAAGATCCAAAGCTACCAAATTGGAAGGTTTTAAAACCATTAAAACTTGCTTTAAATCATAATTAAATATTGTTAAAGGAATTATATGCATTCAAGGAGTTCGTGCTACAATTTTTAAGCTTGTTCGATGACAAAACTAGGTTTTTTGAGTGTTATGAAAACTAGTAAGTAAAATAACTTCCTTCCTTCTAAAATTGTTTAGAACTTGTTTAATTGTGCTTGCTCAATTATTATGTTATTAGGGTTCTCTTGTTTATGCATTTATTTTAAGGTTTGGCATAAATTCAAAGCAATTAGCTTGTCTAGTAATGTTATTTTCTGAGTCAAACCCTTGCCTAAGTTGTGGGCTTCCAATTTATTGAAAATAAACCCTAATGTGTAAACCCTAGAGTCATGGCACCAAAAGTCAAAGTGTCCTCTAAAGAGCAAGCATCTAGTTTTCAACCCCTTGTTAGACCCATAGTCTAGGACCTACCAATCAACTGAATCCCTCTACTTTAGAAAAACCTAAGGGTTAGTTGCTATTCCATGGTACACAAGTTGTGGAGGGCCTGGTTGACAAGAAGTGTACAATTAAGGATGCCACTTTTCCCTACACTGGATGGACAATATTCAACTACTAGTTTGGAAATAGAAACTGTGGCATTCGTGTGGGTCACCCATGGAACTTGGATTTTGGAAAATTGATAGTCTCAAATGTTTATGTGGATGTGGACTTACTGAAGGGAGTGGCTAGAAATTATGATCCAATCATAGGGACTATGAGAACATTTGATGGAATTGATATGGTAAAGATAACATGAGAAGAGATTGTGGAAATATTCAAACTCATTGAATGGAGTGAGGATATGGTGCTTATTGATGGGAAGAAATTCAAAGCCGAATATGAGAAGGTGAGGCACACATTTAAAATTTCAATACTATCAAATTATTTGGCATCTTTGGATGGTAGAAGGGTGGTCTTAGGTCCTTTAGACAAAGAAACCTACCCTATCAATTATTTTGTGTCCTACTTCCAAAGGACTTTCTACTCTATATGCCAAATTATTGGTTATGATCTAGCTATTGGCATTTCCCATGGCCTAGATTTATATGGAAACACACATTCAACATCCCACATATTGTACACTATATGATCATGGAGGATACTTGGCAAAGAGGATTCATGAAGGCCTAGTAAAATTGAAGCAATGTAAGGATGAGGTTAGCTTCTTTTGGTATTCATTGTTTATGCACATGTTTTTATACAAAGTGGCCCCATATTTTGGTCAAGATATCACATTGGAACAAAAGGAAGGGGATTTGGAGCTTCCTGTTTAATGATGAACTATGTTCCTTGACAAAGATGATAGAAAATTTGATTGTCATATTTTAGAACTTATTTTCCTCCAAGTTGGGGAGAGTTCTAATTGTGAACATGCCAAGTATTTTCTGAGGCCTAAGGAAAGGAGCCCAAATCTAGGTGTTGATCATAATTGGGGAGATTTTATCCCTTACCGCACTTATACTATTTTGAGAGTATATGGATCAGTTGTCTCACCCCACCTATTTCCCAAAGATGTGCTAGAGAGAATTGGTTTTCTTGAAGTGATATGGCAACAAGTGGAAATGTGGAAAATAATCACTTGAAAGATCAGGGAAAGGGAACCTTTTTTCCCTTCATACACTTTCTTTTATTATTTTTTAATGATCAAAGGAGGATGGGACTGTTGACAACACAAGGGTAGACAACTGAGAGGGGGGTGAATCAGTTGTCTCATAAATTTAAACTTATCAAACTTATTAACCTTATTCTTAGATCTGATAAATAACCATGAAAGCATAAACCATCAACACATCAAAAATACACATAACACCAAAAAAATTTACGTGGAAACCCTATTAGGGGAAAAACCACGGTGGAGGTTAGTCCACAAGATTATACCATGTTAAAAGTATAAAGAAAAAAAATGGGGAATGCACTTGCATTCAGGCACACTTCCTAGAGCTCACTACTCAAATAAAAAAAGGATTACTACCAAAAAGAAGACACACTGTCTTACAACAACATTTGGATTATATCCACAAGATTTTGAAGTAAGAAAATAGCATCTGCTAATGCCTGATTATAGTTCTGGTTAATCACATGAACACTTCTTTACACTTTGCTCAATCTTCTTCATACTCTGCTTCTGCCTTCAAATGATTAGGACATTATTTTCACATCTCATACACACATATTCCTTCAAATGGAATAAACAATCACTTATATATATCCGCAACAAGAGATTACATTGCTTCATGTCAGCCTCAACAAAATAATAAAACATATGCAAACTATGCCCAAAACAGTAAATACTTTTCAATATGAATTGACCAGTGTTAGCCACAACATAATGAAGACCCAAAACAAAATGTTCAAACATGAAAACACTTCAAAAATTATTCCTCAAAGATCCACAACACGCTACAACACCCTATTGGCCAAGAACATGAAAAAAATGAACATGCAAGAGAAAATCTCTAATCACAAGCACAACGATCAATGCAGATGTGCAAATCATATAGAACATGATATAGAAACATCCAGAAACATCATAAATCACTAGAGAAGCATTTGAAAGAACTAAAATTACTAGGATCACATCATCTTCATTCAGGAACATGAACTGAAGCAATAGAATGACTGTCAGAACACGACTACTCATAACTCGATCAAATCTTCATGTGGATCTTTGAAACTTAACATGGATAAACTAGATATACTCAAAAAAAACCCTTTAATCTGAAACCTTTTATCATCAATGTACTGAGCTAACCAATAGACTGAACTTCACTTCAACACTGATATCCTACAAGTTATTTTATTACAATTTTCTAAATTTCCTCGACATATACAACTTCTAATGTCTTCAAGGCCAATAGTAATGACATCAATGACAACCACATATCAGCAACACAACTACAACATCCAATAATATCCCCCTTTGGGATTGATGGAAACACATGATGTGAAAAATACCATCAACACAACTATGTTTATCACTTACTCCCCCTTAGTTTTTGACTCTTTTCTCCACAACTCTTTCACATGACTCTTCTCTCACATGAATCTTCTCCCCAAATAATTCATAGTTTATCACATGACTCTTCTCCCCCTTTGACATCAATGAAAAATATCTCTTTTCTCCACATATTTGAACATCTGACTACTCAACCTGAGTAGCAACCACCACAACATCAATCTGAATCAAGATATGACTATGAAATTCACAAACTTATGCAAGTCAATTCATCTCAGTTCTAATTAGGATGGGTAATCACACATAGCTTCCCTCTGAGATACTCAAAAGTATCCTTAGGTAACAATTTGGTAAAGATATCTACAATTTGTTCCTTAGTAAGAACATACTCTAATCTGACTTCATTTTCACTCACCTTCTCTCTCAAAAAGTGAAACTTGATAGATGTATTCTTGGTCTTTGAATGCAACACCAGATTCTTAGAAATTTTAATTGCACTTGAATTATCACAGAATATAGCAATAGGTCAACTTGCATCCGGTCACCATAGGTGTACCAACAGGCTTTGAATCTTCCATACCAAACTTCTCTAGCAATTATTTCACATACTTGGATTGAGATATAAATATCCCTTTATCTAGCTGAGTAATTTGCAATCCCAAAAGGAATTTCATCTCACCAATCATAGACATCTCAAATTCATTCTGCATCTCATCAACAAACTTCATGCACAAACTATCATCTCCTCCAAAGATGATATCATGAACAAAGACTTCAACAATCAAATATTTATCATCATCAATCTTGAAATACAAATTACTATCAACAATACCTTTATTAAATCCAAGCTTCAACAAATACTTGTCCAATCTGGCATACCATGCTCTTGGGCCTTGCTTAAGTCCATACAATGCTTTCTTCAACCAAAAAACCATATCTCCCTAATTAGTTAATTGAAATCCATCAGGTTGTTCACCATACACTTCTTCTTCCAATTCACCATTTAGAAATGTTGACTTGAAATCCATTTGATAAACCTTGTAGTTTTTGTAAGAAGTATAAGCAAGAAATAGTCTCACAGCTTCAATCCTAGCAACAGGGGAAATTTTTTCTTCAAATTCAATTCCTTCCATCAAAGAATATCCTTTGCACATAAGTCTTTCTTTGTTCCTAACAACTTCACCTTGCTCATTCATTTTATTTCTAAAGACCCATTTAGTTCCAATTACATTTTTTTCCTTAGGTCTAGGAACAAGAATCCATGTATTATTCTTCTCATTTTTTTGCAGTTCTTCTTTCATTGCTTCCACCCAATGTTCATCTTTGCATGCTTCATTGACACTATTAGGGCTAGTCTTTGAAATCAAATAGTATTCTACAATTTTTCTCCTAGTCTGAACACCTTTGTTCTTATCACTTATAATTTTATCTTCTAAATGATTTAGTATTACATACCTTGGAGTCTTAGGATGTTCTTGAACTTTTGGCTCTTGTGATCTCTCTTATGCACTTTCAATAGTTCCTTCCTCTTGATTTTTTTGATTCACCAGAATGATCTAAACTTTATTTTGAGTCTGAAAATTCTTTCCTATGACTGAACTATTATTCTCATCATCTAAATCATATACATAGGTTCTGGATTGTCTAGCTATGTCTTCATCAACCTTGACATTAGCACTTTTAACTACTTTCCTCAATCTCTTGTTGTAGCGCTGGTAGGCCTTACTCTTAGTATAATAACCAAGAAATATTCCTTCATCACTTCTAGCATCAAACTTTCCTATATCTTCATCTCTTTTGATATAGCATTTACTCCCAAAGATTTTGAAATATCTAACAGTAGGCTTATGACTAGACCATAGCTCAAAAGGGGTCTTACCAGTATCTCCTTTGACTTGTACCCAGTTGAGGGTGTAAACAACAGTACTCATAGCTTCTCTCCAATAGATATGTGGAACATTTCCTTATAGCATCATAGTCCTAGCAGCATCTTGAATTGTCATGTTCTTCCTTTCCACAACTCCATTTTGCTTAGGGGTCCACGGGGCAGATAATTGTCTCTTTATCCCATGCTCTTCACAAAAATAATCAAACTCATGGGAAGTGAATTCACCACCTCTATCTAATCTCAAAAATTTAATCATCAGACCTGTCTCTATCTCAACCATGGCCTTAAAAATCTTGAATTTCTCTAGAGCTTCAGATTTTTCCCTTAAGAAAGTAACCCACATCAATCTAGAGTAATCATCAATAAGTAACATAAAGTACCTAATCTCCTTGTAAACTTTTGACTCTAGAAGGACCACACAAATTAGTATGAACAAGCTCCAACACTTTATTTGAACAATATTATTTGCTCCAAAATGAACTTCCGGTTTACTTCCCTAACTAGCATTCCTTGCATATAGTATTAGTAGGATTTACCAACTTAGGAATATCTCTCACTACCTAAGTAGAAATTATCTTGATAATATTGTCAAAGTTTACATGACACATTCTCCTATGCCACAACTAACTTTCATCAACTTGAGCAATCAGACAACTTTTACCAGTAGCATTCAGGTGAAATATGTTACCTTTTCTTTTTGTACCTAAAGCAATCACATTTCCAAAACTCCCCAATATTCTACACTTTCCATAATTGAATTGAAGATTGTATCCCTTGTCAACCATCTATCCAACACTTAAGAGATTGTGCTTCAAACCTTCCACATATAGAACATCATCAATATTATTCTTACCATCAAGAGAAATGGATCCTCTACCATGGATTACACCAGCTTTGTCATCACCAAATCTTACGACACCACCATCATACTTTTCCAAACTCACAAATTTTATTTTATCACCTATCATGTGATGAGGGAATCCACTATCAATCACCCATTCATCTTTATCTTCAATTCTGGCTACTAGAGCTTTCTCCAAATTTGAGCAACTAGAAAATTTAGTAGGCACAGGATCATTTTCATTGATAGCAATAAATACCCATTCATCTTCACTTACATTCTCTTTATCAAATTCATCATCTGCCACACCTTCATCAACAGCATGATAAAAATTTATTTGGAATCTAGGCTTATTAGGTCTTGGCTTAGGAACTCCTTCTAGACACCTTGATGCAGAATGACCTATCTTATTGTGAGAAAAACATTTAATAGGTAATTTCACTTTTTACTTACCTTCTGCTCTAGCTTCCCTTTTGACAATAAGTGCTTCAAGCTCCTCTAGTTTCTCTCCTCTTCTTCAATCTCTTTCATTTCCTCCCCATACTTGAATATCTTTCTAGAAGAACTTTCTCCCGGATCATATCTCTGCTTATCCTTTCCAAAGGTAGTAGCTTTGAATGCAGATTATATCTTAGGAAGAGAATCACCAAACTCACTTAACTCAAAAGTTGTAAGATTACCAATCAACATGTCTTTGGGTACATTTGCCATAGTTCATATCTTCTGAATAGCAGTAGCTTTGTCTTTGTATGCAATAGGAAAGGATCTGAGCACTTTGGCAACCATTTTTTATTCATCCAATGTTCCACCAGCACATCTAATACTACACACAAGTCCATTCACTCTCTACATGAAATAAGTAGTGTTCTCATCATCACCCATTCTCAACATTTCACATTTCCCTTTCAGGCTTTGCAACTTAGAAACCTTCACATTTGCATCACCTTCATACAAAGTTTCCAACTTTTGCTAGATCTCATAAGTAGTCTGTAGATCCATAACATTTGTCATCATGAAACCAGTCAAAGCACATAGCAATGCTTCCTTAGCCCTGATATTGTACTTGGAATCCTTAATCTCAACAGTAGTAGAAGGACCATTCTATGGGATAACATACCTATTCCTTCTAATATTCCAGAAGGGTTCACCAATGCATCGCATATGACACTCCATTTGAGCCTTCCACAAAGAATAATTTGTTCCATCAAATATCAGGCTACCCTTCTTGTATGTCACCATCCCAAATCAACTCAAGCTATCAAACTTCTTCTGAGGAACCTACTTTGATACCATTTGTTGGAAACACAAGGGTAGACAACTGAGAGGGGGGGTGACTCAGTTGTCTTAGAAATTTAAACTTATCAAACTTATTAACCTTATTCTTAGGTTTGATAAATAACCATGAAAGAATAAACCATCAACACATTAGAAATACACATAACACCAATAATTTTATGTGGAAACCCTGTTAGGGGAAAAACCATAGTGCAGGTTAGTCCACAAGATTATACCCTATTAAAAGTATAAAGAAAAATAAATGGGGAATGCACTTGCATTCAGGCACATTGCCTAGAGCTCACTGCTTAAATACAAAGAGGCTTACTACCCAAAAGAAGACACACTATCTTACATAAATATTTGGATTACATCCATAGGTTTTTGAACTGAGAAAATAGCATCTGCTAATGCCTAATTACAGTTCTGATTAAGCACATGAACACTTCTTCACACTCTGGTCGCTCTTCTTGACATTCTACTTCTACCTTTGAATGATTAGGAAATTATTCACACATCTCATACGCGCATATTCCTTCAAATGGAATAAACAATCACTTATATGTATCCACAACAAGAGATTGCATTGCTACATGTCAACCGCAACAAAATAATAAAATATATGCAAACTATCAGCCCAAAACAATAAATAATTTTCAATGTGAATCGACCAATGTTGGCCACAACATAATGAATAACCAAAAAAAAATACTCAAACATGAAAACACTTCAAAGATTATTCCTCGAAGATCCACAACACGCTACAACACCCTATCGGCCAAGAACATGAAAAACATGAACACACAAGAGAAAATCTCTAATCACAAGCACAACGATCAATGTGGATGTGCAACACAGATAGAGCACAATCTAGAAACATCCACAAACATCATGAATCACCAAAGAAGCATCTGCAACAACTAAACTTACTAGAATCACACCATCTTCATTCAAGAACACCAACTAAAGCAATAGAATGACTGTCAAAACACAACTTCTCATTACTCGATCAAATCTTCATGCAGACCTCTAAAACTTAACGTGGATAAACTAGATATACTAAAAAAACCCTTTAATCCATAACCTTTGATCATCATTGTACTGAGCTAACCAATAGACAGAACTTCACTTCACCACTGACAACCTGCAACTTATTTTATTATAATTTTCTCAATTTCCTTGACATATATAGCTTCTAATGTCTTCAATGCCAATAGTGTTGACATCAATGGCAACCACATATCAGCAACACAACCACAAAATCCAATAGGGACAAGAATAATCACATACTCAACCCTCTAGGAATGAGAAGAGAAGCATCAAGAAACCATGATCCTGAGGGATTCATGTCATGGTTGAAAGTGAGGATCAATCAAAGTTTACTAATAATTTCTCTTTTCCAAAAGATGTGATTAGAAACATCTTTGATTTTTATAGGAAAAATGATAGAAAAAAAATGGATTGATTTTAATAAAGTGAAAAAGGAAATAAGAGAAAAGGATCCACAATTCACTACTCTTGCTAAAAATCCAAATGAGATGCAAAGGATTAAATATGTGTTTCAAAACTTTGAGACAATAGTTGGACACCTGAAAGGTGAAAGAATAATTCAATAAAAGCAGAAGGCCATTACTACAGAGGAACAAGATGAGGGTGACACCCCTATAATGAAAGAAAGGCCAACATACCAGCCCCCTAAGGAGTAGAAAGTAATTATTTTCAGAAGAAGGAAGAATAAGGGAAAGGGAAAGGATGCAACTATTGCCTCTTCTCAACCAGAGAAGCAATGAAGTCCTTTTCTAGTGCCATAGATGCCACCACCATCACATCCTAGTTAAACTAGACTTGAATTCATTGATATTGATTCCCCACCAAAATAGCCATCACCACCAAGGGAGCCACCTCAAAAGAAACAAAAGGTTCAATCAACAAGCTTGGTGGATTATGAAGAATATTCTAAGGAAGATATTTTAGTCACCGAGGAGGAAAGAGCAACAAGGAATGGATTCTCCACCCAAGGAGATGGTACCATAGAATCTTGGTCTAAGATTGAGTAAGGCCGACCTCACTGGCTTGAATAGCCAAAATGATGTTAGAGAGGAAGCATACACAAAATTCATGGGTGATGACTCCTTTTTGAAATCAAAGGCCCTCATGGCATTTGTTTGGAGGGAAAAGAAGGATGAGTTTTTTAATTAAATTATAGAGAAAAAGAACCTTCATCCTAAGCTTCCTAATTTAGTCATCCAAGCCCAAGTGATAAAGGAGATGAGTGAAAAATACCAAGAAATAACTACTAAAGAGGGTAGAGCATTGGTAAGAAAAAGTGGAATTCTTTTATTGCCCGAATAGGACTTATCTTTTGACATTGCATTTGATACAATAAAGAGGTATGATAGGCATCTCTACAATTTTGAAGAAGAAGCTACAATTGCACTACAAGGATCTACATTCAGTGAGCAGTGGGACACATTGGCCATCTAGGATCTAGCCCCCAATACCAAAAATCAAGACATTGCAGAGCCTACTACAGATTATAGGGGGGATTAATTATAAATAGAGTATTTGATACTTCAACAATTGAGGCTGCAACAATCCAGTCAATGTTTCTCAATTCACAAAAGCAATAATGGAATTGGTAACTATTGAGAATCAAATTTATAGAAATAAGTATAATGATTTAGTGATTTATTATGGAAAGAACCAATAACAAACAATGCAGTTACATATTGATTTGTCATTTTTGAAGGAGAAATTGTAGAATTTTTAGTTAGGTGACCCAAGGGAAACTACTATTGCTTCTCCTTTTTCCTCTCAAGAGTCAACAATTGCTGCCACTACACCCCTATAGGTTCTTCATGGGAAATTATGCCCTACAATATGGAAAATGTGCCCATTGTTGTGGAGGGACCAAGTACTTCAGATACAACACAAGCAAAAGACATCAACAAAGAAGAAATACTCCAAAATCTGAAAGAATATGAAGAAAAGGCCAGTCAGCATGATAAGGACATTCTCAATAGTAATCTAAAGATTGTGACTATAGTATTTGAAAAATTTGAATATAGGAGTGGATAAAAGGTTAATTAGCATTCATGACAATTATCCTTCAATGGTGGGGGCAATAAACAATTTTGATATTGATAAGGAGCTTTCCATCCCATTCATGGAAAAGAGGATCCCCAGATAGTAGGACTTGAGAATAATGATTGTGGGAGCTAAGAATGATTTCAATGGACTTGAGAAGATTAAACCAACCCTTAGAAATGTGATTGGAATCCAAGACTTCTAGGGAAATATTGAGCCTTTAGAGGATAAGATAAGGGAATTGGTGAAGAGATTTCATGAGATGAATCATGGCCTATTACCTGATATAATAAAGAATGATGGTAATATCAATTCCACATAGGAGTTGAAACAGGAGGCCAATGAGGTGATATCAAATCAAGCGATCAAGATTTGTGAGGAAAATAATATGAGCATGTTAAAGAAGAATATAGATATGCTTGCTCATGTTGAGGTTGCTTTAAAATATTTTGTTAAGGAGGCTAATTTTGTTGTGAATAAATATGCCCCTTATAGAAAGAAGATGATGATATCATCACTTTTTACTATCCCACAGAGGAAGAATTTCAAGCTTGGAAGGACAAATATTTGGATGTTTTGGAGGATTGAGCTATAAGTGTGGAATGATGAATACAATTTTGGTTTTATGTCTTCAAAAATGATGAGTAATGGATGGGAGAAACATAATGGATAGCCTAGAACTAGTACTGATTAGGATTTTGATGAAGTATGGATAACATAGTTTCTTCTCCCCAATTTGAATTTGATGACAAGGCTGCAAATGTGGAAGGTATTTTGTACTTTCTACCTTCTTGCACTTTTTTCTTTTTTCTCATTTATGCTTGAAGTATGTGGGTATAATTTTGGAGGATGTAGATATTCCTACATCAGCTTAAAGATACCTTTTGGAAGGCAAGACGCGATCTTCATCGACTAATGAAAATAGTTTTTTGTCTCATGTAACATTTCCCTATATCTGAGAATGCAAATATAACTGAAAAGGGAATGTATTTTGTATCAGTCCAATAGAAAAAGGATGTGTACTTTCTAGCCTGAAGCTTGTTTTTCTCCTTTGTTTCTATAAGAAATTCAATACTAGAAGTATCATGGGTCGTTGCTTGTTAATTGATCATAGAGAATTTTGTAAAGGAATACAGAGAGCATTTTAAAGTCTTGTCTTAGGTTTTGAGTCTGTCAATATGGATATGTAATTTTGATAAAAATACTAGAAAATGAATATAGAATGGTGAAAATTTAATGCCATTTCTCTCCTATGTAATTATTTCATGGATTATGAATAATATGATCAAGGATTATCTTATTTTTCTTCATTGATTTTTAGTGGATGTGTAGTCTTGTTCTTGCTTTTAATTCAAAGAATTAATGAAAATTCTTGAATGAAGCTACAGGTTCATGTAAATTGAGTACTAGGATCTTAATAAGAAATCATGGTTAATAATATAATGAATATGATGTTGTAATGTAGTGTTATCAGAACTTAATGATGCTATGTGTTAAACTTGTAAGGAAATACAATGGAGCGCATCTCATAGAAACTCCAAATAGTAGTTCCTTCGGTAACTTCAATTTTGATGTACCCCAAAGACACATACAACTATGTCCTAAAGTGGAAACAGACACAGTTAATTCCCACATTAATCCTTATGAGAGAATCACATGTAATTTCAACAACAAGCAATGACAGATTCTAGAAATAGAATCAACACAGATGAAAGATAAGATAGAAATCAGAACACAAAGATTTACGTGGTGAAAATCCTCTTGGATAAAAATCTGCACTCTCCAAAGTTTGACTCATTGTATTATTCAGCAATAGAAAGTTACAATACAGTTTTAGGCTCTTAGCCTTTCAGAGATTACATATTGTTCATTCTGGATACAACTAGTAGCAAATGATCTCCCTGTACAAATTCTGATCAACCTCTCAAACTATACAATCCTTACACTATTACCCTACCATCACATATATAGTGCAAATCAACATAAGAGAAGTCAAACAAGATTCATGATTAGGAGTTCTCTCTTTTCCTCTATTTCAGCCTCAAAGGCCCCCGGCCATCCAGCCAGCCTCTCGGCCTTCACATCTCATCAGCTCTTTAGCTTTCTAGCTCTCTAGCTTATCCAGAACCTCCAATGCATACATATATGCGTTCGTTCTCAAAAATCAGAAAGCAATCTCCAACTGAGCATCATCATCATAACGAAGATGTTTCCACGCTAGTGTAGATTTTTTCTTCCACACAGAAATGGTTGCAACGGTTCATGTTTTTCCTTCTTGGGTTGGTCCACATCACATCACGTTGGATAGTTCACTCGGTCAACAGCGATCAACTTGTGTCACATGTCGGTGAGACACAAGAAGTGTATCCCCGATGCCACAAGACCCATTTACATGTCGCCAAGAGTCGTCTCCATCAGCAAGAGGTTCCACCAAGCTTACAAGTTGCTTCGACCTCAACATGCTCACCGGTGAGACTATCGATATCGCTATGAGATCACATCGAAGTCATCAAGTCATACTAAAACCCATTGTATTCCTATCGACATCCATCTATCAGTAAGAGTCACTTCATCGGCATGATTAACGAGACCTCTCACCGATCTTCAGTTGAACTCATCTGCCAACACTATCACTAAGACATTCAACTGTTGCCAAGAGGTTTCACCGAGGTCTTCAAGTCACATAGACGTGAATGTTCTCATCGGCAAGACTATCATCTTTTTTCAAGACCTCACACTGAGCTTCATGTCATACCGATCTCTGAACAATAGTCACCAAGAGTTACACCCAAGTCAGGATTCCTTTAGCAAGACTATTGCTCTTCGCCAAGACCTCTCACCGAGCCTCATGTTATACCAAGTGCATACACTAGTTGGTGAGACTCATTGCTTTTTCCAGGAGATCATATCGAGGTTCCAAAGTCATATCGAAATGTGCTTCCATTGACAAGACCAACACCCATCGTTAAGACTTCACCCCGCAAGTTCCAAGTTACCTCGATTCAATCCTGTCGGCCAGACATCCACATTCGCCAAGATCTCTCACCAAGCAAACATGTCTTATCGAGTCGGAAATACTTTTGTCTTTCACCAAGACTTCATACCAATCACCTTATGTTACACCGATGACCCCTAACACTATCGCTGAGACATCTCCCGGTCACCAAGAGATCATGCCAAT
Source organism: Sequoia sempervirens (assembly GCA_007258455.2). Classification (NCBI taxonomy): domain Eukaryota; kingdom Viridiplantae; phylum Streptophyta; class Pinopsida; order Cupressales; family Cupressaceae; genus Sequoia; species Sequoia sempervirens. The sequence goes on along the minus strand of VDFB02358134.1, from coordinate 23,530,251 downwards.
AGAAACAAATCATACTGGTTTCTTCATCAGCTAGACAGACCGAAGGTCATGTCAATATCAGCAAGACTTCCTATCATTGCCGAGACTTCTCACCGAGACCCTTGAGTTACACCGAGGACCATAGGTGTATATCTATTGGCAAGACTTCCCTTGTCGGTATGAGACATACTGACTGTCCAAGACTCTCCCCGACACCACTTGCCACCCAGAGTCACACCGATATCTGACAGCCACCAATTGTCAGCCAGAGGTCTCCACTCGGCAGAAGGTTACAACGAAGGCCACAAGTCACAACGACATAAGCATTGTCTTGGTGACATGAGAAAAACACAAGGTTACAACTTCCAGTCAGCTAGACAACAGGAATGTCACAATGACTATGATTTCTCAGAGGTTTCATCCTATGAGATTGAGGCATATTTTCCAACAATCTCCCACTTGACAAAGATCACACAGGCACCTCCAACACAACTAGGAACTAAGATCACACTAGCTCCACCAGTTCAAACCCTGCAATACTCAAGACACCTTGACAACATGATTCAATAGATAACAGTCCACCAGAAAATTTGCAACAAAGACCAGGCATCCAACTGCAACTCACTGACCAACCAAGCAAGTGATCACAGCCTTCTAGGAAACCACATAGATCTCAACATGCTCTCATGCTCTATCAAGAATTATGCTCCAACATCCAAGATGTTCACCATTCAGGAAATAATCCTGTCATCTTCCAACATGCCACCTATGGAAGAAGGATACAAAGCCAAGGTGTATAAGCAGCATTCCAACGTACACAACCAAAAGATCCCAGTGATATCACCAACAAGATACTGCTACCACTTCACTGTGCTCAAACGCTATATAGAAGTAATATCAACTTCAAAGCCTCAAACAAAAAAAAACCATGAAGACATTCTCCAGAAACAAGATACTAAACATTAGTTAGAACAACAATCAAAATGACTGCTTCCATCCAACTGATAACCCACGTGACTAGAACTAGCACCTACAGCTCATGCCATTCCATCCAATCCCACATACCTTGAAGGTATCACCATTAGTAAACTTCTTCCAATCCATTAACAGCAAATACAAGTTCCAAGTGCCAACTAGTCAAAGAAGACAAGACACATACAAAAACTCCCACTGCCTGAGTAATCTAGATCTGGAAGATCAAAGGCATCAAAAAATCTACCAATAATAGCACATAGAAAATGTAACCCTGTAGTACCAAGGAAAAATCCACAATGATATGCACAACCTGTAACAACCTGCCACAAGAAACATTTCTCTCACCACAAACATTCACGGCCACAGAGAGAAACTTTGCACATCATCTACCTATAGAACATCCCCCTACATACACTTCTAATAGCCAGTTGTGCCAAGAATGATCTTCTTCACATCCCAAAAGAAAACTTTAACAACATCCATCTGTTCAACCACCAAGACCAAACCAAATTTTAAAATCAACATGGATGTAAGCATCTCAAAGAAGATCAAGCTACTTCATTCCCCATTTCAAGAAATCAGCCCATACATTATCTCTTACCAATTCTCATTAGTAACAAGGAGATAAAACAAAACTGTACAACTTCCACTATGAATTCTCCAGAATCATTAAACAGTAATTCAAGATCCATATCATGAAAGTAAACTTAATAAAAACACATCTAAAAAATATAATGGGCCAAATACCTTTCAGATAAACTGCTGAGTAGACCAAGAGTGGGAATGAGAATATTCCTTCAAGATATACAAATCAACATGACTAATCCAAGAGCAATCTCCTCATAGGTCTCTTATTGAACTCACGTTCAACCAAGGTGTAGGCTTCTCGAACTTTCTACTAAAAAAAATTTAACAAGAGTAACAAGCAGCAATACTTCTCACATAAGAGAAAAACAACCTCACCTTATTCTTTGTGTATCCATGAGTACTAACAACCTATCCTCTCATGCTAAACTTCAACTGCATTACTACACTATCATGAAGTGTCAAGCAAATAATCAAAGCACCCAATACACAAAGAATTACCAGACCACTGTCAAAGTTCCAATCATCTGAATCATAAAATTATCATGACACCATGATCTACACATCCCCTTAGGATATCTCATGCTTCAAATGACTTCTCCATTTGTCTCAAGTACAATGCACAATGCCAAAATTCCAGTACACAAACACGAGTATACCATGACATAAAGCAAATAGACTCAAAACCAACATCACCTGTCAAGCACCACCAACACCTCAACCAAAGACTCCAAGCGTCCTCCATGGTTCCAAGATGTTGCACATCTTCAAATATTGTCTATGCAAATGAGAAAGAACCCTTCTATAGCAATAGGATCCCAGAAAACATCTACAACACTAAAGAAGACCGTTCACCACCATGTGATGAATCCACAGTCACTGCTAGAGCTCCCACTGAACAGTGACACCCGAGCTCTCCAAGCATCATGACCACCTGCTACAGGTTCCCATAACTGACTATTCAAGTACTCTATAGTATCCATCCTCTTATCTCAAAGTAATCACACCAATGCACAAGTGACCAACGATAAGGCCAACAAACTAGTTTGCACCAACAATGAATCAATCCTCATGGATAAAGACAGCCCACATCCAAGTTATCTCACTATAGCCAATGGGTAGCTAATCCATCAACCGCATAACTCGTAAATCACAATCATCAAACATGCAAACCCATTAGCACATTAGAAACTACAACACTGAGATTTCAAAGAGAATATCCATGTACACAACATGACTCAAACACCAAATTATACCAAATCTGGTTTTCCAATCATGTCCACAATGAGCACCATCATCAAAAAACCCATAAGCATTACCACAAGAATATTGAGTGACAAAAAAAACTTACCAACACTCCCATGCAGAGAAGGAGTCATACCTCCTCAAGCCATCACAAGGCATGCATGCAGAACTGCAACTATCTCATCCAACAACACCCCTAAGGCCAGGGTCTAGAAAATAGCTTAACAACAACTCCACAATACCAAAATTTTTGCTTAACCATGTAAAAAAAACCTGCAAAACCACTAAGCCATGCAAATACAAAACATCCTTAAAAAGGAAACAACGGTTCAAGAAAAATCCAGGTCCCTTTCAGACCAACTCTAAAACCACCAACATGTACATGCAACCGAGAAAGAGAGAAAGGCTATTTCAAAAGCTTGCAAATCACCTAATGATTAACTCCATAGCCTTCAAGCATTCAAGGTTAATAGGAAACAGTTCCTTCCAACACCAGGAAACACCACCTAGCATAAGCACTCTCTTCCATGACTGAGGAACAGCCTAGGATTCTCCATATCACCCAAGAGCCTGACACACAAATTCCCAATATGAAAGTTTTACTGCTACACAGCCACAGAGCAAAGAAATCAACCTCATACTTCAAGGTTAAACCTCTACCAGCCAGGAGACATAGATCACAACATGATCCAACTTGCTTTTTCCATCTTGACCATCCTTCAAGTTGCATATTGTCTCAGAATACCGCAAGGCTTCCACTCATCAAAGGATCAATACATCAGTCCATTCCTCTAGATTTCTTCCAACCTATCAAGCTAAGAAATCTTCATAGGAGAAATATCTAGAACCAACAACCAGAAGAAGGCTCTGATACCACTTGTAAGGAAATACAATGGAGCGCATCTCATAGAAACTCCAAATAGTAGTGCCTTCGGTAACTTCAATTTTGATGTACCTCAAAGACATGTACAACTATGTCCTAAAGTGGAAATAGACACAGTTAATTCCCACATTAATCCTTCTAAGAGAATCACATGTAATTTCAAAAGCATTGACAGATTCTAGAAACAGAATCAACACAGATGAAAGATAAGATAGAAATTAGAACACAAAGATTTACGTGGGGAAAATCCTCTCGGATAAAAAACCCCACTCTCCAAAGTTTGAATCATTGTATTATTTAGCAATAGAAAGTTACAATATAGTTTCAGGCTCTTAGCCTTTCAAAGATTACATCTTGTTCGTTCTGGATACAACTGGTAGCAAATTATCTCCCTTTACAAATTCTGATCAACCTCTCAAACTACATAATCCTCACACTATTACCATACCATCACATATACAATGCAGATCAACATAAGAGAAGTCAAACAAGATTCATGATCAGGAGTTCTCTCTTTTCCTCTATTTTGGCCTCAAAGGCCCCCGGCCATCCAGCCAGCCTCTCGGCCTTCACATCTCATCAGCTCTTTAGCTTTCTAGCTCTCTAGCTTATCCAAAACATCCAATGCATACATATATGTGTTCATTCTCAACAGTCATAAAGAAATCTCCAACTCAGCATCATCATTGTAACGAATATGTTTCCACTCTGGTGTAGATTTTTCCTTCCACATAGAAACAGTTGCAACGGTTCATGTTCTACCTTCTCGGGTTGGTCCACATTGCATCACATCAGACAGTTCACTCAGTCACCAATGATCAACTTGTGTCACATGTTGGTGAGACACAAGAAGTGTCTCCCTGATGCCACAAGACTTGTTTACACGTTGTCACCAAGAGTCATCTCCATCGGCAAGAGGTTCCACTGAGCTTACAAGTTGCTTCGACCTCAACATGCTCATCGGTGAGACTATTGATATCACCAAGAGATCACATCGAAGTCATCAGGTCATACCAAAACCCATTGTATTCCTATCAGCATCCATCTATCAGCAAGAGTCACTTCATCAGCATGATTGGCGAGACCTCTCACCGACCTTCAGTTGAACTCATCCACCAACGCTATTCCTATGACATTCAACTATTGCCAAGATGTTTCACCAAGGTCTTCAAGTCACGTAGACATGAATGTTCTCATTAGCAAGACTATCGTCTTTCACTGAGACCCCACACTGAGCTTCATGTCATACCAATCTCTAAACAATAGTCGCCAAGAGTTACACCGAAGTTAGGATTCCATTGGCAAGACTATTTCTCTTCGCCAAGACCTCTCACTAAGCCTCATGTTTATCGAGTGCATACACTAGTCAACGAGACTCATCACTTTCGCTAGGAGATCATACTGAGGTTCCAAAGTCATATCAAAATGTGCTTCCCTTGGCAAGACCAACACCCGTCGCTAAGACTTCACCCCGCAAGTTCCAAGTTACCCTGAGTCAATCCTGTCGGCCAGACATCCACATTCACCAACATCTCTCATCGAGCAAACATGTCTTACCGAGTTGGTAAGAATTTTGTCTTTCGCTGAGACTTCATACTAATCACCTTATGTTACACCGACGACCCCTAATACTGTCGCCGAGACATCTCCCAGTCGCCAAGAGATCATGCCGATAGGAACAAGTCATACCAATTTCTTCATCGGCCAGACAGACCGAAGGTCATGTCGATATCGGTAAGACTTCCTATCGTTGCTGAGACTTCTCACCGAGACCCTTGAGTTACACCGGCGACCCCAAGTGTATATCTATCAGCAAGACTTCCCTTGTTAGTATGAGACATACCGATTGTCCAAGACTCTCCCCGACACCGCTTGTTGGCCAGAGTCACACCGATATTCGATAGCCACCAACTGTCGGCCAGAGGTCTCCACTCAGAAGAAGGTTACAACGAAGGCCACAAGTCACAGTGACATCACTATTCGGCAAGACAGAAGCATTGTCTTGGCGACATGAGAAAAACACAAGGTTACAACTTCCAGTCGGCTAGACAATAGGAATGTCACAATGAATATGCTTTCTCAGAGGTTTTAGCCTATGAGATTGAGGCATATTTTCCAACAAAAATGTTGTCAAATTATATAGGTTTTGAGAGTGAATCCATTCCTAGGTTAAGGCACTGATCTGAGTGAGTGTTCATGATACATTTTGATGATCAATCCAACAACAAATCAATCTTATAAACAAACTTTCAAATGGATTATAATTGTTACTATTTTGTGTTGATTTTTTTCTATTCACATGCTCTAAATGTTGAGTGTTGTTAAGGAGTAGCCAACTTCTTTGATACATTCAATTTATTGAGCTATTATATGAGAATTTATCTACTATTTTCAATGTACTCAGTCATTAGGTGCAAAGGTCTTTAAATACATTATGGGATTACCCTCCTAAGTCTTGCAAAGCCCAAAGTGCAAGAGGAAAGTATTGTTTCTTTCACTCATTCATTGGTCAATCCCTTCGGGTTGTTGAGAATTGGAAATGGAAAAGTCCATAGGCTTCCTTGAAAATTAGTTTAGTTCTTAAAAACCAACCAACATGACTGTCTCTTTGGACTGCCAAATATTGGACTACACTTTTGAGCTCAATAAACTTCTCATGGTACTTGTAGAGGGTTTTTATACATGTTCCCTTGCATTTAGCTACCCTTTTTTTGTGATATTTCAACATAAAGCCTATTACTATCCTCTTAGTGGGTGGGGAATCCATTATTCAAAAACAAAGTATCATACTAATAACTCCTTTAAGGTATTTTTCATTTACTACTTTCAAAAATATCATATATTAGACTACCTCTTTGGATTGGCATATGTTGGACTGCACTATTGAGTTCAATGAACTTTTCATGGTATTTGTAGAGGTATTTACACTGCTGCCCTTTGTTTGTCATATTTCAACATAGAGCTTGTCACTATCATCTTATAGACATTATACAACCTAATCATATGATTACTTTCATACTTTTGTATGAGATTGTACATCCTAATTTTATGGTTAATTTTAGATTTGTGTAAGAGATTGATTTACTCTATAGTACCATAATGGAACTTTAATATTTATATATTTTTCATGCTATATATAGAATTATTCATCATTCCAAGGAAATGATCAAAGAGTCTAACATCAAGATGAGCATGGAGCTAAGAATTTAAAGAAAATAGAAGGAATGAGGGAACTTCATGAAGTAGGAAATTGAACACCATAGAAGAAGACATGCCAATTCAAGAGGAACATGAAACATCCACTCTTTGTAAGAGAGATATGGAATTCATGGCAAAAAGACAATGAATGAAAAAACTTTGTCAATGAGAAATTTGAATCTCGTAGTTGGAGATATGTCATCTATCGCAAGTCAAGATGGAGGCCAGCCATCTACCACATCTCAACTTGAAAGTACATCATCGCTCACATGTGAAGACGGATGTACGCCATCTTTCCCATCTAAACTTCAAGGTACACCATCTTTTTCATCTCTAATTGAAGGTATTCCATCTATCCCATCTCATTTTTAAATATTGATGAAATTCTTAATGTTGAGAAAAATTTACCTTTGAGAACACTTCCTAGATTTTTACGTAGAAAGCCAAAGTTTTTTATTGATACTGATGAGAGTATTTTGTAGCTAATGGTTGATAAGATTCCAAATAATAGTTGTAGATGATATGATAGTAATATTTGGAGGTTTTTTAAAAAAAAATTAAATGAAACCAGAAGATTTCAATTATTTGTTGAAATGATGAGAAATCTAAAATTTAGGTCCATTATGGAGATTCTTTGGCTAAGAACATTAGAAGCTTCAAGTGAGAAGTCTATTGTTAAGAATCTAATGAGGTCATATGAGAGTGTTGGTACCACCTCATGCACCAAAGATAGTAATATCACATGACATGTCATTACATCAACAATAGTAATTAATCAAACCAAGAAAGCTCATCTCATTAGAAAGACAAGTCAAGCATTGATAATAAATAGAAAAACTTTAATGAGATTTGTTGGAAGGTGCTAAAGAATTAAGGACATTGATGAAAATGAATTATGGGAATTCTCAAGGAGACTACCATGAAAATATAAACCAATTGTTGAAGCATTGAGATCCCTTATTGAATAATTTTGGAAAAATAACACAAGGGCATGTCCCAATCAAAGAGATGTTGTAATAAAGATAATTGCTAGTTGAAACCATGATCCAACATCCAAAGAATTATTTGGATATGAATTAAACACATATTTTTGCTAAATTTCTAGAGATGTATCCTCAAGTTAAAAAATTTCAAAGGTTTTTTGAAATGCTAAAGCCTTTCTATGTCAAAATAAATCTCACATGCACTACTTTTTGTTGTTGAGTACATATTGAGTTTTCTAATCATTATTATGTTTATTGACGTATATGTTTAGATTCACATACTAATAATATTTTTCAGGACTATAACATACATGCCCCACCTACAACTTCAAGTGATTTCATATAAATAATTTTATGTGAAGAGTTGATGGTCAATTATTCTACAAGAAATTATGATTGGACAACACATGTCAGCATTGTGGTGGATTGCAATGTTTTCCAATTTTTGAACATATGGAAAGTACACATGCACTTGGGAATAAAATGGTATAATTAGGAAAGCATAATATAGTGACTTACAATACAAAATATGGTAAAGATGAGAAAAGGTGTGATTTGGTTATTAAAAAATTTTAGTGTATTAGTTTATGTCTAAATTTTGAGAGACTATAGTGTATGAGTATGCAAGGCATACCCATAGAGCTTGATGTTGGACTTTCAATTAAAGTTATGCAAGGACACATTCCTACTTGATACTGTTGTTCCAGTCATCAAAATTGTAGAGAACTACACACTATAGCCATAGTGTGAGGTGCAATTGTAGTATTACAATTCCACACAAGTTACTATATTTATGCATATATAATTCATTCACATGGGTGATAGTCTAAATGATGATAGAAATACCTTAAGGGAGTATAATTTTTATATCAGCGGTGATCACACATATTATATAGAGTGCATGCAAGGTTTTTTTAAGGTGTTCTACCATGGTTATGCTAGAAGGGGTATATCATTCTATCAGCATATCATATAGTTAGATAATTGTGCATCACAATTCAAGAACTTGTGGATGTTCTATTGGTTGAGTAGGATACATAATATTATAGGTGTTCAACATATATGGAATTTTTGTGAGTTGGGCATGGAAAGGGGGAGCATGACAATGTAGGAGTATGTATCTAAAGAACTATAGCATGAGGGTATGTGCAGGATCATCATAGAAAAAATAGGCCCTTAAGTGGCAAAAAATTTAGAAAAATCTAAGTTAGGCAACTTGACGTAAAAATTTGAATAAGTTATCTATATTATTTCAAAAATATGTAAGAATAGAATTTGTAGAAAATTTAATGTAGGTATTAAACTACTAGGTTTATCTTTAAAAAAAAAAACTATTTGGTGAAAATTTGAAATTTCAATGTAGTAGTACTTAAATTTAAAGGGAAAAAATAGGTAGGTGTCTTTTTGAGCACCCTAACCAAAATAAAATGATAATAATTTTTTATAAGAATTTAGATATAAGTAGAAGACTCATGTCCTGATGTGATGCATATTTTTTTATAATTTTTTTCTAAGTAAATAATTAATTATGAATTTTTTATTACAAATTTTGAAAAATATAAAAACTCATATGTTTGACCACCTTAACTTGGTCAAAACTTCATGAAATTGAATTTTTATTTTCTTAATCCAATAGTATGTGAAACATAGAATGTCACACATGTTTCAGATTCAAAAAATGTGATACAGTTTGAAAGCTATAGATGTTTTTCAATCAACCTATCAATTAGGACTTTAGTCATAATTCAAATAAAAAATGAATAATAATTATTTATTAAATTCAAAGTAAAGCATAGTTTATATTGGTGGAAAGCTGATAATCTCAAAATTCATCAGCCACATACCCTACAAAGACCCATCATATCACCACTTTTTGACCCATCATGATCCTGCAAATACCCATGAGAATTGTTAAAGTATAAAGACAATACAGAGTTGAAAGATGCAAAATCTATTATCTATGATGATACTAACATTACAAACTATGAGGATTATTGTACATTGATAAGATCAAGTGAGCTACACTCTTTAATAAGTAAAAGATGGTATTCATATGCAAAAGATGGTATGTTTTTGTTCTTCTTGCACATATCAGGCTCAAAATGAGTTTGATTCAAAGGAGTGGGTTGATGAATGGTGCTTAAGAAGTCTAAGACAACTTGAGACATATCAAATCCCAACAACACTACAAATAATACAAATGGAATCATTGGTTGAATTTGATCGCATATCAGATCTAGTTCAACCAAGTAATATATCTACTTGCATAGTTTATAAAATTCTTGATTTTATCTTACTTTGTAATCATTTTGTAATGTTGACTAAATCTATCTAATTTGATGCACATATCAATGCAAGGTATTTTTATGTAATTATTGTGGATGAAGACAACAAAGAGGGAACATATTATTACTTTTTCATTATGTTGAGGTCAAAAATAAATTGGAGGCCCCAATTATAGATTGAGAAAACATCAAATACCCTACAGTGTAGGTGGTTGTTACTAGAACATGGCTTAGAAGGTACCCAATTAATAATTTTGATGTATGGCTATTTGATGAATTTGACACACATCAAAAGGTTCTTCATTACTCAAACCTTGTTGTGGCATCCAATGTTCATTTTATCAAATATGAGGGTAGCCTATTGAACAAGAACTTGTATAAGGTTTGTGAGTCTGACCATGAGGCAATACTTGACACAATAAATATTAGAGAAGACCTAGATGGTTCCTTAGATTCATTGTAAAAGAAAAAAATTATCAAAGTCAAGCTGATTTGTAAATATGTAAATTAGATTTGTAAAGTCATGTCGATTTATAAATATGTACATTAGATTGTACAATCATGGTATTGATCACTTTATTTTGGTTATTAAAATATGTATCATAAAATGTGGACCTCCTTGCTTGGGTATTCATGTTGATGTATTTCTTACTCGTATTACATGCAAGTACTTGTGCTTCCTTGTATTGCTTACTTGTATTACAACCTTATCTTATTAATCATTCATGCCTACATCTAGTTTTTCATGGTCTTTTATTGTCTTAATGCATACTCCACTAAATTCTACAACCTTATTGTAATAATCAATGATGCCTACATCTATTTTCTCATAGTCCTTTATTGTCATAAATGCACACTCCACTAAAGTCTACAACCTTATCTTATACATCCATTATCATTATTCTAGTCTATGTTTCATCATCTTCATCCTTAATCCACATGTTATATAGCCTCATTCCCATCCTTTCTACCAACCAATTGATATAGAAATTAACAGTCAACCACATTTTCTATGTTCATGATATTGTGGCTATCATATTAGTCCTATTTTATGTAAATTAGATCTAAAGCTCCATATTAATTTTATAATTATTTTGGGTTCTTTTGGAGTGGTTTTGATGATTAATATATTGCCAATTTATGTTTCAATTATGTAAATTAGATCTGAAACACTATATTATTTGGTGGAACACAAGATTGTAGGGTTTCAATAATGTAAAATAAGTTACAATTTTGGTACACCAATATCTTAGAAAAGGTACAACTGTGTTACACCAATATTCCTAAACACCTCTATCTGATAGTTGTATATATCACATATATATTTAGGAGGTTGATGAAGTTTGATGTCAAATCTAGGAGTTGATTAATTAGAACAAGGTAAATCCTAGCTCTTCATGTTGTAGAATAATTGTATTTTCACAATTTAGAAAGATGATACATGGTACCTCAATATTGACTATTGCATTTATAAAACTAATATAATTTCCTATGTGTTGGTGCTCTTTTGAAGTAGCAATATGGTACATAATTATTCATAAATGTTAGAATCCAATAGTGGTATTATCAAGTACCAATTAATTCTAGAGATGTTTGGAAAACTATATTAAAATATATGGAGGAATTGTACAAATGAATGGTTAGGTATTTTCCATCTAACCTACCTAATAGTGACATTCATCACTATATTAATGACAAAATATGAACCCTCACCAAATCCTTTTTCATTTTTTACTTGGTTGAAATTCTCACATTTAACAAGATCTCAAAACATTATGTGAAGCACATTTCCCACATCATATATACTTTATGCAAACATAAGTTATAATATAAAATTAATAACCATAACTTCAACATAATACAAATATACTATTTAGTAAACACCATTGATAATTTGCAAGAATCCATGATGGTCTAGATAAAATCTAGGTGATTCTACATTGGTTGACTCCTCATCATCACTAATTTGTATATTTATTGAACTCATGAACTTGTATTATAATTTTATCCTTAGATTCATGCACATTACTTAGACACTAAGTCAAATTATGTATGCCAAGGTAGAATTCATTTAGATAGATTACATAATGCATCATGATATCAATTTCATTCTCAAACTCCTCATCCTAATAATCTATTGTATCACAAATATTTTTAGGATAATGATGAAGCTTGATGTCAAATCTAGGAGTTTAATAATTAGAATAAGGTCAAGGCTAGCTCTTCATGTGGTGGTATCACATGCTTTGCACTAAATTAAAATGACACATGATATCTTAGAACATAGTAGTGCATGATACATAATATCATAGTAAAGAACCAATATCCTCTTCTATAAAATTATGATCTTTTTTGCTAGGTCTTTTTAATGTTTATAGCGGCAAGAGATATTTTCTCTAAACTAAAATTAAATAAAAAATCTCCAAGGTAGGTTAGCCTTTTTATTTTCAAATAATATTATTTTTTCTAGGGCCGACCTAGAGAAGAGGTCGCCTAGACTTGTATATAAGCAAGGTGACTATCTCTCATTTAAGCATCAAATCATTCTCTCTTCAATTCACATTCCTAAGTAGAATTTCACACTTCAAGTAGTATATTGCCATCTTTAGCAGTAGATTAGATTTCAAGAAGAATTATATTCATTTGTATCAAGGAGAGGTTTCACTATTCATTGTATTAAATTCGGCCTTGTGTAGGGCCTAAATTGCAAGAAGATTTCTGCTCTTATTCTTTCAATATATAAGAGATATTTTGTTGGATATTTCTCCCTCGAGAAAGAGGGTTTTCCTAGGGTAATTTACTATGTTCTTTGTTTAGTGTGTTGTATTTCTACTTATTTACATTTCTAGTCTAAAACTAACATGGTATCAGAGCGGGTTTAAGCAAAGATCCGATCAAATTTGTTTAAGCAGTCAAGACATTTCTTTATCTAGGGCAGTATATCAAAGATTCAAAGATGGTCAATAGAGTCAAGGTTGAAGATAGGCTTGATGGAGCATCAAATTTCAACTCTTGGAAATTCAGAGTTCTCATTGCCCTAGAAGAGAATGATCTTCTAGATTTCATGGAAAATGATGTGCCCAAGCCATCCAATGATGCTGAGAAAATTCAATGGAAGAGAAATGACATGAAGGCTATCACATAATAACTTGGCCAAAATAACCTTGGATAGAATAACCCATCCAAAATAACCTAAGGACAAAATAACCCAGGGTCATAATAACCCATGGACAAAATAACCCATGGTCAAAATAACCCATGGACAGAATAACCCATGGTCATTTTAGATCAAGCTAGTAAACTAGAAATGACATAAAATAAATCATAAATCTGATTGTGAGGCACCATAGAGGCTATTTAGGTCATTTTTAGACCATATATACATTATATACCCCTAAAATAGCCTTAAAACACCTTTAATATGCTTAAATAACCTATAAAATGGTAAATAATTATAAAAATAAAGGCAATTTCGTGGGAATAAGTTGATTAAGAGTTATTATGAAAAGATATTTTTCAACAGTTGTACACAATTCTTGGCTTGAAAACTGATGCAATATTTCCACTCATTTATATTCTTATGAGCAACAAAACAAGAACCAATTATACACAAGTACTTACCAAACTGAAACAACTTCAACCTGATCTAAACCCAAAAACTATACTTATTGATTTTGAATTAAGTTTCATGGGAGTTATTTCTAAAATGTTTTCAAATGCCACTATTCGAGGATGTTTTTTCCATTTCTCTCAATGCTTGTGGAGTAAAGTTCAATAAGAAGGTCTACAAACATGTTACAATGCTAATGAATTATTTGCATATGAGATCAAGAAACTTGTTGCATTAGCTTGCATGCCTTAGATAGATGTAATTTATGCATTTGAAACACTTCAAAAATATCCTTATTAAATAGAACATGAGGAGACCCTATAACACATAATTGTTTATTTTGAAGACACATGGATTGGCAGACTAACCAAAAGAGGCAACAGATGATCACCCAAGTTTCCAATCATAATGTATAATTTCTATTCAGCTACTCAAGATGATCTTCCCATAACCAATAATACTATTGAGGGATGTCACAGAGGATTTAGTGAATTGCTTCAAGCATCGCATAGCTCAGTCTAGAAATTCATCAAAGCAGTGAAAAAAGAACAGAGTCTCCAAGAGAATAGAATAGAGAAATATATGGTTGGATACACTAGGCAACCAAGCAAGAAAAAATACCGTGAACTCAAAGAAAGACTAAAAGGATTGGTTGATGGTTATGAAAACCATAACATTTTATATTATATAAGAGGCATCGCTCATAATTTGACACTTTAATTGAAAATTTGAATAATAATTTTTTCTTAGCAACATACATGTAATTTATAAATTTTGTTTTCCTTTCTCTATATTCTTATGGGAATATTTTTTCCATGGGTTATTTTGACCACGGGTTATTTTTCCTTGGGTTATTATGACCCTAGGTTATTGTGACCGGGTTATTTTTCTAGGGCTATTTTGGCTGGGTTATTATGTCCCATAACCTCCATGAAGGATCGCCTAGTTCCAATCATCTCCAAGATGAAGACAACCAAAGAAATGTTCAAGTATCTACAAGGATTGTATGAGATCAACAATTCCAATAAATCCCTTGCTTTGAGACAACTCCATCATATAAAAATGGCTTAAGGAGATTCACTCATCTCCTTCTTCATGAAGATTGTTGATTTAAGAGATTAGTTATGCACTATTGGAGACATAGTCGAAGATAGAGATCTAGTTATGTTGGAACTAAATGGTCTTCCTCAATCTTGGGAGCCTTGTATTCAAAGCATCAGTGGGAGATCTAAGTTTCCCAAGTTTGATCATCTTTGAGTTGATTGTATTCAAGAAGAGTCCAAGTTGGTAGTAAGAGGAAATGGGAAAAATTCTCATAATGAAGAAAGTCATGTGCTTATTGCTCAAGCTTTCAGAAGAAAAGGAAGAGAAGGGAAAATAGGAAATTTCAAGAGGAATAGAGACAAAAAATTAGGTTATGTTCTAGAACCAAAGAAGAAGAAAGACCTCTATCACATTCAATGTTACAGGTGTGACAATTATGGTCACTATGCTCGAGATTGCATATCAAAGCCAAAGCAACATTCTTGTACTGCAGATGATGATGATGTGACACCTCAAAAGGAATCTAGAGACAACTCAGGGGGATTTCTATTCATCTCCGCTCTTTCAATCAATGTTCCAACTGACAGTGACACTTGGTTGATTGATAGTGGTGCTTCATGACATATTACAGGATATCAAGAGCATCTTTCAAACTTGGTAGGGAAAGAAACTAACTTGCAAGTGATAATCGGAGATGATGCTTGCTATTCCATAAAAGGAGTTGGGACCACTTCTCTTCAGTTAGATTCAAGTATCCCTCTTCATTTGAGTGATGTCTTGTTTGTACCAAGGATCAAAAGAAATCTTGTATCCATTTCGGCCTTGGAGGAAAAAGGGTACAATGTTGCCTTTTTTTTAAGGGAAAGTTCTTGCTTGGCCTAAGAACTCTAGTATAAAATCAGCTCATGTAATTGGAGTTCATCAGGAGAGCCTATACAGACTATCAATTCGTCCAGTCTAGGCTTTATTGCATGACTCTATCAGCTTAAGTGAGCTATGGCACATGATACTTACTCGATTACACTTAAAATCCCTTCCATCCATGGAGAAGATGGCTACTATTCTTCCTAAGCTTGGTCTGGAGCATGATGGCATTTGTAGAGGATGTGCACTTGATTCAAAGAATTCAAGGCTCAAGTTGAAAACATGTCTGAGAAAAGGATTAAAGTTCTAAGATCAGACAATGGAGGAGAATACACTTCTAGAGGTTTTCATAATTTATGCATTGAGGAAGGGATCAAGAGGGAGTTCTGTGTTCTGTACAACCCTCAACAAAATGGAGTTATCAAAAGAAAGAAAAAATCCATAGTAGAGGTAGCCAATGCTATGATTCATGATCAAGATTTAAAGATTTTCCTATGGGAAGAAGCTTCCAGAACCGTCATGTATGTTCATAACAAAAGCCCTCATTGAATATTGGGAAACATGACTCTTGAGGAGGCCTTCATAGTGTGAAACCTGAGATTAGTCATTTAAGAATTTTTGGTTCTCTTGTTTACATTCATGTGCCCAAGGATAAAAGATCAGAGGTAGAACCTTCAAGAAAGAAGGGTATATTTGTGGGATATAGTGAGTCTTCAAAGGCCTATAGGTTCTATAATCCAAGGAAGAAACAGATTGAAATTAGCAGGGATGTCTCCTTTGAAGAGGAAGTAGCCTTGAAAAGATCTAAAGGGCCTTACATGGAGATAGATAGTGAAGAGCATGAGACTACTCAAGATATGGACATATCTCTTGATCATACTCTTGACATTTAGAGGGAGTCCAACAAACCGGCCAAGACTATTGATCTAGTTGATCCTATAGAACCAACTGATGGACCTAGAGACATTTTTGTAGGTCAGAAGAGGCCTCTATAGGCTTGAAAAAGTATGCAGCTCCTCAAGGAACCTTTAGGGAAAGCAAGAGACCACATAAGTTTCTAGGTTATGTGGCATTGATGAGTCACATCATTGATTCTGAGCCTTCCAATTTTGAGGAGGCATCCAACCAGTAGGTATGGAAAGATGAAATGATAGAAGAGTATCAATCCATCATCAAGAATGATGTATGGGATGTTGTTCTGAGACTTGAAGGGAAATCAGTAGTGTCTTCCAAATGGCTCTACAAAATCAAGTATGCAGCTAATGGTAGCATTGAGAAACATAAGGCAAGATTTGTGGAAAGAGGATTCTTTCAAAAGGAGAGAATAAATTATACGAAAAAATTTGCTTCTATTGCTCGATACACTTCTATCAGAACAATTATTGATATTGCATCTGATAAAGGCTAGAAGTTACATCAAATGGATGTAAAGATTGCATTTCTTAATGGTGTGATTGAAGAAGAAGTGTACATTGAGCAACCAGATGGTTTTGTGATTCATGGGAAGGAGTCTCATGTATGCAGATTGAAGAAGGCATTGTATGGCCTCAAGCAAGCACCTCGGGCATGGTATAAAAGGATTGATAGATATTTGATGAGCTTGGGATTCTCCAAGAATGATACAGATTCCAAACTTTACTTCAAGATAGTTTATGGTGAGGCTTTGAAATTGGTTCTTTATGTTGATGATTTATTTATCACTGGAGCAGAGTATCTCATTGTCAAATGCAAGAAAGAATTAGCCTCCGAGTTTGAGATGAAGGATCTTGGTCTCATGCATTACTTTCTAGGACTGGAAGTGTGGAAACTACTTGATGAGATTATTTTTAGTCAAGGAAAATACACTACAAAAATCTTGAAGAGATTTGGGATGATGGACTACAAGTCCATGTCTACACCTACGAAGACAAATTTGAAGAAGTTGAGTGACTCAACAACTGATTCAGATTTGGTAGATCTCACCATGTATAGACAATTGATTGGATCATTGATGTATCTAGTCAACACTAGACCAAGCATTTGTTATGCAATGAGTGCTCTCAGTCAATTCATGTGTGAGCCAAGACAAATACATCTAGTTGAAAAAAAAAATATTCTAAGATACTTATGTGGCACTGTGAGATATGGGTTGAGATATACTTTATGTGAAGATTTAAAGTTACAAGGCTATTCTGATTCTAATTGGGCCAAGAGTGTAACTGATAGGAAGAGTACCTATGGATGTTACTTCAGTTTGGGGTCTTTCATGATTCCTTGGTGTAGTAGGAAGTAGAATTTTGTGGCACTAAGCACTACAAAGGCTAAATATATTCTAGCATGTGTGGCAGCTCGAGAAGAAGTGTGGCTTGGAAATCTCCTTTCAGAATTTCTTGGGAAAACATTGGAGCCGACTGTGATTCATTGTGATAATCAAAATTGTGTGAATATCTCAGTAAATATAGTGTTTCATGATAGGACAAATCATGTGGAGATCAAGTATCATTACATTAGATGCATGGTGTTGAGGAAAGCAATTCAACTCAAGTACATTTGCAATGATGATTAGATGACTGATAGTCTCACCAAGCCTCTTTTCAGAGTGAAGTTTTCATATTTCCAAGACAAGCTTGGGGTAGTGGAGAATTTTTCCCTAGCTGAGAGGCGGACTCAGCATTAGTGAGCTTTGCTATAATGCATATTTCTCTAAGATAGAGAAATATGAGGTGAGAGCTCTTGGAAATCTCTGAGATGGAGATGTGTTTCTTTCCACACATGGGAGTAGCCATTGTGTACATCATGTTGAGAGAATCCATGATTACATCATGTTGAGAGACTCTATGATGAACCCTTGTACTTGTGTTTTCCACACATGGGAGTAGCCATTATGGATGTCATGTTGAGAGACTCCATGATGACATCACGCTGAGAGACTCCGTGATGAACACTTGTACATATGTTGCTTTCCACACATGGGAGTATCCATTGTGGACGTCATGTTGAGAGACTCTGTGATGAACTATTGTACATATCTAAGACTAAGATGTGGTTTTCCACACATGGGAGTAGCCATTGTGGACATCATGTTCAGAGACTCCATGAAAACATCACATTGAGAGATTTTGTGATGAACACTTGTACATATGTTGCTTTCCACACATGGGAGTAGCCATTGTGGATTTCATGTTGAGAGAATCCATGAAAAAATCACGTTGAGAAACTCTGTGATGAACTCTTGTACATCTCTGAGACTAAGATGTGGTTTTCCACAAATGGGTGTAGCCATTGTGGACGTCATGTCGAGAGACTCCATGATGAGGATTTCTGGAAAAATACCTCCCTAGCTAAGAGGGAGTGTTAATGTTTATAGAGGTGGAAGAAATTTTTCTCTAAAATAAATTTAAATAAACAATCTCCAAGGTAGGTCAGCCTTTTTATTTTCAAATAATTTTTTTTTTTCTAGGGCTAACCTAGAGAAGAGGTCGCCTAGACTTGTATATAAGCAAGGTGAAGATCTCTCATTTTAGCATCAAATCATTCTCTCTTCAATTCACATTCCTAAGCAAAAGTTCACACTTCAAGCAACATATCACCATCTTTAGCAGCAGATCATATTTCAAGAATAATTATATTCATTTGTATCAAGGAGATGTTTCACTATTCATTGTATTAAATTTGGCTTTGTGTAGGGCCTGAATTGTAAGTAGATTTCTGCTCTTATTATTTCAATATATAAGAGATATATTTTGTTGGGTTTTTCTCCCTCGAGAAGGAGGGTTTTTCCAAGGTAATTCGTTGTGTTCTTTGTTTAGTGTGTTGTATTTATGCTTATTTACATTTCTAATCTAAAACTAACATGTCTATGGTACATAATTCTTCACAAAGATCAACATACAATTAGGGTATCATTAGGCATCATTTCATACCAAAGGTGCTTGGAAAACTAGATTAAAAATTAAGTAGTAATTATGCAAATGGATGGTTATTCCTTTTCTACCTAACCAACCTAGTAGTGAAATTTATGCACCCTACAAGTGCCATCTTATAAATATTAAATAAATTGCATTCATTTATTATTCTTTGGTGAACAAAATGGTTATATTATAGTCTTGCACCTAAATGAAAATAAATTAACCTTTAAGATAAAGAGTACCCAAGAATCAAATGAGAGGTAATTGAATGAATGAATGCATCATTAAACATTCAATGGTTTTCCAAAAATTAGGTTCATTAGAGTATTCATAGATTCATTAATACTATCATAACTTCATTAGAATAGTCATAGGTTCATTAGGACAATAATAGGTTCATTATGGCAGTCATAGGTTCATTATAGCAACTATAAATTTATTAGGACTTTCTCTTAATAGCCCTAGGTGCCAAAAAGTGGTGAACTTTGGTGGACTATTTCTTAAAAATTGTGGTGCACCTAAAAAAAAATTGTCTAAAGCTATGGGTTCATGTAGGGTCCCCTCACAATAACCTCTCTCATTTTTCATCATGCAACCAAACTAACAGTCACAAAACATCTAGGAGGGTGGTTTTGTGCTAGGAAAGGTCTATTTTTACACCCCAACACACTAGATCATTCTAGGCTACATTGTACCAGTGCTTTCTCTTAAGATTCCTAAGTGCCAAAAACTAGAAAAATTTGACAATATATATCTTAGAAACCATGGCACTTCAAAACATTTTTTCTAAAGGTACAGGGTTGGGTAGGGTGCCTCCACAATAACCTCACTCATTTTTTATATCTCCAATCCACTTGAATGTAGAATTTTTTTCAAATGTTGTAAAAAGTGTTATATGTGTTTAGTACAAACTTGTCAAGAGGCACAATTTTTGTTCTATTTATCGTGTGACCAAATTGATAGTTACAAAATGTCTATATTGGTTGGTTTATGCTAGGAAAGGTCCTTATTTTCTCCCTAGTATACTGGATCATTCTAGGATACATTATACCAATGTTTTCTCTTAAGAGACCTAAGTTCCAAAAAAGTGAAAAACTTTGAGGAGCTATTTCTCTAAAACCATGCCACTTTGAAGCATTATATCTAAATTTACAGAGTCGTATAGGGTCCCTCTCCAATAACCTCTCTTATCTTTTTATATCTACAATCTATTTGGCTATGTTGACAAGTTGAAAAAATTGTCAAATGCGTTGAAGAGAAAGTTGTAAGGTAGTATAATTTTTGTTTTGTTCTTCATGTGTCCAAAATAATAGTTCCAACATGTTTTTTTGGGTGGGTCTATGCTAAGAAATATCATTTTTCACACCCCAGCATGTTGGATTGTTCTAGGCTACATTGTATCGACACATTCTCTTAAGAGCCCTAAGTGCCAAAAAGTGGTGAACTTTGACGAGATATTTCTTGAAAACTATGGAACTTAGAAAATTTTTGTCTAAAGATATAAATTCATGTAGGGTCCTTCTCCAATAAATTCTCTCAGCTTTTTATATCTCCAATCCATTTGGTTGTGGTTACAAGTTTTTGCATGTTGAAAAAATCTTTAAATGAATTGAAGAAAAAGTTAAGAGGCATAATTTTTGCTTTGCTCATCGTGCAACCAAATTGACAGTTCCAACATGTCTAAGTGGGTGGTTTTATGCTAATAAAGTTCTTTTTTCACACCCTAGCATGCTAGATCGTTCCAGGCTACATTGTACCAATACTTTCTCTTAAGAGCCCTAAGTGCCAAAAAGTGGTAAAATTTGAGGAGCAATTTATTATAAACCATGGAAATTATAAATATTTTTGTCTATAAATACACATTCATGTAGGGTCCTTCTCCAATAACCTCTACCAACATTTTATATCTCCAATCCATTTGGTTGTGGTGAAAAGTTTTTGAATGTTGAAAAATCATCAATACATTGAAGAGAAAGTTGTTAAGATGCATAATTTTGGTTATTTTCATAATGTGGCCAAACTAATAGTTTCAACACATCTAAATGAGTGGGTTTATAATGGGCAAGGTCCTATTTTGCACCCCATCATATCGGATCATTCTAGGCTATATTGTACTGATGCTTTCTCTTAAGAGCCCTAAGTGCCAAAAAGTGGTGAACTTTGACAAGATATTTCTTAGAAAATGTGGCACTTTGAAAATATTTGTCTAAAGGTGTAGGGTCATGTAGGTTCCCTCTCCAATAACCTCTCTCAAGTTTCCACATCTCTCATGCAGGAGCATCACTCTGGTGATGATTTTATGCTCATTTTGATTTTAGGAGTCTTTGTTGAGTTAGTGTAGGTCTTAGGAGGTCCATTTGGATTATTTCCAATGGTTTAGGTTGTGTAAATAGGCCTAGAAATTTAAAATCTGATTTTCATGCCAAAAGTGCAAATTTGAATTTCTTAGGTTTTTTTGACTTGTTGAAGGGTTGGGGTTTGTTCCTCATCTCTAGTTTTTATTTTTTTGAGTTAAATAAGTTCTAAGAATACCATGATAGACCTTGTAAGGTCTCTTTACTTGTTTCTTTTAGTTTAGGTTGTGAAAAGGTCCATTTTTTGCAAGTTTAATGCAAAAAAGACATTAGGTTACATTAGGTCTTGATGGAAAATTCATGTAATTTTGATTGTAACTATTTTTTAATTATAATTCACATCAAAGTATTGAAGAATAATTCTACAAGAAGTTTTTGAAGGAGATTTTTGATTAAAAAAGCACCTTGTTTCCTTCACATTTTATGACAATTTTCTACATATACAATCAAAGAATAGTCTTTTACAGACCTGTACAAAATAGTTTCAGGTCTAAAGGTGGACAAAAAGTTAGAATTTTGTTTTTTGAATCTAATGAAATTGGTTTGGTTTGATTTCCTATTGTTTTGATCAAGATATGGCAAAATAACTACTAACAAACCTATCATAGAGCTAGGGTTTCCAACAAGCAAAGAAAATTCATAACATTTATTTTAGCTAGTGGAAATTGCTTAAACTTGGTGAAATCCCTCTTTAGGCTATTGATCAAATTTCCACCAAAGGGAAATGTACCAATAAATTGTATGTGTGAGTTATTAAAGTCTGAGTGTGTTCATTTTTAACAAAACTATCAAAATCCTAGGTATTTGAGGGTTTAGTGAAAAAGATAATTTGTATTGAGTTCACCATAGAAAATTTGAGTTTCTTGAGACCCTATGGAGTGTGTTGCAAGTTTTAGAAGCCTAAGAAGGTATAAAAAGAGAGTGTTGAAACAATAATCACCCAATTAGGTCTTTCTTGAGGGTTTAAGCCTAATGGAAAAAGCTTGTGGAAATCTTGCAAAGGTGGGGTTATAGAATTTGAAACACATTTGTTCTTGTCAGATTATTTATTCTATGCATCATTATTGGTATCAAAGCTAGTTTAATCCATGAAAACCAATACAAGGTTTAATAGTACAAAAAGAGAGGGATGCCTCCAAGACTCAACGTTGTTGAAAGGGTGGAAAAAAGAATAGAAACACAATTGGGTGAAGCCCTTACTAGAGAAATGAAGGAAATGAGAGTTAGCTTGGATGAAAAACTTACTACAATGGAAGCTAACCAAATAATAGTAGTAGTTAGAGGGGATATGAGTGACCAAGAAGAAGTGGTGAATGAATCACCTCAAGAAGAGGGAAATGTTAATGATGTGAAGATGGAAAGATTGTTGAAGGTAGTCAAGGGTGAAGGAACCAAGGTGAAGATGGAACTTACTATATATACAAGTAGTTTGAATGGTGAATAACTCCATGAGGGTAGTTGGACAAGTATTTTGAGTTTTAGGAGGTACCTAAAGAGCAGCAAGTAAATTTGGGTAGGACCAAGTTGAAAGGTCATGAATCCATATGGTGGGATTATGTTTAGGAAGAAAGGAGAAAGAAAGGAAAATCCAATATTACTTCTTAGGATAGGATGATTTCCAAGTAGAAGGGAAAATTAAAGCCTAGTGACTACATGACTCAATTGTATAGGAAGTTGTAGAACTTGAAACAAAAGGATATGGGAGTGAAAGATTACTCTAAAGAGTTTTACAGGTTGAGTATCAGATCAAGACACGTGGAGGATGACATTGACAAGGTTACAAGATACCTTAATGGATTGAAATATATCTTGTAAGATGAGTTGAACCTTACAAGCCCTAGGACACTTGAAGAGTATTATCAACTAGCCTTAAAGGCTGAGTTGAAGCTAAATTGGAAGCAAGAAAAGCATAATAGAGGTAGAGATCCATATTCTAGTCGAGGATAGTCACAAAGAAATCAAGGTGAGTCAAGAGGAGGTTTTAGAGGAAAAAGGCCTAACTTTAGGGGAAAATTTGGAAAAAGAGGAAGATTCAATATTTTCATAGGTAAATGCTACAAGTGTAACAAGTTTGCAAGTCATCATGCTTGGGAGTTTCCAGAAGAGCAATTAACTACTACTTTATGAATGAGAGAACTCAAGTTTTTCAAGGAGGAGATGAAGGAAGTGTTAACTCCTCACCACAACTAGAAGAACCATAGAAATGATAATCCTTGCTAAGGAGAAGGACATTGATCAAGGTTCCAATGGAGAAGGATCCACCTTAAAGGAAGTCACTATTCAAGGCTATTTACAAGTGCCAAGGTAAGTTTTGTCAAGTTGTTATAGATTTCAGTAGTATTAATAATCTAGTTTTTATTGAGATGGTAGAGAAACTAAACTTGAAGAGATTACCTCATCCTACACCATACAAAGTCTCATGGATGAATAAGGGGAAACAAGTACTAGCACTAAGTCATTTGACTGCAAAATCAAACAAAAATGTCCAATGAAATATGTATAATTTGATGTATCGTCAGGTGCTTGTAAAATTTGATGTGTAATTTTCAATTTGTTGAAAGTTTATCCCCAACGTTTGTCAAAATTTTGACAAACCTAGGTTTCGTTGAAATGTCAACCATCAGTTTTGTCAAAATTTTGACAAAGATGAAAAATAAAAAAAAATCAAATTGTGGCCAACATAAAGAAAAGTGAGTTTGCTGATTTATTACAACAGTGTTTTGCTCTACTTGAGACAGTTTGTGGAGAACTAAGGACAATTTTCTTGGGAAAAATCAGAAAAAACTCAAGAAGATATCACCAGGTTGAGGGTAGTCGTTGTCTTTTTTGTATAATTCAGTTGTGAAGTCAGATTTGTAGCTCCAGGTTTGAAAATCATATTTTAAAGCAACATCTCATCAGATTTCATTTTTAGAGGTTTGGGGTTTTGAGAATTTCATGTCCAAATTTTGTTGTGTGGAATCACCATAGGATCACAACCAAGGAACATATTCTTGTGACTATAATTATGTGATCCATAACTCTATTGTTCATGTGGCATAGTTTTGCTATAGCAAATACAAGGTGCATTCATGTGTGCCCAAGTTTAATGTGGCTATCTTGTGATAGAAATGGAGGCACTCATATAATGTAGTTAATTTAGGTTGTATAATGTAGTGTCAATCATCATTGGGTGCATTCAAGTTGTCTCAAATTTAATATTTTAGGATGTAATTATAGCATGATCGAAGAGTGATTACCTCTTGCTGCAATAAAGAGCCTATAACTCTAGTTGATATGTAGAGTGGTTGTGTTATATCAATTATGTAGTGCATTCAAGCACAACCCATGTTTAATGGGCTATTCTACAGAGTGATCAATATTTTCTAAACCTTATGAATGTTACTTAAAAGTGTATAACTTAAACTACAAACCAAGTTTGTTACATACTTGAATGCAATCTTAGGTTACCACAAACTATAACAATGTGATTTGCTAATAACCATTATGGAAAGTATTAAAGTAAGACCCATGATATATAGGATGCATTTCCCTGATCAGGTTTACATACCTTAATGATCAAACACAAGCTTCCCACACCTCTAAGATACAATCCAAGATCATATCACAACTTTGTCAAGACATCCAATTTTCTGACCCAAGATTTAAGGTTGTTTTTTAATACCAACATAAGCATTGGTAAGAGCATGATTTGGGTACAAACCCTAGGCCTCCGTAGAAACATAAACAATAAATATAGAGGATTAGTGAGGTTGCAATACCAGAAAGATTGAAACATTGTAGGTAATAACAAAATCTTGCAATTTAAAGATTGTAGCCAATAACAAGCACACTATGTAGCTTAGTGACATTTGTAAATGCAATCTACAGTAAGAAGAATGACAATCAAAAAAAGGCTGAGTAGTGACAAGATAATAAAGCTCAAACCTTTTATAGTAAAGTGGAGATTTTAACAGTGAGTTTCCTTACCCCCTTGCTGACCTTAACGGTTTTTCAAATTCTTTTAATATTGTCAGACAAGGAAAATGCAATCAGGGAATGATTTCCCAAATGAAGTAACAGTGGTAATCATAGGTTCAATGTTTCTTCTTAGCCATTAATGTATAATGGAGGTAGTGGATTGCATGTTTGAGTAGTGTTTTGAGACTCATCAAAGATGGGAGAATAGTGAATATAACCTTGTGGACTGTGAAGTAGTGTCAATAAGGTTGAAGGATCTTAAGAACTACAATACCATGAAACAATGAGTCCCTTGTAGTAAGTAGGTAGTCTATAGGGCATAGTTTCATTTTATAGAGGGATGCTCATGAAAGGAATCTTCAAGTGATAGTGAGTGAGTTGTTTGAGATTACAGTTGAGGGTGCAATACCCATTTTTAAAGGAAGTTAGCAAAGAAGTAAATGTGCAAGAAAATCAAATCATACACAACAAACAATTCACAATGTTATCTTGCATAATGCGTTGAGTTTGAAGACAAAAATATCATTGTATCTTCATGATGAAAGTGGTGACCTTAATGGTCAATCACTGGAAACCATGATTTTAAAACATGCTATTGTTCTTATGTAGGCAACATTTTAAGCAAGGCAGTGAGTGGTGGTTTGGAACAATGGCAGGTATGAAGGACTTGCTTTATATGCATAATATGTAGTCTAGCTTAAGACACCATTCTTAGAAGAGATTGAAGGTGGATTATGGAACTCAAGGGTTATCATGAAAAAGATTAAAGCAAAGACTAAGATCTATTTAAAAGCCACAGTCATGAAGATATTAAAGATGTCACATGCAAAACCCTAGTAGCTGGAGTAATGAATACAGTGCCAAAGAGGATAGTGTGTTGGGGAAGATTTAGGAGATCTCCACATTATCTAATTACAGGGAAATACATCATTTATTTATGTTTTTAATTAAAAATAATAATTCTAAACCCTATGTAGGATACATCGATACTTCAAAATCCTCTGAAGGAATTTTAGATTATGCAAATATATGTCAATTAAATACCTAGATTACAAAGAGTAGAAGGAACAATGTAAGATTTGTTGAGCAGAGCAGGAATGAGATAAGCAACAATGAATCCTATGCCTCCTTTCATGCACATCTCCTCACTATTCTCTGTCATTCTTTACAGAAACACTTCTCCATTTTGGCGGTCTATGCTTGAAAATAATGTTTTGACAAAGGTTTTAGAGTATGTTTATTAAAATGAAAACTCCATTCTGGTGGGCTACGCCTAAAAATAAGATTTTGACAAAAAATTTAGGGTATGCTTATTAAAATCTTAGAGTATTTTGGTAGGCTATATTCTTGATTCCTTAAATGATTTATTCAAATGGATTGTGACTAAATAAATGACTAACTATTTAGTCATTTTTATTTGTGTGACTAAATAATTTTTAATCAACAACCAAACTAGTAATTTATTTACTCATTTATAGCTGAGCTGCAAAAAATGAGCAGAATTTCATCATTTTTAGTTGTTGTGACTAAGAGTTTTAGTCACCTAGTCATTTATTTGCAAAATTCTACTAGTGTGTGCTTCCTCGTGCGATTAGGGCTCTTTCAAAGTTGAGGGCCATAGGGATAAGCTCATCATAAGAAGTGACACATTGCATCTTTAACTAAAAGGATAAATACATATTTACATTAGCAATGATGATTCCGACTTGTTGCTCCTTAGGAATGGGTCACTTGCTCTTACTAGCTCACTACCTCCATCATTGTAGGAAGTTTGCAATCAAGTTCAATATTATGATTTTAGGAGTCTTAATGGTTGGAAATCATAGTAAAATCAGAATTTAATAAGTTTTGGAATCAACATTTTAAAGTATTTTTTGGGGTCATTAACTTCAGACTATCTTCTCTTTTGCAGGGGTGGTTGCATGCCAAATATTTTTTGTGTAAAATATCAGAATTATTAGATTTTGTTACCTATATATGAATAAAAATTATTGAAGTGTGAGTTTGATATTTTTTGAAGATATAAATAGTCAAGCTTGGTAAAGAAAAATCATGTCAGATAATATTATTCTAGAACAAAATGAAGAGACACTTGATAGATTGTGGGCTAGATTGAAAAGAAAGGGTGATGGGAAATGCTATTGTCCTTGCAATAATTTCAAGGTCTTAAATACAAGATGACTTTTAATCACAATAGTTGAGAAACATTGTAGGCAACATGGTCACATTGAAGGGGGGCATGATTATCATCCATTGGTAAGTTTTTCATTATATGTGTTTATATTGATTGAATTTGTAAATATTTATATCATTTTAACATTTATATATATATAATCACTTGATCATGATCATGGTTTATTTGTGTCTATCATTATTATAAAGGTGGGGTGCCCTAGGACAAATGATATGGATTATCACGGCCCAAAGAATGTGGTTTTGCAAGCGGACAAAAATGGAGCTGTGAATATCGAAGATGAAGTTAATGATCCTATGGAAGAGGATGATCATGCACCATAAAACACAATTGAAGATGATGGTACAGATACATTGATCCATGACACATTTAGTGGAAGAGCTGATCATGATGATCAAGATGACTTTGATGATGTTCATGATTTACCTGTACTTGAGAATGCATACGAGCCCCTTTATAAAGGCTCTCAAACAACTCTTCTCTCTGCTGTATTGTTGTTGTTGAACTTGAAGGTTATGAATGGTTTATCAAGCATAGCAATCTCACAGATGTTAAGGTATGTCATATATGTCATCTTTTTTGATCTATTTTAATTGTTGTTAGTTCATCACTAGTAAATAAAGGATGAAATATGTACCATTAATATTCTTTATATTAACAAATCATTTTTTGTTGTAGATTGATTGGTGAATTTTTTTTACCAGCATCAAATATTTTACCTCACTCATACTGAGATTTATCTGCCATTATGAAAGATATTATAATGGAGTATCAAGCAATAGATGCATGTCCCAATGATCATATTATATATCATAAACAACAAGAATTTGCAACGGAATGCCTAGAATGTCATATCAGTAGATATCGAACATATCAACTAACAAACAAGGTGCCTCACAAGGTTCTTCATTATATTCTCATTATTCCACGTATGCAATGATTATTTAGGTGTGAAAGCTTAGTGCAATCTATGGATTACCATGCACAAAATAGAAGTGGAGATGAAATTCTTCGAATGCTTGCAGATGGTTATGCATTTAGGGACATGGAGGAAAAATGGCCACACTTTAAAGAAGAACTTCATAATCTTAGGTTTTTATTGGGAGCGGATAGTGTCAATCCATTTGGAGAGCTGAGATCTATTTACTCGGTGTGACTTGTTTTTGTTATCAACAATAACATTCCTCCATGGATGTCAATAAAGAGGGAGCACATAATGTTTTTAAT
This sequence comes from Sequoia sempervirens, assembly GCA_007258455.2. NCBI lineage: Eukaryota > Viridiplantae > Streptophyta > Pinopsida > Cupressales > Cupressaceae > Sequoia > Sequoia sempervirens. The sequence continues at coordinate 23,500,978 of VDFB02358134.1, read as the reverse complement.
GATTGTTCTAGGTATTTGTTTACATCAATTTTCTTTAACATAGTAGCATCTCATTTGTCTTATTTGTTGCATAATGACTTATATTTTTTTTCATTCAATAGTCATGTACATTAATTTCTATATATTGCAGTAAAATGGTTATAATAATTATGTAATGTTTATGTTCATTCAACTAGGTAAATACCAAGTTAAAGATATGAATGTATATATCGAGCCTCTTATCGACGAGTTACTAAAGTTATGGAATGGTGTCACTATGTATAATGTCTCTAGACCAATAGGACAAAGACAATTTCAATTCCACACAATGCTTGTATGGACAATTCATGATGCCCCAGGGCTAACATATTTTTGTGATATGTTATAACATTTGAATGCACTTTAACAATATTTAATTTGATGAAGTAGATATCATGCATATTTTTAAAATAATCTATTCATTATATATAATTATAAAAATTGACATATTTAATCCAATTATATATGATCTTGTAGGTCTTCAAACAAAGGGAAAATTTGCATGTCCAATTTGTGGTCCCAAGATGAAATCTCGTCATTCAACAAGTTTAGGAAAGTAGGTGTTTGATGAGTATAGGAACTTCCTCCATAGAAATCATAAGTATCGAACTACTGAAAAACATCTTTTCAATGGGAAAGAGGAGACTACATCAAAACCACGAAGAATGACACCTCGCCTATAGAAGTTGGAATATAATAGAATTAATCGTCAAGGTTATACATTGGATCAAATTGTTTATCTATCATATATGATATGTTTTGAATTTATATTTTTTTATTGTGTTGTGCTTACTCATGTTGTAATTGACAATGATTGTTATTGTTAATTTGTTTAACTTATATGCTTCATGAAGGTCATCAAGGCATTAATGGTCAGCTTCCATACGGACTGAAAAGTTATCCCAGACAATTTACTAGGTTTCCCTACTATGAGAAGCTACAAATTATGCATTTGTTTGATACAATGCATATCAGAAAGAATATAATAGAAACGTTGTGGAAAATATTGGATGGAAGGCATGACAAAGAAAAAATTGTCAAAATTTGTAGTTACATTTAGGAAGCCAATCATGCAATGAAAAATGTCATTCAATTAAATAGCGATGGAGACCAAATTAATATAAGTGCCCTTCCTTGGTTATTAATAGAGTAGCAAAGAAATGCTATAAAATAACTCATACGAAAAATTTGATTTCCCACAGGATTTGCTACAAACATAAACAATATAATAACAAAGAAAGGTGAATTTGGGATAGGGATGAAAATGTATGATTGGCATACCTTCATTAAGGTGATTATTCTGGTATATTATATACACTTGTATAATGCATGTACTTTTTAGTGTATTGTGTTTACTACTTTTGGAAAATAAGGAAAAGATTATTTTATAATTTTGTAGTATATTCTACCTCTATCTCTCCCAGACAACTTTGACAACAATGTCAAGCAAGTTATATATGATCTTGGAAAATACATGAGTAAGTAGTGATATTTGTTCAATTTGTTGTATAGATCTTATAATTGCCATTTGTTTTACTTGTTATGTAATATACTATATATTTTTGTTAAATTTCATTAATATATTTGTGCCTTGAATCACTTGTAGATGGTTGTCATCTAAGGAAATCCATAAAGAAGATATAAATTATTGGAAGAGAAAAATTTCTCATCTAATGTGTGAAATGCAAAAGTGTCTACCTTCAAAAATTTTCAATGCACAAGAACACTGCATCATACACCAAGTTGAGGAGATTGAATTGTGTGGACCTGTACACACAAGGTCAATGTGGATGGTTGAGAGGAACTTGAAATTTTTTAAGGCTTTGGTTAGACAAAGAGCACATCTTGAGGGTTCTATGGTGGAGGGATATATGGTATACTAGACCATGGTATACATTAGTGAATATCTTCCTAAGTTTGCAGCAAAGATCCATGTAGATAACATTTCAGATCCCAACTCCATTAACAAATTTGAAGGGGAGTACCTGATGGGGAAAGGTAGATTGAGGAAAGTGAGAGGTATTTATAAGATGGTCATGGAGATTAATTGGAATATATTTTACATATGGTTTTTATGTATATTGTACTTATTTAATTTTTAGTCTTCAATATATATCAATTATAGATTAAGGTCGTATACTGTGGTATTTAACTAATTATATGTCATTTGTGAATTTAAAATTTTTTTGATACAGTTGGTCAAGAGTGGGATGCACTACATTTGTATGTCACCAACAATCTTGATTCGATGATGGTATGGATTGAACGATGTCAACAATCTACTCATGCATTAACATGGGAAGGTGTGGCTTCATTGGTTAAAAAAGCTCATCGTAATGGAGATTCCAATGTTACACAAAGGGAAATTGATTTAGCATATGGTTTAAGAGATAAACAGGTACGTATAAATATATTAATCACCCATATTATTTAATTATTTTCAATTATATTGATGTATATATATGTTGAGATTGTTTTCTTTGCATACATTTGGCCAAGAATAAATATGTTTATCAATTGATGATATTGCAATAATTTTTACATGTTTGACATATTGCAGGTGAAACACCACAAGGCTATGTGGTGCAATGGTCATAAATTTTGAATCAAAATATTGGATGAAATGAAGAAAACTTGTGATTCTGGTACAACTGTAGTCTTTCAGGTGACTAATGTTTCATCTAGAAGTGACATACATCCAGAAGTCTCAGAAAATCGATACTATGGGATTTTGGATGATATGCTTGAGTGTGACTTTAAGTCCTTCAGATTAATTATGTTCGTCATCTTATGGTACAGGCTACGATTGAATGAAAATGGTCCTAAGAGAACTGTTATTGAACATGATAATGGATTTACCATGTTAATACAAGGTTGATCGAGTCAGCTGGAAATGAGACCTATGTTCTTCCAAGCCAATGTGAGCAGGTATTTTACTTAGAGGTTCCAGGTAAACTAGGTTGGTCATTTGTTGTTAGACATGATCCAAGAGGAAGGCCAGTAAAGTATAATTCGGTGGAAGAAGAAGATACTGAAGAACTAGAAGATGATGTAGATAATGATCAAGATCGATAGTTAGTTGATGATGTCCCTGACGAAGATGTCAAAGAGGAGGAACTAGATCATGATGATGTAGGAGTTAATGTTCATGAAGATGATATCCGTGTGGATGATGACATTATAGAAACTGATATCGATGATGATGATGATGATATGACCAATCCTTACAATTTCAAATATGGATCGGATGATACAGATAAAGGGTTGGATGAAGAAGAAGATCAATGACATTGAAATGTATGAGTTATGCGATTATATTATCTATTTGATATTAATTTCTTGATAGAATTATATTTGAATTATGTGGTTACATAAATAATTCATGATGTTTTTAATTTTTATGCCATTACATAATTAATTTAAAGATGTACTTTTTAATGTTTGAAAGGTCAAAAAATTAAAACATTTCACTAGTGATGTTAGCAACCTTGAAATTAGTGTGTTTTATGTTTTATGTGATCATAAAAGATTAAAAAGTTAGTTGTAGAGGTTTTTGTTCAGTGGTTGACATGTAAAGGCCTTTAAAAGGAATAAAGTGATCATTGTAATGGTTGTTGATGGTTGAAGATTTAAAATACAAGCTCTTGACACTCAAAAATCTGTGTTTTTCTTCAAAATTTCTTTATTTTTCCTATTATGTAGCACTATACGGTCACATGCAGCCATATTTTGATGTGAAATAAATTCCAGGTCATGAAGATATGTGTTAGCTTTGATTTGAATATGATTTGAGGGCTTAAGGTGTTGATTTGAGTTAGAAAGCTTCATTTCTTTGCATATAGCCCGGTTACCCTATTTTTGAGGGTTTTGTAGTCCAAACATGATATAAAGGGGCTCTTACTCTTTTTGTGATTACTGTAGCTTGTGTAAGATGCCCCATGGATATTGTTGTAATTGTAGGATGCATGAATAGGGAATAGGATGATAAATAAAGAAGGTATAGCTATTGTCCTCAAGAGTTTTGTGAAGAAAAGCATGTGAAATGAGAGGTTCAAGCCTAGGTTTCAACAAAACATGTATGGGAGATCTAATTTTATGAATTTTCATCCATGTGCAGACCTAATGGGTTGTGTTTTAACACTAAATATACATGACACACACACACACACATATATATGTATGTATGTATGTATGTATGTATGTATATGTATTTTAAATTTAAATGTAAATGTAGTTAATGGATGCTCTCCTAGAACAATAACTGCAACATATCATTAAAGAAATCTATATCTATGTATAAAAATGTGTATTTCTAAATGCAAGTGTAAATGCAAAGAGCATATGGTTTTGTAGTGTTATAGATACAACATATCCATAAATTAATGTAATTGAAATTCTAAAGTCTTCAACACATATAATATTAAATCGATCAAAATATTAAAATACATGAGAAATAAATGAAAACAGTAAATGCATATGTATGTGAATTTGTAAATGTAAGTGTAAAATAAATAAGAATAATTAAAATTATAAAAGAATACAAGGAAAGGTTTAGAGTTTAGAGTAGGAGAGAGATAGAGGGTAGAGGGTTTAAGGGTTTAGAGTTTAAGGGTTAATGGTTTAGGGTTTAGGGTTAAAGGTAGAGGGCGTTGGTTTGTTTTTTACACTATAACCAGGTTGGTCTTCTAATCTACCTATGGGATTTTCAATTCCAATCAAGGGTAGCTCGAAGGACCTGGACCAACTGACGAGGACTTTAAAAAGCCTCCTACACTTTGGGCTCTTCAAGACTCGGGAGGGTAATCCCTTAATGTGTTTATAGCCTCTGTACCAATATCATAAACAACATTAACACATAACAGATAATCCCATTGAATAGCTCAACACAATAGGATAATATCGAATAAAATTGGTTGTTCACTGATAATATCAACTATGTGGAGCATGAGATAACTACAACACAATCCATAGTAAAATATAGTCATTAATTTGAAATTTGTAGAAAGCTCTAGGAAAAGACAAACAATTATTGAACTACAAAAATAAGTACAACTTAGATCAGTTCCATATATCCATTATAGGAGTCAAATTCATAAGCATCTAAAGGTTTATGACAAATTTAATACATGACATATAACTTATAAGATCCCTAACAATATTGCATTACAATTTCATCAGTATGCATTCTCACCCAATACTACTAATCAAATCCTTATACAAAACATATCCGCCTATAATCCCATTCAAGCATTTTAATTAATTCCTTGAATTAAAGCTAAAATAAGGATTATACACCCCACAATAGTGAGATGAATGAAACAACCCTTAGTCATCTTATTCAAAATTCAGATATGCATGTATAGTGGAGAGACATGAGTTTGAATTTATCATTTCAACTCAAATGCTAGTACTGTTATACAACATTAAATCCTCATGAATTCAAAACTGATTATAGAATAACTCAGAACCTAAATTGTATTTCTCTCTAAAACCATCGAACTTTACAATTTTCTTTGCAACGTCACCTAGACTCGACCAAAAATTATCTAACTTGCTAACCCGTACTTCTAGCCTTGAAATCCTTCTTAAAGAAAATGAAGGAGAAAACAAGCATCGAGCTAGAAAGTACACATGTCACTAGCCAAATGAAGCATCTGGTGATATTCCAAAAAATGTTACAACATCCATCACCCTAGAGAATATTCTTGTTCATCATGTCAGCTAAGGAAAATTGGGGCAACAACAAAAAACCACAAGAAACCCACACCAAGATCGCCATCAAAGAAAAATCAGAGGCCATTGTAATTGCAGGATTTAATTTACCACCCGTTAGTAATTCATTTTTTATTCCTCCTCAATCAAATATTTATTTACCTAGCTCTGATATTCTCCATCAGTTGGCCAGTCAAAATTAATTACCTCATTCACCTTGGCATTATAAGGTGTGTATTTTACTGCTACCTGATTTGCATCTCTTTCAAAAGATTCCAAAAATGAGTTGGTACTAATGATTTTATCCATACAACTCACCAACAAGTCATAATTTGAGTTATCACAAATTAATTTAATTTGATCATTGATGACCTCGCCTACCTGACCCTGCCACTATTGGAATGACCCGATTTTCCCTTGCTCATCAATTATATCAAGTAACAATGTGTTACCCCAATCATTAAAATTCTTCACCAACTCCCTAATCTTCCTACTCAAGTCATTTGGTAAGGTCTATGAACCTTGCAATTATTTTACTAACACATGAGTAGGCTTTAATGATTGGGGCCTATTGTTTCTATCAAACCTTGAGGCCTTATAAATGACATCCAAATCACTGGCCCTATGGATCCAATTTTCAATCAATGGTATCACTACCTCCTAATCCCTATCAATATTCTTTATTGCATCTAATAGCAAAGAATATAAAGAATGCATAGATAGCAATTTATTATCAACCTTTTCATTTAAATGCCTTAAAACAGCAGTACCAATCTCTTTTTGGTTTGAAAGAGGTCCCTCCTCACTTACCCTCAAAGATGCCTCTAACTCATCAATTCTTTACAAGAGCTGCTTCTTTGTAGGACCAATAGAGCACTCTGTTTCTTCATCAATTTCCTCTAAAGAAGGGATGAAGGTAGGATTCTAACTAGGAGGCCCCGGTGTGGAAACAATTAGAGAAGCAAGAGGCACTGACCTTGATGTGGAAGGTAATGTACTGGTCCCTAGAGCACTTGATGTCTACCTTATCTGTCTATACCTGAACCTTTCCACCTTAGTTTGCAACTCAACATTCCTCTGTTGCATCTTGTTGTATTCTTCAATCAAAAGGTTATACTTCTCCATTAGGCTTTTCTTTTCAGCCTCCTCCCTTTCAGTAGTCTTTTGGGCCAATTTGGCCACATTCACAGTTAAACTAGTGGCCTTGGTGGTTGAGGTCTCTAAAGTTCTCTTTATTATTAATCCCCCTCTAAAATTTGGATTGATGTCTGTAATATTTGGCTTTCTCCCTTGTGGGGCCAATGCCCAAATTTCTAAGGTTTCATACTCTTCACTAAAAGAAAATTTTTGAAGTGTTTCCTTGATTTATTCTTTAGATTCTTGCAAGGGATTCTTGGACTTCATAATAGCATTAAAGGCCACTGCATCTACAATGTCCCATTTAGGCAGAATCAATACACCAGCCTGACTCACCAATTTTCTTCGTTCCTCAGGAGTGATGTTCTTAAATTCTTCCATTAATTCAACTTTCACTTTCTTATCATTCTCCTAGTCTGACCTATCAGGTTTTAGTTCTCTTCTCTCGTTACATTTATTTTGATATTATTCAAACTTCATCCTCCATACCAATTGCAAGAATACAAGAGTCTTTACAAATGTATTGTCTTCTAGAAACTCCTTACATGCTTCCATTCTTGCATCGTGTACACTTTTTATTTTCATATCAAAATTAGATAAAACTAATTCAACTGGCCTAGGAGGGGAAGGCATACCAACCTACATGTCCTGATCAGTAACAATAATTTCATCCATCAAACTCTCATGTGGTTGATCAATCTTTTACCTTTTAGGGCTTGGCTCAGATGGTGGTGATGGGGGACTATTTTTTGGTGATGACTCTAAATCAATGATCTTAATTGCCCTAAGCACTTTGAATTTTGGACCTGGTTGTGAAGGCAACTTAATAATTTGCTTCCCCTTTTTGTCCACTTCTTCCTCATCACTGTTGTTATCCTTCTTTCTCCTATAAATGGGACACTTTATTGTAGGCTGGTATGTTGGCCTTGTTTCAAATGGTCTAGCACCTTGTTCTTGTACACCCAGACTCAACTCTATGTTTAATTTTTTGGTTCTTAAAGTGCCCATTATCTCTTTGAAGTTATCCATCTAAAAAACAATTTTCTTATGGTGGGGACTGAACTCCAACAGTGGATCATATTTTGGATCCATTTTGTGCACAATATCTAATAGCTTATCATAAGCTATCCATTTCTCCTTGTTCAACTCCTGTTTATTTAGGTCGAACTCATTTTTGATCAGGTCCTTAGGAAAGTTGAACTCATGCACAAACTTTCTAGCCTTTATTCTTTATCTAAAAAGGGTAAAGAAACCCTCAAGATCATGTTTCCACTTTGGACCACATCTCAAATGATAATCCTCAAAGAATTTCTCAAAGTGAACCCATCCTCCTTTTGAAAAGGAAAAATAAGATACCACTGTATAATCAGGGAAAAATGTTCCCTTACCCCTCCCTGTGAGGTTGTCCTCATGGATGCAACCTATCTTCCACATAACTTCTGCAAACCCCACTCTTGGTGGCACATTGTATGGTAGTATATGAGAGGCTCCTTGAAAACCATATACCCTCAAAACAGTGCTGACTAGGTATGGGATAATGTCACCCCAGTTATGGCTGAATTTTAATTTTGGATTCCTCCCCTTTAGCCTAAGGAAATCATGTAATTCCTCAGGAATCCTAGGTACATTCACCATCAATCTAGCCCTCAATCTGGAAGGAAAACAATTATCAAATTGCACATAACTAGTGCTATCCTTATTACAAGATAAATCTATAGCCCATATATGTATTGGCAATCTTTCCCCATCAATTGATTGCCTTAATTTCATCTTCTCAGAGAAGAAGTCAATATTCTTGAATAAAAACATATGCATCAGCATAGAATACCAAAAAGAATTGAGTGTCGGTATCATTTTTATGTAGCTTTGATAGCCCCTCATGTATCCTCTTAGCCAAGAAAGAAGCAAAATCATATGTGACAGAGACGTTAGGGTCTTGTATTTGCACCCCCATGAACATGTATGCAATGGGCATCACTGCACCATGACTGAAACCCAAAATATGACACAATGAATTAAAAGTGGCCAGGAAATGATTTGCAAAACAATTTAATCTGAAAGGTTCTTGGTCACTAGGGTTGATATGAAATCTTGAACCTCCTGCCCTAGCTAGATGAGGTGGAATCAATTTAGCTCTAAAAAGAGACTTCAAATTTGCATATTCCTACTTCATTTCCTCAAGGTTGATAGGCACCAAGTCCTCACTCGGTTCACTCAAGTAAAAAATCTATTGAATATCATCTCTGTTAATGCTTAACAAAACCTTTCCATCATTATCCCTAATTACCTGCATGATAGGGTCATATCTTGCAACTACTACCCTAAGCAGGTCTACATCAAGGAAAACATTCAGTACCACCAGCTTCCCCATATCATACATCCATCCATTTGAAAAAGGGTGAGGAAAATTCCTCTATCCATACCACAATCTAAACATTTCCAAACCCTTGAGAGGAACCCTAGAATCGGCTATGCTGGAACAATTGTATACTAATCCCTCCCCAGCTTATTTTCCCTTGCATTAGAACCAATCCCTTCTTTCTATCATTCATTGACAAGGGAAATTGATCTAGGAAATCATCCTACAGGTTTTGTTTTAAACATTCAATCTGGCCAGAATGTTGCTTGGGTGGTTCCATCTCAGACAAACTAGGGCTTCTTATAACTTCACACTTCAAATAGCTAGGACTAACTACAGATATGAAATTACAGAACAAAATATTGCAATTTCTCACAATTTAAATAAACTATAGCCCTAAAACATTTATCAACAAGCCCTATGATAAGTACAATAATTATTTTCCTTAATTCAAGCATAAAGTGACCGGGAAACACAAAAATTAACTCACGACTCTTTTTGTAGAAATCCCAAATTCTGGCTGTTAGGGTTCACAACCTTGCTCTTGGCTCTGAAACTTCTTCGCAAAATACCTGAATGCTTTGTGACACACATAAAGTAGGAGAATTGATTTTATTTTGATCAAATTGTGCCAGTAAATGTCTCATCCGCCATTAAATCTCACTCGCATGTTGCACAAACGGCTCCAACCATATTTGATGCAGATTTAAATTTGAGCCATTGATCCTTAATTTTGATCAAATCATCGACGACTACCTTCAAAACAGGCTAAAAAAATCACTTACATGGCCATAAGGGGCCCACCATACCATATGCTATGAAGGAAGTCCATGTGGTGGTTGCTCATGATATCACAATCAGTAAAAATCCTGCAACTTTGGATCACGTGATGGTGGGCAACTGTAGATCTTGAGCATCAATGATCTTGTTCCTTCAACATAGTCATCGGCCCTATCATTAATCCTTGAGCAGATTTTCCATCAATATTAGAACACATCCATCAATTTGAATCATGTGCATCTTAAGAGCACTTTATTAACCCGCCTTTTAATGTATTTAAGGCCAGATTAATGTTCCACGATATTTCCTTTATTCTTTCAACTTCATCAGATGAGACACATGGCGACTGCCCATGATATCATGATTGACTAAAGCACTATGGTGGGGCCATCACAGGATGGCGGGGAATAGCTAAGATCAAATGGTAGCTGATTAGCAGTCACACAATTTTATCCCCTAGAAGGACACGTGGCACCTACCCACGATATCACAATCGGTAAAAATCCTATAGCTTCCGATCACGCGATGGTGACAACTGCTGATATCTGAAGGAAATTTGATCAATGGTAGTGTGAATTCAATCCCTTCTACAAAATAAAACATTCATTAAAAAGGATGAGGGGACATCACTAGGCCAACGGTAAAAAATGACATAAGTTGTTTTTTAAAAGATGAAACATGGGGCCAACCGAGACTTAGGAAATAAAACCCTATGGAGGAAATAAAGTATTAAAATCAAAGGGACTCGGCCTAGATGAACCGATATGAAATAAGTTGTTTTAAAACCCCATCAAAAGTAATAGCAAAATAGAGCCCAGCCAAAGCATGAAATAAACATTAGGGTTTTACATGAAGACAAAGCTAAAATCCCAACCCTTAGAAAAATCAAAGGAGCAAAATACTGAAGTTCCATTAGTGGCTCCAATTGGGGATGTTCATTCCACTAGAATGAAGCGAGAATCTAGAATCTTAGGTAAACCAGACCAAGATGCAGAGACGACCAAAAAGGGACTGTTCAGACAAAACAACCCCAACTATGTACAAAATATATACAAAATATACAAACCTAAACTACTGTTCATGGAAAAAATACTTCAAGTGAAGTATAACTTCAAGAACTGTCTATGAACTAGCAGTTCCAAAAGATCTCTTGTCATATCTTGGAGGAAGTACGAATCTTCACCCCACTTACCATTAATAAAAAATGGACCCAACTAGATTTCATCAAATTTTCCATGTTTCAATTTATCTTCCAGTCTGGCATTCCACATTAAAACCAAATCTCCGCAATTGCCCTCTTGTCATACAGATTCTTTACTTGCAACTGCAACTTTGCATTATTCTGTTGCGCTTCCCTCCTAGTTTCATCTAATTCTATAACAGCTTCCACACTCAATTGCATCTCATCATCAATTTCATTATCATACATTTGGACAAGCTTATACATTTCCATTAAGTTATTTTGGGGCAACCTGGCAGTTGTCCCATAAACCAAGTCAAATGGGGCACAACTTATTGCCTTCTTCATAGTTACCCTATCTGCTCAGACTACTAATCTCAGCTTATAATCCCAAGCCCTTTTATTCTAATCCAGGAATCTTTTAACAATATTCATCAATATTTTATTGCTTGACTATGCTTGTCCATTTCCCTATGGATGGTATGGTGATGAATAAAAAATTTGGATGCCATGCTTCTCACAAAACTCTATGTATTCCTCATATCTAAAACACATTGCATTATCTGACACAATCCTTTATGGACATCCAAATCTAGTCAATATGTTGCTCATCAAATCCCTTAATGTGTTTACAACCTCTGCACCAATATCATAAACAACATTAACAATAATAGATAATCTCATTTAATAGCTCAACATAATAGGATAATATCGAATAGAATTGGCTATTCATCAACATTATTAGCTATTTGGAGCATGAGATAACTACAACACAATATCAAGATAAAATAGGTCATTGATTTGTAATTTTTAGCAAGCTCTAGGTAAAGACGAACAAATACTAAATCATACAACTTAGATCAATGCCATATATCCATTGTGGGAGTCAAATTCATAAGTATTCAAGGTTTATGACATATTTAACACATAAAATATACAATCCTTGATAGCATTGCATTGCAATCTCATCAATATGTAATCTAACCCAATACTACTTATCAAATACTTATATAGAACATATCTACCTATAATCCCATTTAAGCATTTTAATTAATTGCCCTTGTCAACAAATGATAGGAAGAAGGGATTGGTTTTGATGCGAGGAAACACCCTAGGAGAGGGATTAGTGTATAATTGTTCCAACATAGCCTAATGGAACACTGGATCTTTTCTCATGCTTGGGAAACCTTTCACCAAAAGATGCCATGAATGCACCTTACCCAAAGTATGCTTTAGGGCCTCCATGCATACAAACATAAGGATTGTCATTTATCATCTTGCAGTAGTGGTACCTAAGATGATGGTACTACCCCTCCCTTGGACATTGCTCTCTTCTCATAATTGGATACATCAGTCCTCCTTTTGATTTTGTGAAAAAGATATCAAATGATTTCTAAGCAATGCCTTATTGGGTCAATGAGATCACCAAAATTCTAGGACTTTTCAAATGAAGGTATATTATTGACACCTATCCCTTTTCTATTCACTTTTTAGGACTTAGTAATGACTATCCAAAGAGAAAATGAGATAGTGGCAACAACCATTTATATTATTTATCTCACTACAATCAATTTCATGGCTATAGTCATGTTGTCACCCAGTGTAGATTATTTTTTCAAATTCATAGATATCATGAAGACAAACTTGTAGCGTTTAATGGTATTTCTCTTATTCATGACTATGCTCTGTTCCCTTGAAGCACCATGATTTATGATGGTTTTTATGTTGAATATCTTTGTTAAAACACCCCTGTGCAAGTATATGCCTTCATTATTATAGCCTATTGCTGGAATGGATGATCAATGGTATTGAAAGGTAAAAATACAACTATGCTTTGCTTCCTTCAGTACTTGTTGCTGATTGTTGATTTTTGTTCATATGCACTTGTACCATTGTAATGCTTGATGTCCTACATGAACCTACATGGTTGTCTTGTAGAATAACCTCATAGTTGTTGTTCATATACACTTGTACTATGGCCCTGGATTCCAAAATGAGACCTCTCCTGAATCATAACTGCTTAATTCTCATTTGTAACTTTTTGTTTCTTGTATGCAATCATTATCCATGTTGGATCAATCATGATGACCAACACCCCTAGATGAAAGGTTATGAGCATAGCAATTATATCTTGATCACATGATATGAGGGTTCCATTGTTGTCATAAACCTCTTGTAATGACATGTTTTCAATAGGCATATTATATGTGTCAACTAGAGTTGATGTTTCTTGAATGTCTTTTCCTTTTATGCATTTCCTTAAAACATCATGCATTGAATGTTATTTGGAAACTTGTTCGCCTAATGTTTGATTGTGAAGGCCTTGAATAGAGCCTTGTGCAACTTTAGATTTTGTTTTTTTTGTTGTCCTTCACGAGACCTGTAGCATGCATTGTTGGTTGTCTTTATCAATGACAATGACCTTTACCTATTGCATTCACTTTCACCAATACACCCATGAATGAATAATATCAATCCCCTTTGTCTCTTGTAGCTCTTGCAAAGGTGTTGTCCTTGTAATTGTATCATGACCTTGATTCAACCATTGCTCTTCTCTTTTTATGTGTAATTTAAATACGCATAGTCTCCTCATTTTATCTTAATTGGACAACCACCTGTCACATATGTGGGTGACCTAACAACTCACCTTCCTATGTGATGTGTGACTATCCAATAGGGTTATGGTGAGAGGGGCTTGACAACAACTTGAAATGCTTCCTCATTGTTTAAAAGATGCATAATTGAACTTGATGCATCTATGAAGTCACTTCCTTTATAAATAGATCATGGATCTTCTTAAGAAGATTGAAGGCATATCAACACAGTATGTTGCATCTTTTGAATCTGTCCTTTCTTGTCCTGTCTTATGTTCCATTCCTGTCCTGTCTTATGTTAGTATTCTTTTATGGTATTGGGAAAATCCTAAGGTTGGGGCTTTTTCTTTCACTGAATCCCTCTATCTCTCTCCCCTCTACCCATAACAATAAGCTAAATCCTTAACCCATAAACCCTCTACTCTCTCTCTCTCAAGTCTCTCCCTCCTACCCCCTCTCCCTCTCTTAGGTCTTTATCTATCTCTCACTCACTCCCTTTATGTGTCTCCCCTCTACCCTTAAACCCTAAACCCTAAACCCTTAACCGTAAACCTTAAACCCTTAGAATAGAATAAAGTTTTGTGTTTAATTATGATATCAAGAATTTAGTATAATTTTAGAAAATGAAATGATTTGGACACAAAAAATAAAAATAAAAAAGTTGATTTTATATAGATATTATTTCTTAATTTATTCTAAAATTCTAATTAATAATTTTTTAATTAATTTAAAATGAATATTTAATTGTATTGTATTGTATTGTATTGTATTAGATAATTAGTAAAACTAAATAGATAATAAATAATTTATGGATTTTAAAATTAGAATTTAGTTTAATTTTATTTGTAATGTAAAATATTAAAATTTTAGATTGAAATACTTAATTTATTTTAAAATATTTATAATTAATGTTGAATTTATAAACTAATATTATGACATTAATAAATATAACCCTAATAATATGTTATTACGATTAGCATTAGTGTTAGTATTAAATTAGGGTTAGAATTATGGTTGAATTGTGTTAGGGTTTAATTAGGGTTAGTGCTCATTAAGGGTTAGGGTTTAAATATGATTCAATTGGGGTTAGGGTTCAATTAGGGCTATGATTTAGACAGGCTTAGGGTTAGGGTTAGAAATAGTGTTTAATTAGTCTTAGAGTTAAAAACAGGGTTCAATTAGGTTTAGGGTTAAAATTAAGATTCAATTAGGGTTAGGGTTCAATTAAAGGTAGGATTATATTTCAATTAGGGTTATGATTCAATTATGGTTAGGGTTTTGGTAAATTATAATTATCTCACATATATGAGTTTGGGGTTAGAGCTAGGATATTGATTTAAGCCTTAAGCTCAGGGCTTAATTAAGCTCAAGGTTAGGGTTAAGGTTAAGGTCAGGGTTGATTAGGCTATAATTAGGAGTTAAGGTTGTCATGAGAACTATGGTTGTGCTAAACCAAGGATTATGAATACATTAGAATTATGGTTAGGGTTAGAATTATACTCAAGATTATAATTAGGTTAGAATGAGAAGGTTGTACTATAAATTATAGATAGACTCGTATTGGGATTGATATTACTCTAATTGGGCTTAGGCTTAAGGTTAAGGTTAGGGTTAAGGATAAGGTCAGGGTTTGATTAGGGTTATAATTAGAGTTAAGGTTGTCATGAGAACTATGGTTAGTGTTAAACCAAGGATTATGAATAGCATTAGAATTATGGTTAGGGTTAGAATTATAATTAAGATTATAATTAGGGTTAGAATGAGAAGGGTTAGGATTATAATTATAGATAGACTTTGGGATTAGCATTAGGGTTAAGGTTAGGTTAGGTTTACCATTTAATTAGAGTTGGGGTTCTAGGATAAAGCTTGGGTTCAATGATAGGATTAGGGCTGGGGTTAGAGTTAAAGTTCAATTACAAATAGGGTTAGGGTTTAATTAGGTTTAAGGTTAAGGTTAAATTAGGGTTATGAGTCAATCCCAACAATAATTCTCACTCTAACTCTAACCCTAAACTTAATCGTGAAACTAACATTGACACTATTTTTAACCCCAACCCTAACTAAATATATATCTAACCCTAACCTTAATTCTATAACTAAAAGTAATTCTAATCTTGTCTTTCATGTTGTGCTCCAAATGCTACTAGCATATATATATTATTTATTAATATATACAAAATACCCCTTCTCCCTCTCTTAGGTCTTTCTCTCACTCACTCACTCCCTCTATCTCTCTCCCCGCTACCCTTAACCCTAAACCCTTAAACCATCTACCCTCCCTCCCTCTATCACTTTCCTACTCCCTCCCTCTTTCTCTCTCTCAAGTATCTTCAATATCCTACCCCCTCTCCCTCTCTTAGGTCTCTCTCTCACTCACTCACTCCCTCTATCTCTCTCCCCTTAACCCTAAACCCTAAACCATTAACCCTCTACCCTCTACCCTCTACCATTAACCCTCTATGTACTCTCTATCTCTCTCCCACTCCCTCCCTCTCTCTCAATAAATCCTCTATCTCTCTCCCCTCCACCCATAACCCTAAACCCTTAACCCTTAAACCCTCTACCCTCTCTCTCTCTCTCAAGTCTCTCCCTCTTACCCCCTCTCACTCTCTCAGGTCTCTCTCTCTCACTCACCCTCTCTATCTCTCTCCCCTCTACCCTTAACCCTAAGCCTTAAATCCTTAAACCCTCTACCCTCTATCTCTCTCCTAGTACTCCCTCCCTCCCTCCCTCCCTCTCTCTCTCAAGACTCTCCCTCCTACCCCCTCTCCCTCTCTCAAATCTCTCTCACTCACTCACTCCCTCTATCTCTCTCCCCTCTGATGGAACTTTATATTTTTTCTCCTTATGTTCCATTCCTACCCTACCTGGTGTTACTGGTCTTTCATGGTGTCAAAATTTTCCTTGGGTTGTGTTAGAACTATAAAATTTTGAAATTTTCATGGCTGCACATACCTGTTAGTTCTCAAAAATTTCCCATACCATAAGCACATGAATCTTTTTTGCATAAAAATTTTTCCCATATTTTATCATTTGGTCCCATAGAATCCATCTAACCCTCAATATTTTAATTTATAATTCATATCAGCAAGAGATGGTGAGGTTCTCCCCGATCCATAAAGCATTTAATACTAATATATGTCTTTTTGCAATCTATCAGAAAGACATCGACAAAGTCTCACCAATGTTATTTCATTTGGTAATACACATTGGCATGATGGAGTTTGCAGTCTCAGTGACACAGGGGTCCTATCGGCAAAACATTGGTCAATGGTGTAAGTCATAATGAGCTTATTTGTGTCTTACCAATTGTGGTACAATTCTGGAGCATCAAAAAGGAATCTATAATATTCTCAACAAGTTTCCCAGAAAAGTGGAAGTTCACGCGACTGTTGATTAAGTATCATTTGATCTCAGCCACTCCCCACCATCCTACAATGACCCCACCACACCGCTTTGGTTGATCATGATATCATAGGTGGGTGCCATGTGTCCTATTTGGTGAGGCCGAAGGTGATAATTTTGGTTGACCGTCGATCAATTATCATCAGATCTTAATGGTTGCCCACCATCATGTGATCAAAAGTTGCAATGTTTTTACTGATCGTGATATCACGGGTGGGTGCCACGTGTCTCATCTAATGAAGCCAAAGGAATGAAGGAAATATTGTGGTAAATTAATCTAGACTTAATACACTAAAAGGTGGGTTACTAAAGTGTTCTTGAGGTAGACATGTTTTAAATCAGTGGATATGTTATAATCTTGATCATGAATGCTCAAGATCTACGGTTTCCTGCCATAGCGTGATCCAAAGTTGCAGGATCTTTACTGATTACGATATCACGGGCGATAGCCACATGGACTTCCTTGGAAATGTATGGTATAGTGGGCCCCTTATTGCCACGTTGGCAATTGTGTCAGCTTGTTTTGAAGAAGGTCATTCAATGATTTGATCTAAATGAAGGATCGACAACTAAAATTTAAATCTACATCAAATATGGTTGGAGCCATTGTGCAGCGCGCGAGTGAGCTTTGCTAGTGGATGAGACATTTGTTGGATGATTTGATTGTCCATTCTATTAAATTCTTGGGTCATTTCTGCTAACGGTAAATGGGTAAGTAAATATTTAACTAAGGAAGAATAAAACAATAATATGTAAATGGATCACTCACTCACTCCCTCTATCTCTCTCCTTAATGAAAGTGTAGCAGGCATAAGCCATGTGGATGCCCATACCTTTTTGTCGGCTGGGTAGCCATTGCCCCACCATACTACTCATTGTCAAGGAGATCCATGTGGCGTATGCCCGTGATATCACAATCAATAAAGACCTCACAACTTTTGATCATACGATAGCGGCCAACCATGGATCTCAACCATTGGAAATCTTGTTCATTCAACACAGTCGCCAACCTTGTTATTAACCATCAAGCACCTTTCTACCACAATTATAACATATTTGTTGATTTAAAACATGTGCATCTTATAACTGCTTTAGTAACCCGCAGCATAATGTATTAAAGATGCATCAAATTATTTATCATTCCTTCAGCTTCATCGGATGAGACACATGGCGCTCACCTGTGATATTGCAATCAACAAAGACAATGTGGCGGGGTCATCATGGGACGGTGGGGAATGGCTGAGATCACATGACGATTGATCTATGGCCATGCAAACTTGTCCCTCTGCAAAATAATAAAAATTATTAGGGGAGAGGGCCAAGTAGTCGTGCAGGGTCCAATAGTCACACACTCAATTGTGATGATAATACCTAGTCTTACCACATATTTATACTACATATTGTAAATAAACAGTCCAAAAGTAAATAAAGAAAAAACCACATGTTGATAAAAAATGGACCCATACTTGAACACATGAGAACCTCTAAATGTTATATGAAAAAAACATAAATGCATTCATGAAGAAGTGAAATAATTATTTTTTTGTTTCAAATAAAATATCACAACTCTCCACTATAAGTATATCATTTAAACAATAAAATGCTCATTTAATAAAATAGAACACTCATTTAAACAAGTATTGTTATCATAGTGAAAAAATATTGTTCTTATATGTACAACAATTGGGGTAGCAATGTACAAGCATTGGATAATTTTATATTAATATTTTTTCCTATCAGAAATATAAAAGGTGAGCACAATAAATAACATGTATTTTTCCATTAAATGTGGAGGATTTTCAAAAAATTTTAGTGTTCAAATATTGGTCCATTGTTGTTCAATATAAGTTGTATTTTAAATAATTATGTGTTGTTTTTATAACAACAAATAGATTTTTTTTGTTCAACTATTAGTCCATATGTGTTGAATATAAAAGGTAGAGATATCAAAAATTTATGATTATCAATAAGTATTTGGTCCACTTACATTGTATATTAATTTTAATTTGAATAAAAATATTATATTCTACAAGCAACAAATGATATTTTTTTGGTTCAACTATTTAGGGTTCCATGATTAAGTTTTGGTTGAACCTTTAAAAAGTCAAATTTTAGACACTTCTCAAAAGATCCGCCAATGTGGTGAGTTGCATGATGAGTCGCACCTCCAAACCTTAGTTATAGATAAATAAGAGACCAATCTACATTTCAAAAAAAAATGAAGGTTCTATGATATTCTAGTCAATTGCTACATGCTGAGAAAGTTAGCCTAGATGACTACTAGGCCCTCTCCCCTAAAAAAATAAGGGGACATCACTAGGCCGATGAAAAAAATTGACATAAGTTGTTTTAATGAGCGAACACGAGACCAACAAAATACTTAGGAAAAATAAAGTCAGGCAAAGGAAATAAAATGATAAAACAAAAGGGTGGGCCTAGACTAAGTGATGGGGCTCAAGTCGTTTTAAAGCCTTCCCAAAAAGTAATGACCAAATAGATCCCATCCAAGGTGTAAGATGAACACTAGGGTTTTACATGAAGATGAAGGTAAAACCCAAACCTTAAGATTTTCCCAAACACCATAGATGACTAGAGACACAAGGCAGGATAAAATAGAACACAAAGAACAAAACTTTGAAGTTCCATCACTACCCATAACCCTAAACCCTAAACCATTAACCCTAACCTCAAACTCCTAAACCCTTAAACTCTACTCTCTAATCTCCTCTATTCCTCTCTCCACCTCTAAACTATAAACCCTAACCCTTAAACTCTAAACCTTAAAACTCTAACACTTCTATTCTCTCCTCCCACTCCTCCTCCCTTCTTTCCTCTCTCTCTGTTCCCACCTCCTACCCTCTCCCTCTCTCTCAGTTCTCTCTCTCACTCTCACTCACTCTTATCTCCCTCCTCTCCACCCTTAACCCTCTACTCTCTATCTCTCTCCCACTCCCTCCCTCTCTCTCTTACTGAATCCCTCTATCTCTCTCCCCTCTACCCATAACCCTAAACCCTTATCCCTTTCTCCCTCTATCTCTCTCCCACTCACTCCCTCTCTCTTTATCAAGTCTCTTCCTCCTAGCACCGCTCCCTCTATCAGGTCTCTCTCTCTCTACCAAGGGCCATCAGAGTCTCTGTGTCTCTCCTCCTACTCCCTCCTCTCTCTTAGGTTCTCTCTCACCTACTCACCTCTATCTCTTTCTCCTACCTTTTAATAAGAAACCTGAACCCTTAACCCTTAAACTCCTAAACTCTAAAACTTTAAACCTCTACCTCTACCCTTAACCCTCCTTTCCTTTATTCTCTCTCTCTCCCCAAGTTCTCCCTCCTAGTGTCCACTCCTCTCTCTGAGAGTCTCTCTCTCTCTCACTCACCTTACTCACTTATCTCTCAAAAGCTCCTCCCTCCTACTCCTTCTTTTCTCTTCTTAATTTTTCTCTCTACTCACTCACTCCCTCTATATATTTCTCCAATTCTCCCACCCTAAACTCCTTAAACCATCTACCTCTCTACCCTTTAACTCTCCTCCACTTTAACCCTAAACTCCTTAAACCATTCAATTTCTAACACCCTTCTTAATCCTCCTTCCCTATTTTCTCCCACCTACTCACTCCCTCTCTCAAGTATTCTAATATCCTACCCTCCCTCTCTTAGGTCTCTCTTCTTCTACCTACTCACTCCTCTATCTCCCCTCTAACAACCCTAAACCTCCTTAACTCCTTAACCCTAAACCCCTAAACCTTCTAATTTCTACCTCTTAACCCCATTCTCATTTTATCTCTCCCACTCTCCCTCTCTCTCTATCAAGTCTCTCCCTCCTAGCACCACTCCCTCTCTCAAGTTTCTCTCTCTCTCTCTCACTCACTCAGTCACTCTATCTCAATTCTCTCCCTCCTAGCCCTTCTCCCTCTCTTAGATCTTTCTTTCACTCACTCACTACCTCTATCTCTCTCCCCTCCACCTTTAAACCATCTACCCTCTACCCTTAACCCTCCCTCCCTCTATCTCTCTCCCACTTCCTCCCTCTCTCTCTCTCTCAAGTAACTTTAATATCCTACCCCCTCTCCCTTTCTTAGGTCTCTCTCTCACTCAGTCACTCCCTCTATCTATCTCCACTTAACCCTAAACCCTTAACCCTTAAACCATCTACCCTCTACCCTTAACTCTCCCTTCCTTTATCTTTCTCCCACTCCCTCCCTCTCTCTCTCTCTCTCTCTTTTTGAAGTTCTCTCTCTCTCCCAGTTCTCAACCATAAACCCTTAAACCCTAAAACCTTAAACCTTCTATCCTCTACTCCTCAACACTCTTCCTCCCCCTCCCTTCCCCTCCTAATTCTCTCTCTCTCTACCCCTTCCCCATCCCAATTATTTCTATATATCTCTCTCTCTCTCTCCTTTCCCCCTCTCTCCTATATTTTCTCTCTCTTTTCCCCTCTCTCTATCTCTCCTGCCTTCCTTCCAGTATTTTCCTTCCTCTCCCTCTCTTTGTTCCTCACTCTCTCACACTCCTCTCTCTCTTCTCTCACTTTCCCTTCCTCTCTCTCCCTCCCTCTCTATGTCTCTCTCTCTTTCCCACCCCCAATCTCCCACTTTTAGTATATGTGTGCAAAATTGATATCCTGGGATTATAGCACCAAATATTACATTTTAAAAAAATTCAAATTAGATATGACACAAATTAGAGGTTCAAAACAAATCGGATATCCGATTTGTAGTACTTTTGCTTGGGCATTGCTATGGAGCAACGTACTAACACCCAACCCAAAAAAAAAGTCAACTCGGGATTTTTGTGTTTTTTGGCTAGTTCAAAATGCTACTTTTTTCATGTTGCCACTCTCTTTGGCCCATCATGCATCCTATACATACCCAGGTCTAAAATTAGGTAGTTGTTATTGCTAAGGTGGATCACTCCTTTCTACGAAGGCCATACACTTATGATTGGGTCAAGTGTTATTTTCTTTAGAAAATTCCCATTGCCTTTTTGATAGGTTAATTATGATTTGATTAGATGGGTTATGAAGCACTTATTTCAAACAAATATCTTTATGAAAGAAGTATATTGGCATGAAATTAAATATGATTTGTATTCCACTGTAAAAACTACAAAGAATGGAAACAATTCTTTCAACACAAACTATTATGTAGTAGTCAATTAAAATGAAAAAGCTTACTCTATATTAGTTAGAATACACAACTAAGAAAATGATCTAAAGTGACTTATTTATCCTAGAGGAACTAAGTATACAGTATACAAAGAAAACCAACAAACCCACAACTACCCCTATTTTGAAGGAGTTTAGTTTTCCCCCCTTCCTGATCTTGCTAATATTGTCTAATTATTTTAAACAAATGAAGGGTCATAACACAACTTTATTCAACCTAGTAAATAGCTTGTTAATGAAACTTGACAAAAGCAACAAAAAAATTGCTACATTTGGCATTTCATGTTGAATGAAGAGTGGTGACAATAATCTACTTATAGTTTAATAAAAAACTATTTTTATAAGAAGGCTTGACATTATAAAGATAAGTGTTACTTATAGTTTAACAAAACACTATTATAGTTTTACCAACATATACTATTGCATGCTTGCATGGCTTCCTAGTTAATATATGGGGAGATAGAGATAGATGAGGAGAGAAAGAGAGAGAGATAGAGATATATGAGAAGAGAAAGAGAGATGGAGATATATGGGAAGAGAAACAAAGAGAGGTGGAGATAGAGAGTTGATGGATAGGGGGGATAGGGAGGGAGAGATGGTGAGAGATAGAGAGGGGGAGATAGAGAGGGGGAGGGAGAGAAAGGGATATAGATAGAAAGAGATAGAGAGAGGAGTGAGAGGGAGATAAAAAGAGAAATAGAGATACAGATATAGAGTAGGAGAGATGGAGGGAGAGAAGGAATGAATGAGAGAGAATGGGGGGAGAGGGAGAGATAACTAAATAGATAGATGGGGGAAAGAGGGAGTGACATAGATAGTGGGAGATATAGAGATATAGAGAGTGACAGGGAGAGATATATCAATCACCCTCCCTACATCTCTATCTATTCATCCTTATCTCTTTATCTCTCTACCCCTCTCTATCTCTTTGTCTCCCTTTCTATTTGTATGTTTTCCATTATCTCCCTCTCTCTATATATTTTCTTCCCTATAGTTATCTTTGTCTCCTTAAGTGTGCAATGGGTACATTGAAGAGGTCTTAAAGGAGAATTATCATATCTTTAATCAAATGGAATGCTACCTTGAGCATAACTCCCCAAGGACACATTCCATCCTTGGATTGTTGACATGAAATAACCAATCAAAATTTAGTTTCTCTCTCTCATATTAATATATATTACTATTATATTAAATATATATTATATTAATTATATTTTGTATTATATAAAAATATACTTATTATTAATTATTAATTATAATAATTTTATATGTATTTAATAATTTTGTTAAAGAATATAATATATAATTATAATAAGTTGAATAATTATAATATTTACTATGTAAAGTATAGCTAATATATACTTAACTATATTGTAGAATATTAAAACCTATCTAAATGGTGCCAAAATTTTGAACTTAATTAACATAATGTAAAACCTAACGAACCCAAGTTGTAGCTCGCCAAATTGGAGAAGTGAAAGATCAATACCAGTGCTGAGGAAGAGTTTGGAGTAGTGAAAACAATGTCAATGCCAACACCGAGGAAGAGTTTGGAGTAGTGAAAAAAAGGTCAATGCCAGCACCGAGGAAGAGTAGTGAAAACAAGGTCAATGCCAACACCGAGGAAGGGTTTGGAGTTAAAACAAGGTCAATACTAGTGCTGAGGAAGAGTTTGGAGGAGTGAAAACAAGGTCAATATCAGTGCCGAGGAAGAGTTTGGAGTGAAAACAAGGTCAATACCAGCGTCGAGGACGAGGTTGAGGGCACTCAGGGAAAATTGATGACCAAGGGGCAATGAGTATTGTAATTTTGGCACCCCCATTCTCTTTAACCTTCAATTTTCATGCCTAGTTTCCAAAGATCTTCTCATACATTGGCACCCCCATTCTCATAAAATGGTATAAGATAATACAGAAAAAATAAAATAGCTTAGTCTTTCACATTTTTATTGACTAGCCTCAGGTCTTGGAAAAACTCCCATAATCTACCCACATCTTGATTGAGGTCTAGGATTTCATCACACATAGCCTTCATTGCATGAGTCTGAAGCAATTGTAGACATAGCCCAAGTATATGCTAAGCTAAGGTAGATCTAATGAATGGAAATAGAGGCATACAATTCTTCTTTAATACCTCCACCGCAAACATATGCAAGATGTTGGTTGTTTTTACGGAAAGCAGGTTGATCTAATCTACCTATGGAATTGCAAATTCCAATAAAGGGTAGCTTGAAGGACCTGGACCAACTGACAAGGATTTGAAAGACCTCCTACACTTTGGGCTCTACAAGACCCAAGAGGGTGGTACCTTAATGCGTTTACAACCTCTGCACCATCATCATAAACAAAATTAACAACAATATATAATATCATTTAATAGCTCAACATAATAGGATAATACCAAATAGAATTGGTTGTTTATCAATACTATCAACTATTTGGAGCATGAGATAACTACAACAAAAATTCATAGTATAAGATAGTCATTGATTTGCAATTTGTAGCAAGCTCTAGGTAAAGGAAAATAAATAGTGAACCATACGAATAAGTACAACTTAGATCAGTGCCATATATCAATTGGAGGAGTCAAATTTATAAGCATCTAAGGGTTTATGATAGATTTAACACATAACATACAAGATCCTTGATAACATTGCTTTACAATCTCATCAATATGTATTCTAACCCAATACTACTTATGAAATCCTTATAAAAAACATATCCACCTACAATCCCATTCAAGCATTTTAATTAATTCCTTGAATTAAACCTAAAACAAGAATCATACACACCACAATAGTGAGATGAACGAAACAACCCTTGATCATTTTATTCAAAATTCAGATATGCTTGTACAATGGAGGGACATGAGTTCAAATTAATCATATCAATTCAAATGCTAGTACTGTCATAAAACATCAAATCCCCATGAATTCAAAAACTACTACAGAATGACTCAAAACCTAAATTGCATTTTCCCTAAAACCATCAGACTTTAGAATTTTCTCTGCAACTTCATGTAGACTTGACCAAAAATATCTAACTTGCTAACCCATACTTCTGGCCTTGAAATCCTTCTTATAGAAAAAGAAGGAGAAAACAAGCATCGAGAGAAAGCATATGTGTCACCAGCTAATTGGATTGCCTTGTGATATTCCAAAAATTTGTTACAACAACAATCTCCCCATAGAATCTTCTTGTTCATCATGCCCGCTGAGAATGGTTGATGCAGCAACAAAAAACTTCAAGAATTCCACGACTAGAGTGTCACCAAAAAAAAAAACTAGAATCTATTGTAACTACAACAACTGATTTGTCAACTGTTAGCAGCCTACTCCTTTTCACTCTTCCTCAGTTAAATATACATTTACACATTTTGGTACTCTTCATCAGTTGGCCAATCAAAATTGATCACCTCATTCACCTTGAAACTATAAGGTTTGTACTTAACTGCCACCTAATTTGCTTCTCTTTCAAAAGACTCCAAGAATGAGCTGGTGCTAATGATTTTGTCCATACAGCTCACCAACAAATCATAATTTGAGTTACCCTATTTTTGAGGGTTTTGTAGTCAAAATGTGATATAAAGGGGCTCTTACACTTATTTTAATTACTGTAGCTTGTGTAAGAGGCTCCATCGATATTGTTGTAATTGTAGGATGCATGAATAGGGCGTAGGATGAGAAATAAAGAAGGTATAGCTGTTGTCCTCAATAGTTTTGTGAAGAAAAGCATGTGAAATGAGAGGTTCAAGCCTAGGTTTCAACAAAACATGTATGAGAGATCTAATTTTATGAACTTTTATCCATGTGCAGACCTAATGGGTTGTTTTTGAACACTGAATATAGATGATATACATACACACACACACACACATATATATGTATGTATGTATGTATGTATGTATGTATGTATATGTATTTTTAAATGTAAATGTAAATGCAATTAATGGATGCTCTCCTAGAACAATAAATGCAACATATCAATAAATAAATCTATATCTATGTATATAAATGTGTATTTCTAAATGCAAGTGTAAATGCAAAGAGCATATGGTTTTGTAGTGTTATAGATACAACATATCCATAAATTGATGTAATTGAAATTCTAAAGTCTTCAACACATATAATATGAAATCGATTAAACTATTAAACTACATGAGAAATAAATGAAAACAGTAAATGCATATGTATGTGTATTTGTAAATGTAATTGTAAAATAAATAAGAATAATGAAAATTATAAAAGAATACAAGGAAAGGTCTCCTCCCTTCTTGGTAGTGATAACCTCCTCCACACACAACCCTTAAAAATTATGAATAGAGGAATATAATCCTTAAATAACTCAAAGTTGATTCTCTCCTACCTTGTGCAATTAGTCATTTTATCCTTACAAACATTTATATTGATTACTAGAGGCAGATAGACCAATTCTTCATAATAGAATAATTTGATCATACTTTTCCAATGATTGCATTATGAGAAAACCTTAGGTTAAATGAATAATTCCTAGCTAAGTTCTTTAAATCATGTCAAACTGTATAAGAGAAGACCATTGTTATGTGTACCTGGATACCATGGAGAAAGGCTCTTTGGGCTCTTTCATCAATCATCCTTCCTTAAAACATACCAAAAGTCTCCTAGCAATTAGACATAGGAAGATTTAAGATGACTTAAAAAAAAAAATTGCCAAAGCATAAATTTATGATGACTTAACTAGGCCTAGTACACACTCCCTCACCGTTAACCACTTAGACATATGGAAGTTAAATGTAATTTTTTTACTATTTTTAGTAATGTAGGTGTCCAATAAACCCCTTGGTGGTGTTTCCCTTCAAGTTTATTTACTTGAATGAAGAGAAAAAGTCTTTTGATTACGATTAGAGAATACATCTGAGGCCTTGGTTGTGTAACTAGTGGACCATAGTCACATTTAACACTTGTTACAAAGTTTGGGAGTTAAAACGTTAAGTAGATTTGATTTGTGATGGACACATTTGGACGGTAGTAACAATAACTTGCAATCTATCAAGACTTGATTACCTTATAACCTGTGAAATTTTAGCTATGAAATGATAGATTAATCATAATGTCA
Source organism: Sequoia sempervirens (assembly GCA_007258455.2). Taxonomy (NCBI): domain Eukaryota; kingdom Viridiplantae; phylum Streptophyta; class Pinopsida; order Cupressales; family Cupressaceae; genus Sequoia; species Sequoia sempervirens. Next base: position 23,473,539 of record VDFB02358134.1, on the reverse strand, counting down.
CCTTGGGATCACATCACCATGAAAGAAATTCATCCAACATCCTTATGAGTGCAGGTAACACCAAATAGGTATTTGTCAGATTTGTCTTCCTTGAGCGAGGGAAATTCAGGAAGAGAAGAGGAAAGTGAGACATGTAGTATGTCTAAAAGAGGGAGATCAACTAGAGGTCAAAATATTAGAAGAAAATTTTGTAAACACATGGATTTTTTCTTGTTGAAGGGGGGTCATGTTCTTATGATGATGAGAGAATAGGCAACGTTGAGGTTCCCTTAAGGTACAAACATCTATGGAAACAATGGGTACCCAAGGAACTTCCTCCAATAAACACTGATTTTTGTGTCAACAAGAGGATATATCACATAGCACCATCATCATTACATGGTTTGGGCCTATTTTGCATGTACGGCATAGAGGTCTATTACAACAAAGTTACTGAATTGATGGAGTATGTTGGACCCTATTACAGTTACAAATTTTGGATGCAAGTGGTTCGATATACATGTAGTATGCGTAGGTATGCACTGTCAGAAAATTATATACAACTTAAAGATAAGGATCAAAATAAAGGAGTGGCTATGTACATTGACGGAAGGCCAAAAGCATTAGGGAATATTTTAGGGTTTATAAAAAGTACATAGCCTAGGTCAACAACTAAGAAAACCAATTGTATATTCAAGGCATGCGAGGGAAACCATGTATTCGTATGTGCGATAAAATCAATAACTACAGGGGAAGAGTTGCTAATCGATTACAATTTGAATCACTTAGTTACAAACACAGTTACTATGGAGGTGGTACATACTATGTACCATTTTACCCAACCTCCAATTAATGAATCCAATATACCATTTTATTCTTATGTTTTTTTTCGTAAGTCTATTGGTTTCATTTTGATAAGGTTTTTTTATATTTAATTTTTGTCATAGTGGGACATTGATTGTATGGAGAAGGCTCTGGCCCAGAGCATAGATTGTGATGTATCTTCAGGCGCTTCTACCTGATAGGTTTACCTCATTGTAATTGTACAAATTATATACGAGAAAAATTTTTTATTATTATGTTTTTTTTTATAAGTTTATTGGGTTAATTTTGATAATGTTTTTAATATTCTTGTTGCATTCGACTGATCGGAAAAAGGCACCAGCAGTAGACAAGAGCATCCATAGTGAGGTGCAGTCAATATTTTGTGATAATGACATTGTTTATTCAGCAAACCCTCTCGATATGATAAAGAAGATCCAAAAAAAATTCAATGAAGAAATCATTAAGTTGATATTCATAGTGCCTCAAATATATGAGATAAGAGAGAGGGTTAAAATATTGACTGAGAGATTACAAAACTTGCAATTAAGTTGTCATGAGCTCTTTAATTATAACATAAGTTCATTCATGGTTTTATATTTTGTACTCTTTTTATGTCATGAACTAAAATGTGTTGTTTTTACAGGGTTATTTGCCTCCTCATGATGCTCCTGGCCATGATCAGGGTACTGCAAGTGCTGCCCAAGGAGTAGGAGTTGGTACAAGTGTCCATCCTGATCTTCCTGTGCATACATCATATCATTTGACCCCATCATCTATGCCTATATTGTCGTCTGAAATGTTGGCAACACATACCATCCAGGCATTTGTTAATGCACCCTCTGGCATTGAACACATGCCAGAACATGCATCAAGACATGTACCTAGGGATGTAGAGGCCACTAGTACTGGTGATGTTTTAGCAACATTTCCTGGATCTTCCTGTATTACTAGTATGGGAACATTTCCAGTCACACTTGTGGTGACCAAGGATTTCATTCCCATAAAGACAGAGAAGGTCCCAAGTACTTTAAAAAAATTTAATTATTATTATATATAATCCAATTGAAATTTACTTATTGATCACTCTTTTTAGACTATTGATCCCATGATCATTTTGCAAGAAATGATATTTTTTATAAACATCTAAGTGATATTACATTGGAGCTTTTTGGGCCCACCATACATACACGGTGGAATGCCCAAAATCAAGATTTAAAAGATGAGCTAACTAACCATTTAGTTGTGTTGTTCGGTGATAAAACATTCAACCAAACTAAGGTCCTTAAGAAAGCTGGTACCTATCTAAAGTATGTGAGGGACCAATATAGGTCACATTTAGAGAAGAAAAAAAGTACGAGCATCCCCACATGATTCTAGAGAGGGAGTGGAAGGACCCAGTGTCGGATGGAAAGGAGAAGGCTAAAAAGAAAAAAGGAAAGGCACCACCAGGCCAAGGAAGGTATGTGATACTATCAACAATGTAATTATATACTGATTACTCTTTCTTTTTACATAATCTAACGTATTTCAAAATTTTCATAAGCTACCCGACACATCGAAGGCAACAAAGACAAGACTAGAAAAACACAGGCAACACAAACCTGGCTGTGGTGATTATATGAAATTAGCCGCACAAATTGTAAGTATCAATAAATGAAATATAGTATCCAAATAATAAATTGAAAACAATTTTTGGTTTTATCACACCATAGTAGCAAAATTCATGATCTTATGCAAAAATGTAGGGCTCTAAATTCAGCAGAGTTCACATAGAAGATGACCTAAAGATTACTTTCCAGCAAGGCTATGGAGTCGTGGCTAAATGCCTAAGAGTCTTGACTGGTAAAACAGAACCTTCCACTACATCCGACACGCAGGTAAATAAACTCAATAAAGTTTATTTAGAATTGAATACTTGTGCAATATATTCAATATTAATTTCCACCATAAAGTAATTACATGCCTATTTGTTTTAAACTTTCAAACAATGATAATACTCCACATGACATTGGAATGCAGCCTGGTGATGGTGGAGCACAACCTATAGATGAAGGTAATGGTGTGCATCCCATTACTTTAGAGCATGTAGACCATGATCAACATGTTTAACATGATCAGGCTAGAGAAGATCAAGAACATGATGTGGCCCCATCAGGTAAAGACGACCACTTGAAAGTTCTTTTAAACATATTTAATTGCAATTGGTGTATTAATTAATGTAACCTTTCATGTTTCAACTTTAGAGCATGTAGAGCATGATCAACATGTTGAGCATGATCAGGAATATGATGTGGCCCCATCAGGTAAAGAGGACCACTCTCATGTTCTTTTCAACATATTTAATTTCAATTGGTGTATTAATTAATGTAACCTTTTATGTTTCAACTACAGATCAGGATTTAGAGGGTGTTCAGCATGTTGAGCATGAGTCTATAACATAAGTTCAAGAACATGATGTGGAACCATCAAGTAAAGAGAACCACTCTAATGTTCTTTTAATTAATGAAATACTTGTAACAATAATAATAAAACATATCAGTTTAACATTTTTTTGGTATTGCAGTAGACCCCCCTTGTAGTGGCATCCACATAGTGAGAATACGACTAGGAGTACATTAAGATCACAAGCAGAGGGTAGAACAACTAAAGGGGGGACAAATGATTTATAAAATGATACTCCACTTCATATTTTTTTAGCTTTAAAAAAGAAAAAAAGAAAAAAAGTGATTGTAATCATATCATGACAACCATATTTCTGATAATATGTAAAAACTGAAAGAATGAATATTATATGTTAATGAATGAATGTGAATATGTTATTAATGGATGAATGAATGATTAATGTTATATGATTGGGTATGGGGAATTGAGAGTGATGTGAGGGGGGGGAGGGGCCAAATGAGCTTCCACCATCACGTGGTTGGCCCTATTAAGTAGAGAATATTAAACTATTCTCGAAAAAAAGAGAAGCTCAATAAGGTAATACACTTTTCAATATAAGAAATGCATTGTCTGAAGGATAAAACCAATATGCAAAGATGAAAGAAAGTGAAAACTTTTCACTATGTCGGCAGAAAAATGATTCTTTATACCCTGAATCCATGCTCTGCATCATAATTTGAAGTTGTTTCTATTCCAATGTTTTGAGTTTAGTTTGTTTGTATGGCTGTGTATGAATACCACATTGTGTTGTGTGTGGATTTGGTTTCAAAGCTCCGTTTCTTTTATTTTTAGTGGTGACATAACTCTAAAATTTGACTTTTGTGCATAACAGGTTAGTGGAAAAATTGTTAGCTCTGAAGCATTTAGAGGCTCGATTGAGATAGATACACGGATATTTGGATCTTGTTGTTGATGGGAGGCTTTGTCTTAACCATGAAATTTTGTACCATCTGCAGGTATGCAAAATTTTCTCTACTTACATTCATTCTTGATCATAAATGTTGTAAATGATATTAATGCTTCAAACTTAAGATTTGTTTCATTGTTATAATGATCAAAATGTTATACTTTGCTATACATTCAAGCATTCTCTTGCCCCCATACTCTTTGCTCTCTCCCCCCTCCTTTTAAGAATTTTCTTTGTCATAAAAGATTCACATTTTTGTCTCATTTACACAAATTTATCTGAAGCACTAGGAGTGAATAAAGATATGTAAAATATGATGGATTATGTTTGAACAAAACCTTTCTATCTTATAGCTAATTAAATCCTTAATATTTGAATAGTTTAGAGCTTGAATAATGCTTATATATGCATGTGTAGCAATGAGGGAGCCTATGTGAAGATTGAAATTTAAAACATCACTTTGGTATTTTTCCATAGGTAGTGAAATGATATTTTGAGTAATAAAAACCTACACACACATTAATATTTTTTGGAATTGCATTGAAGAAATGTTTTTCTCTTATACCTACCCTCGGCTAGACATGGAGGTATATAATATTGGTTTTTGGGTTTATTTTGTAAGTAGTTAATTTCATAGAGGAAGACTAAAATCTTCTTAATGTCCTGTGTCAGGTGTGAAAGCATATGAATCACTTGCTGAAGGCACCATTTTGTATTCCAAAATTTGGTTTGTTTTTTTTTTTTATGTTTCTTGCATGTGTTTTTTTAGGCTCTAGAGATGTAGCTCAGCTCTTTCCTTTTCACTTTTCATCTATTTTGATGATTACAGTAGATTGTCCTCATAATTTTTCATGTAGATCTGTTTGTAACCTTATTTTCTACCAATCAATTTGCAAACCACTCACATATTAAGGACCATTTCACTAACTTGTCGTCATCCACTACTTCATATGTTGCAGGTTGTGTCTGTGTACCAATAAATCCTGATGATTGTGAGAACTTTAATCCTACAAGTGTACCCAATCTTTCTCAAGTAAAAGTCTTACCTTATTTTATAGTACTTTAAATGGTTAATTGAAGGTGCTTCTTTAGATCTGAGATAATTGAACCTTGGATTAGAATATGGTATTAGATGGGTAGTCTAATGATAAAACTGAGGTCCATTGAACACAAATTACGAACATAATTTACTAGACTATGAATAGTGTTACAATTATAATTATTTATCCTTTACCAACCTCTGCATTAATGAAAAAGATAGATCCCTATAAATCTAACCATGAAAGTGTTGAAATCTATAGTATCTGTAGGACTCCGGAAACTATCAAACATATTATTTTTGAATTTTTTTATGCTCAAGAATTTTGGTACTTATTCTACCATAAGCTGAAGGTTTGGAATAGCAATGGTAAAATTAATTGGCATGATATTCTATTTTGTAATTTCAAGCTCAAGTTTGATTGTAAGCTATTTTGGTATTTCTTATCCAATGAGATCATCTGGAATTTGTGGAAGGTGAGAAATGATGATAAATTTAAGGGTATCAAGAGGGTACTTACTGAGTCTTGCAAGAGACTCACTTTCTACTCTGTTGCTCTATAGGTTTCAACTCTTGTGGAGATCTCAATGGAGAATTTCTTGAAGTCAATAACTAAAGGTACTACTAACAATACCAGAGAGGATCTGAGAAGTGGACCTTCCTATAGGTTGAGCTTGGAAGAGACTGTGTTGTTCTAGTAGACATTTGGTGAGCTCCAAAAAGCAATTGATGAAGCTACAAGCCCAGAAAGACAGTGCAGCCCCCAACAGTTGGACCCCCAAGGAGAAACAATGGCAAACCTTGATATTGAAGAAGTTAGCAATGAGGAGAATGTAATCAACACTATGTATTGTTTATGCTGATTTGAATAGCAGCAACTTGTGGTGCTGTTAACAACAATTTGTATTATCTATGTTGGTTTTGAAAACAACTGGTGCTTTTTGGTTTCTTTCTTGCTATGTAAAGTACTGATATGGTATATTTCTTGTTATGGAAATGATTTGATGTTGTACTGATCCTAATGCCGGATAGGCATTTTCATGATATGTAATGGAACTTAAACTATTTTCAATACAAAAAAAAAAGATAGCAAATATTGGAAGTTCATTACATGTCTCATGTATGTGTTAGTATTTTAATTTTGTTTAAGTTGTTTAAGAGCTTGATTAGGTCAAGAATATGTTCTACAAGCTCTGTTCTCTTGACACTACTCAACATTTTCCCTACACATTTTCTCTTCAATCCAGATGTTTCCTAACTCCTTCCCTTGTTAGCCCTTGGTTGTTCTCAAGTGTAATGCTTTTTCTATGCATCTTGCAATTAGTATGTATGATCAGTCATCTCTTGTGAAGCATGGATAACCTTTCATGGAATTGTTGTTGTAATTAGAAAATTTCCATTGTGAGAATAATCATTTAATTTGTATGGAAGTAAGTCTTTTTTATATTATTTGACTTGGTATTGTAAACTTGTCTTTGTAGGATTCTCTCGGGGGGAACAACAAAACTATGATGATAGGTAGAGTTGTACAATGCCATAAATCATTTGGCATTATCAATATATTTCTTATAGAATACTCTGTGCAAGTAAAATAGAATGTGCAATGACAATTGGTCTCGAATTCTGAATATAAGTACATTATGCACAAGAAGATGGAGAATATGAACTACATAATGGTGAAGGGAATTTGGGCCAAGCTAAGCACAATGAAATTCTTTGAAAAATTTCAATAACAGTGACAAGGAAGATTGCATGAATGTCTTCAAGAAGAATTTTATGAATTCAAAGAAAAACTAGGTGTTTGACAGAGGAAAGTACGGGCCTTTCTTTTGGGTGGCCTTGAGCCATCATTTACCAAAATGAAATCTAATTTTGTTGCCAAAGGAATATAGAGGATTAAGGGTTGCCAGTGCATGGATGACTCTTGACAATCCTCTAAAAAAATTGCATTCCATGCACAGTAGTTTAGGAAATAAAAGGAACAGAAATTTCCAATACATGGACAATCCTAATATTCCTTCTTTTAAAATAAATCTTTCCATGTACAGTAGTATAGGGTCATGTTCATCTCCATTTCCATTCATTCCATCTTGCTTACTGGTCCATCACCTTGAGTTTGGTCTGCTCACCCAGAAATCTGGATCCTTGCAATGATCTCACAATCATTCATCCTCGGATAGAGCCACTGTTACAACTATAAAATTTTGAAAATTTCATGGCTATACATACTCATTAGTTCCCAAAAATGCCCATACCATAAGCACAAGAATCCTCTCTTCATAAAATTTTTGCCTATATTTTGTCATGTGATTCCATAGAATTCATCTAACCTTGAGTATTTCAATATATAATTCATATCGGCAAGAGATGGTGAGGGTCTCCCCGATCCATAAAGCATTTTATATTAACGTATATTTTTTGCAGTCTATTGGCAAGAGTTCGGTAATGTCATATTGATATGATTTCATCTGAAGACACATATCGGTAGGACACAGTTCATTGTCTCAGCGACCAAAGAATCCTATCGGTGAGGAAATCTTCATCGATATAAATCGTAATGAGCACATGTGTGTTATAATAATGAAGTACAAAATGATTTTCAGCAAGACCTAAGTCATCAGTGTAAGTCATAACGGGCTTATTTGTGTCTTACCAATCATGGTGCAATTCTGAAGCATCAAAAAGGAATTTGCAATATTCTCAATAAATTTCCCAGAAAAGTGGGTCCCATCAGTAGTATAGTACCATTGGGGTGAGTTCGAGGATATCGATAATAGGACTTGGTAGTAGTAGTATATTGGTAATAGGACTTGGCGATATTCATTGCCTTGCCGATAACAAGATTCATCAGCAAGATTGGCATCATCAGAGAGAGATATGGAAGTCAAACCTAATATAGCATTATCGGTAGGAGAAACATTTTGTTTTGGTGATTAGAATTGCTAAAGGAAGGTTCTCGACAAGATACAAGTAGTCAAAGGAAAGTCCCAGCAACCCCCAAAGTCACAACGATAAGTTATCATTGGTGAGAATCATAGTGATACACTCAAGACTGAAGGAATAATTCTCTTGGAGACTCAGAATGTTGGTATGACTGCATGACACCATAGCAACATATGATCTATTGGCTATCAGTGAGACTCAGAACATCGATGATACTATGTGACACCAAAGCGATATGTAATATTGACTATCAAAGAGACTCAAGGTGTCGGCGAAACTACATGATGTCTCAGCAGGTGTCTAATAAACATGGAAAATGACTGAATAAAATAATTTCTCAAGATTTGAATATGAAGGGATGTGACTTGATTGATCTCTCACCGATGGTACATTTCAATGAATATTTTTTAAAAAAAAATTGCATTGTTTTGTCGAAATTTCGACGAACACAACTGACGAATCACCGAAAAGGTCTGATGAAGTTGCTATAGCTGTGACAAAGGCTTCATCGTAACTCCTTGTCCATTTCATCACAATTTCGATGAAGTCCATCGATGAATCATAGAAAAGGTCCAACAAAGTTGCTTAGCTGCGACGAAGGCTTCGTCGTAACTCCTTGCCCATTTCGTCACATTTTTTAGTAATGCCACTGACGAATCATATAAAAGGTCCGACGAAGTTGCTTAGCTGCAACAAAGGCTTTGTTGTAAATACTTTCCCATTTCATCAAAATGGCAACAAAATTCTGGTGTTCTTTTGACTCTTCGGAAGAGCCATTACAGTTGCATTTTGGTTGTAATTCGTCGGTGGATACACGAAGTTTTCGTTAATATTTTGAAAAACATCCGAGTCATTTTATGATGCTGATGAATGACGAATCTATGCCATTATTTTGACGTTTAATTCGCCATTAGAATTGCGACGGAAAAATAGCGAAAAAAATGTTTTCATCATTTCGTCGCTTTTCCGACAAAGATTTGTCAAACGACCGACGAACGTCTATCAGAAAATGGTGTCAAATTCAGTAGTGTAGTTAATGAATAGTGTTGAGTAGAGTTTTAAATAGGACTTGGTACAAAGACAAGGTGTTATGTGATATCATCCCTATGGATGTATTCCATGTGTTATTTGGTAGGCCTTGGCAATATTATAGAAAAATAATGCATGATGGTAGGAAGAATGTCTATGTTTTGCAGAAGGATGGAGTTACCTATACCTTAGCAGCTTTGAAGGAGGAAGATAAAGACAAAAAGGTTGGATCAAGTATGATGTTGTTGGGTGAAAAATACTTTCTAAAGACAATGGAAGAGAAAGAGATAGGTTTTGTAGTGATGATCAAACCTAGGACTATCATAATAGAAACAAGAGTTGATGAGTTTCCATTGGAAATTCAATACATATTGAAGGGTTATATAGATATAGTTGTTGATGAAATTCCTAATTCCTTGCCTCCAATGAGAGATATTAGCCATCATATAGACTTTATACCAAGGGATAGTCTACTAAAAAAGACAACCTATATGATGACACCCCAAAAAAATGAAGAAATCATAAAATAGGTACAAGAGTTGCTTGACAAAGGGTTAATCAAGGAGAGCCTTAGTCCTTGTGTAGTTCTAACTATTTTGGCACATAAGAAAGGGGGTGAGTGGATAATTTGTATTGATTCTAGGGTAATAAACAAGATAGCAAACAAATATAGATTTACACTACCAAGAATAGAAGACTTAATTGATTGTTTCTGTTCAAAAGCTACTTCACAAAGATAGATCACAAAAGTGGATACCATCAAATAAGGATCGGATAAGGAGATGAGTGGAAAACATCTTTCAAAACAAATGAGGGCCTATATGAGTGGCTTGTTATGCCATTTGGCATTTTTAATGCACCTAGCACCTTCATGAGGCTCATGAATGAGGTCCTCAAGCCATACATTGGTAAGTTTTTTGTTGTTTACCTTGATGATATATTGGTTTTTAGTGCTAACATAGAAGGAAATTTGCATCATTTTAATTTGGTATTGAGAAGGCTACAAGAGGAAAAATTGTTGATAAACCTTAAAAAGTGTGATTTTATCAAGATAGAACTGATGTACCTTGGTTTTGTGGTCTCAAAGGGGATGTTGAAGATGGATCCAAGCAAAGTGAAGGCAATATTGGAGTATCCTACACCTAGATCAATCATAGAGGTAAGAAGTTTCCATGGTCATGACAGTTCTTATAGGAAATTTATCAAAAATTCTAGTCATATATGTGCACCTATAATAGACACTATTAAAAGGGATAAGAAAAGGAAGTTTATGCGGACTGAACAAGTCGAGAACATTTTTCAATATCCTAAAGAGAGAGTGTATGAGTAGCCTATCTTGGCTCTACTTGACATCAATAAGGTCTTTCAGATAGAATGTGATACCAGTGGTCATGTAATAGGAGTAGTTTTAATCCAAGACAATAAGCCAATAGCATATTTTAGTGAAAAATTGAATGATGCAAAGAAGACGTACTCATCATATGAATTGGAGATGCATGCAATGGTTTAATCACTAAAAATATGGAGACAATACCTTCTACCTAAAGTGTTTGAGATCTATACAAAAAATCATGCACTTCAATTCATAAATAGCCAAGAAAAACTTAGTCAAAGGAACATTAAGTGGGTTGAGTACTGAAAAAATTTCACTTTCACAATCAAACAAAAGAAGGGGAATAGTAATAAGGTGATTGATGCTTTAAGTAGAAGAGAATTAATGGTGCAAGAAATTTAGTTCAAAAGTTTTGGGATTGAAGCACTCAAGAAGATGTATGAGGATGACGAGGATTTCAAAGAAGTTTATGAGGTTTGCAAGCAACCTATTAGCACTAAAAGAGAGAAGGGGTTAGATTATCTTATACAAGATGGTTTATTTTTTAAAGGAGCACAAATTTGTGTGCCAAAATTTTCAATGAGGGAAAATCTCGTCAAGGATAAGCATTATGGGAGTATGGTAGGTCATTTTGGACTTGACAAGAAACTAGAACAACTAAGGAAGAATTTTCTTATAATGAATCATTAATAGGAGCATTGGCAAGAGTCCACTTCAAATGGTATATGGTATGAAACCAAGAGGATTGTTTGAACTAAGAGACCTTAGTGGTATGGAGAAGCAAAGTAGAGAGGGTGAACAATTTGAAATTGTTATGCAAGAGATACATCATGTAAAACAACAACTCCAAGCTAGTGTGGAAAGTACAAAAAAAAGGTAGATTTGAAGAGAAGAGAAGTCAATTTTAAGGTTGGAGATATTTTCTTAGCACATATCCTAAAGAAAATGTTTCCAAAAGGTGAATATACCAAGTTGAAGATGAAGAAAATAGGTCCTTGTATGGTTGTTAAGAAGTTTGCCAACAATGCCTATGAGATAAAATTGCCTAGTGGAGTAGGCATATCACCAGTTTTTATTTTTTTTGGCTTATACCCTTACAAAGGGGATTCCATTACTCATGAAGGAGTAGTTATACATAAGATATCAGATGTTGATTGGATAAAGGACCTACCACCCACCATACCAACAGAGTTAGAGTGCATTCTTGACACCAAAGAGAGCAAGAAAACTAGTGGCAAGCAATACTTCCATTATTTGGTTGAATGGAAGCACCTTCCATATGAGGATTCCACATGGATGATAGAATCAAACATCATCAAGCATGGGAAGATAGTTGCAGAGTTCCATTATTTTTCCCTTGGGAGTATGATGTAGGAACATCACTCTGGTGATGTTTTTATGCTCATTTTGATGTTATGAGTCCTTGTTGAGTTAGTGTAGGTCTTAGGAAGTCCATTGATATTATGTACAATGGTTTAGGTTGTGTAAATAGGCCTGGAAATTTAAATTTGGATTTTCCTACCAAAAGTGTGAATTTGAATTTCTTAGGTGTTTTTGGCTTGTTGAATGGTTGGGGTTTTTTTCTCAACTCTAGTTTTGAGTTTGCTGATTCTAATAAGGTCTTAGATGACCATGATAGACCTTGAAAGGCCTATTTACTTGTTTCTTTTAGTTTAGGTTGTGAAAAGGTATATTTTTTGCAAGTTTGATGTAAAAAGGAGATTAGGTTACATTAGGTTTTGATGGAAAAGTCATGTATTTTTTATTGTAACTATTTTTTAATCATCATTCACATTGAATAAATGAAAAAGAATTCTCCAAGAAGCTATTGAGGGAGATTTTTGATAAAAACACCCTATTTCATTCACATTTTATGACAATTTTCCGCAAATGCAGTCAAAGAATAGTCTTGTATGGACCTATACGAAAAAGTCTCAAGTCTAAACCCAGATTAAAAGTTAGAATTTTTTTTGGGAATATAATGCAATTGGTTTGGTTTAATTTCATGTTTTTTTGATCAAGATCTAGTGAAAATACTATTAACAACCATATCACAGAGCTAGGGTTTCCAACAAGCAAAGAAAATCCATAACTTTTATTTCAGTTGGTGGAAATTTCTAAAACTTGGTGAAATCCTTCTCCAGGCTATTGATTAGATGTCCACCAATGGAAAATTCACCAATCAACTGTATGTGTGAGTTATTTAGGTCTGAGTGTGTTCATTGTTAGAAAAACTATTAGAACCCTAGGTATTTGAGGGTTTAGTGAAAACAATCATTTGTATTGAGTTCACCATACTAAAGTTGAGTTTTTTGAAACCTTGTGGAGTGTGTTGTAGGTTTGAGAATCCTAAGAAGGCATAATAAGAAATTTTTGAAACAATAATCACCCAATTAGGTCTTTCTTGAGGGTTTGAGCCTAGTGGGAAATTCTTGTAGAAATCTTCCAAAGGTAGGGTTATATAATTTGAATCACATTTGTTCTTGTCAAATTTTTTATTCTCTACATCAATCTCCAATCCATTTGGTTGTGGTGACAATGTTTCATATGTTGCAAAAAGTGTTAGTTACATTGAAGAGAAAGTTGCAATGTAGCCTAATTTTTGTTCTATTCATTGTGTGGCCAAATCGGTAGTTCCAACACATCCATGTGGGTGGATTTATGCTAGAAAAGGTCCTATTTCATAACCCATAACATCAAATCATTCCAAGCTACATATCAATGCTTTCTCTTAAGAGCCCTAAGTACCAAAAAGTTGTAGACTTTAACGAGCTATTTCTCAAAAACCATGGAAATTAGAAATATTTTTTTTGACATTGACAGGTCATGTAAGTTCCCTCTCTAATAACCTCTCTTAGATTTTATATCTCCAATACATTTGGCCATGGTGACAATGTTTCAGATGTTGCAAAAAGTGTTAGTTGCATTGAAGAGAAAGTTGCAAGGTAGCCTAATTTTTGTTTAAGTCATCATGTGGCCAAACTGATAGTTCCAACACATTTGTGTGGGTGGTTTTATGCTAGGTAAGGTCCTTTTTTGCACCTTAATATTCCATATGATTCTAGGATACATTGTACTAGCGCTTTCTCTCAAGATCCCTAAGTGCCAAAAGTGGCAAACTTTGACGAGATATTTCTTGGAAATTTTGGCAGTTAGAAACATTTCATCTAAAGGTATAGGGTCATGTAGGGTCCCTCTACAATAACCTCTCTTTTTTCATTTATCCAAGTCATTTCACCATGGCAACAATGTTTCAGATGTTGCAAAAAGTATCAGTTGAATTTAGTAAATAGTTGTCAAGAGACATTATTTACATTCTTCATCTCATGGGGGTAAACTGAAAATTCCAACACATTGGGGTGGCTACAAAATAGGTCCACTTTAGGGTTTTGGTCAACATAGGTCTCTTTATACTCTTAATCTATAGCAAAGAACTAATCACCTCCATGGGTTGAATTCAATGTAGTCATAAACATTTTTATCAATATATGAATATTTTTTTTAGAGGAAGGAAAGTGTGGGAATGAGGAATGGCTCTATAAATGTGAAATAGTCATTGGTCAACTAGAGGATAGGGGTCTATAGTATAAATAGGTCACATCATTTAATAAAATAGGAAACCCTAGGTTGGTAAGATGATAACATTGATAGAGGATAAAATGTGCAATGATGGATGGTTACTTTAGTGTACTTAAATGTAGATGCTAACTATTGATGGGTATTTTTGTACTTCCCATCACAGAAAAAACACAAGTGTATTGTCTCTCTTGAAAGGTAAGAATATGCAACTAATTTTCAAATAATCACGCTATGGTCTTTCAGATGTCAAAGCATGACTATGCAAAGACATCTCAATTGTTAATGTGTGATCTTCTTGTAATCACAAGGGGACTTTATGGTTCACCAAGCATGGATACTTCAAGTTTGTAACCAAGTTTCAAAGTTCTAGAAATAATGAATAGTAATAGAAAATTTTAGAATAGCATTATTAAACTCATCCCATTCATCATATTTAACATTTTTTTGATGTTGAAATTGTGTGTTTAATATAGTTCCAAAAGAAAGAGCAAAAGGATTTAAGGGTTTACAAGTTATCCTACCTCTTAAACTATGAACAACAACAATAATAACTAGTTTTACAATAGACAAACTTCCCAAACTAAATTTTGCTTAACTAAGAGCAATCTACAGTGTCACAAAACTAGTGCAATCTTCTAAGGTTCTTTATAGAAATTCAGACTATGCCATTCACCTATTTGGCATGAATATACAATTGAACTTAAGTGCAACAAGTAAAAGAGATTAGACTAACTTTATGCAACAATTTATCATCAATAAATCACTAATAGTATGAGGTGGAATTGCATCAAATACTACAACATGCAATTGCCATTAAAGTTGAACATTTACTTACAAACTAGAATGAAACTTAAATAGTAAATAAGCTAATTGAAATAACATAAGGTTGTTGAATCATGCAAACACAATGAGCAAACTCAAAGAAATACCAAACTTTGATATTTTCTTATATATTGTTGCAAAGTGTCCTTACACAAAAACTCGTCTCTCTTTGAAAATGAGAAGATGCCCATATTTATATTTTACAAAAATTAGAATGAATGGTTAAGATTAATTTATAATGAATGGCCCAAATTCATTCTAACTTAGGGTTTTCACATCACCCAATATGAGTACAAAATTTACAATATAAAATACGCTACTTTATCTTTTCCCTATTTTGTCCTTTATCCTATTTTTTAGTGTAGCTAATTTTGTAGTTTAGCTACTTTAAGAAGTATTTGTCTTCTATGATGGGATTTTCAGCTTCTTTTTACAATGAAGCATAATAGACAAAGTTTCCTATAGCAGCCTAGAGTTTATCCCATTCTATGAAGTCAGATTTGGTGATGTAGAAGGAAATCCTTTTGAAATCATCCACCACTTCCTCATGATGTCACACACATGTATCTCGTACTTTAACCATTTTTTTTATTTAGAAAATTCTCACTTACCAAAATCCATAAAATCATTCGACAAAGTGTTGTTGGCTCCTTGTTCAATTCTTAGTGAAACTCACATTCTACCACTTCTCAGTCTAACTCTTGTATTGACATCTTATATCTTGTCACCACTTCTAAGAAGTCACCAGCCTTAGCCAAGTGGGCAACAACACAGGCGTGGATAGCATCTAATTCAATTAAATAATTTTCCAAAACCCCTTTTCTAAATTCACAATTAAATAACCATACACCAAGTAGTCTATGATCCCCTTTTGATAGTGCTAACTCCTTTTTCCAAATTTTTGTAGATAGCTTCAAAATGCTTTGTAGCTTGGGGTATGTGATTTTGTAAAGATCAGGGAAATCTTTACAAGTGTCTGCCTCCTTTTCAACTTCCTTTTGTAAGACTAAATAATGATTATGCATTGTAACTACATAATGGATGCCTTTATCACCTATGTCCATGACCCTTTTGAACCATTCCAATGTGGACTTGGTCCAATTCTTCATTCTCTCCATTTTATTAACTTCTTCCTTTGATAGAAAAGTTGGTTCTGGTGATTCCATTAGGGATTCTTCTCAAGTGGTTGTCCACTACTTTATGAAGGCAGTCAATTCTACCACCTGTGCTTTCAATTCCTCCTTCATGGATTGATCTTTATCTATTTGTTGTAGAATTGTGGTAACAAACCCCTAAAAAAATTAATCTTTTGGGCTCTAGATGTGTGGCCTAGGTTGATAGTCATTACCTAATAGTCCTTGGCCTAAAGGACCCTTGCATCCTTGTCTGTAGTGCGGGTGGCAACCTGCAATATTCTTGAGCCTGATGCATTAGTCATGATGTGAGACCTAATCTTTGATTTCTTCTTCTCTCATGTCTTCACTTTGGCTCGATCCAATATCTCCTTCAAGTGAGCCTTAGGGTTTGGAAGCATGGGAGATTTTCTCTTCAACTACTACTCCAACCATAAGGGGACTTCTATTTGATGGTCAAGGGATGTAGTGTTGAATTCATTATTTCCTTCCTCCTGACATTTTGAAGGCTACTCCTCCTCATGCCTGGGAGCGTCTTTGATGTTCTCTTCTTCCTTGTCCTACTCCTCTTCTTGCATTATTTCTTTCCCTTGGTTAGGCTCAGTGGATTCTTCATTTCTTACATCAGTATTTTCTTCTCGTGTTGGCCTTTTTATTTCATCACACTCACCCTTAATTTCTTGATTAGGCTTAGTGTTCTTTTCATCTGCATTATCCTCCTTTTTTATCTTTATCTCCTAGAGGAACTTCATCATTTTATAGGCCCTTATCTTGACCATCTTCTAGAGTTCATCACTTCCCCCACATTAATATCTATATCAATCTTTTCTTCCATAGAGCGATGCTCTTCTAGATTTACCTCTTTGTCATCATGTTCTTCATGTTTCTCATCTTTAGGCTCTTGATCTAAGGTCTCTACCTCATTGCAAGTGTCAAACCCACTCATTTCTCTGTCCTTGGGTATTTTTTTCCCTTCTTCATCTAAAGCTACTTTATCCAAATTGATCCTCAACCCCTCCTCAACATTCTCATAATAGTCATCATGGTATGAGTGCTTGGGCTCCTTAGTGACATCCACTATTTATTTGAGTTGTTCCCTACTTAGTCTCTCCATTTCCTCACAGATTTGTATTTTAGATTCCATTTTAGGTGGCTCAGTAGGAGGTGGAGGGGTGGGTAATGATGTAGTAAGCTAAGCCATAAGTAGTTTGACTTGGGGATTTAAAATAACTTTTGAAAATTAAGGTGGAATATTTTTCAAGTAGGAGATTAAAGTTTTAGGAAAAGTAATGGGCATCATAGATGTGGGCATAGAAGACCTAGCAAGGTAGAGAGGGTTGTAAAATGGGGTGGGAGCAAGGAAGATGATTGACGAGAAGTATTTGAGGAAGAAGAATCTACCACAACCACAGGTGTAGTCAGAGAGGTGGAAGTGATTTGGATAGAGATGTCCACAATGGATGGAGATGACATGAGTAATGATAGGGGAGTGTAAGGAGGTGGTGTTGTGGCAGCGATTGAGAGTGTGGCAGTGATACGTGGTGGGGATTTTGGTTGCTCCTCTTCTTTCTATGGAGAGGACCCTTCTTCCTAGATGGTTGGAAAATCAGGAACAAAGGTTCCCGTTCAATTAGGCTTCTTTGGTGGTCTTTTTCCCTTAGCAGTATTTCTGGTGTACAACTTTTGCATTGGCTGCCATGATGCATCCTTCCTTTTCCTTGATCTAGTAATAGGTGGAAACTTAGGAGCCTCACCCAAAGAACTCGTAGCAGTGCCACTTCTATCTCACTTTTAATATCATCTTCTAACTCCCCATATTTTAGCTCTATGTGTAAGGAAAGCTAAGGTGAGGAAACAACTCTCCTAATGTCAAAACCATAGGGAAGAATGGAGAGATACTTTTAAATTTTCAATTACAGTCCAATTAAGATACACTCGAAAGCAATAACAGAAATAGAGAATTAAACATACACATATGAACACCAGATTTATGTGGGAAAACCCTTACAGGAGAAAAACCCACCACACCAAGAGAAGTCAACTTGTATTATAGTAATGGAGATTACATACAGAGATCAGACTTATTTTTTTGATGTCAAATTACAACAGTAGATTCAATGATCAATCTTGTACAAAGCATTCAAGTTACAATTCTCTCAGACTAGAATTCACACTGATCATCCTTCAAACTATTCACCCAACTATTCATCAAAAATTGATCGAGCATCCATCAAACTGAACATCATTTATAATTTTTGAGTATATCCATGATACCCATGGTCTGTTGATCTTCCTCTCGATAATAGCCACAATAATCCAACTGCTAGTGGTTCCCATTCTGGTCCCTGATTGGTTGAGGATAAACCATGTAGGATAGTCAATTGATCAAAAGAATTCACAATATATCCACATTTTGGTGAGACACTAGCCGTGTCTCCCTGATGCCACAAGACCTAACTGTCGATATCGCCAAGAGTCATCACTATCGGCAAGAGGTTACACCGAGTTTAGAAAGCTATCGCTCAGACTTCGCCTTGTCACCAAGACCTCATACCGATGATCATCACTTGTATCGCTATCGCCAAGACAATCACTATTCGATGAGACATCATACCGAAGTCCCAAAGTCACTTAGACACAAATATTCCCTTCGGTGAGACTATCGCTACTCGCCAAGACATCACACCAATGTTCACAAGTTATTTCGAAGTGTCCAATAGTTGGTAAGACTTACCACTTTCGCTGGGAGGTAATATTGAAGTCTCAAGTCATATCAATGTGAACACTATCGGCAAGACTTAGGCTATCGCTGAGACTTCATACCGAAACTTTCATGTTATTTCAAAGACTCCAAGTGTATAACTATCGGTGAGACTTCTCTTGTTAGTATGAGACATACCGAACGTCCAAGACTCTCCCCGAAGACTTTGAGTGAAACGTTGTTGGCGAGACAATCCTTCATCACTGAGGGTTCTTACCGAGGCATTTGTGTTACTCTGATATCTGCTAGGAACCGCATCATCGACAAGATATCTCCACTTGGAAAAGATTAGACCGAACACAATAGGTCACAGTGATAGTATCATTCGGTAAGACTGTGACAAGGTCTCAGTGACCTGGGCATTCCACAAAGTTAACCAACTGCTAGTCGGCCATACAACATTAAAGTCACACTGACTTTTCTCTTTCAGAGGTTTCAACCTATGGGATTGAGGCACATTATTCCAATAATCTCCCACTTGATGAAGATCACAAAGGCACCTCCAGAACACAACAAAACTACTAACATTCATGGGCACTGAGGCCCATCGAATTTGCACACCACCTGAGATTGTCTGTTCTCACTAGCTTCATCAATGCATCTATAACATTCTCCAGAGTATCCACTTTTTCTAATGATACCTTTCCATCCTCCACCATATCCCGTACAAGATGATACTATACATCTATATGTTTCATCCTGGCATGGAAAGTAGGATTCTTTGCCAAACAGATAGCACTCTGACTGTCACAATAAATTGTTATTTTCCCTGCATCAAAACCAATGTTAGAACACAAATGTTTTAACCAAATTACTTCCTTACAAGCATATGTAGCTGCCATGTATTCTACCTATGTAGTGGACAAAGCAACTACAACCTGCCGCTTACTCATCCAACTCACTTCACCTCCATTCATCATGAAAATATATCCACTAGTGGATCTTCTGCTATCAATGTCCCCTGCCCAATCAGAATCCACATAGCCTCGAATGTTGAGATTCCTCTATGATTCAACCAAGTTCCCATGGTAACACAAAGCATATTTAGAAGTGCCCTTCAAATATCTAAACACTCTCTTCACAACATCCCAATGTGTCCTTCTAGGATTAGTCATAAACCGACTGAGTACTCCCACTGCTTGGGCAATGTTTGGCCTTATACAGACCATTGCATACATAAGACTACCAACCGCACTAGCATAAGGTACACTGGTCATGTCCTCCATCTTAGTAGGAGATTTTGGATAGTCTTTAATAGATAGCTTTGTTCCCTACGAAATTGGAACAACTAGCTGCTTGCAGTCATTCATACAGAATCTCTCTAGAACATTCTTAACATACTTACTCCAACTGAGCCAAAGTTTTCTATTCTTCCTATCCCTAGTTATTTCCATTCCCAAAATATACCTCGCTGCACCAAGATCTTTCATTTTGAACTTTGTAGACAACTGAGACTTAAGATCAGAAATCATTAACTTACTATTTCCTATGAACAACATATCATCAACATAGAGAGCAATAATAAGAACTTGATCACTTGCAGCTTTGTAATACACACAATGATCAGATTTTCATCTTACAAATCCCAATGATAAAACAAAAGTGTCAAACTTCTGGTACCACATTCTAGGAGACTGTTTTAATCCATATAGAGATTTATTCAACTTGCAAACCAATTTCTCTTTACCTTTTTCCACAAAGTGCTTAGGCTGGGACATATAGATTTCTTCTTCAAGATCACCATGAAGAAATGTTGTCTTCACATCCATTTGTTCACCTCTAAGTCATACAATCCTATAAGTGACAAAAGAAATCTGATAAATGTCAGCTTAGCTACAAGATAAAAAATTTCCCCATAATCAATTCCCTCTACCTAGGAATGACCCTTCGCAACCAACCTCGCCTTATATTTCTCTACACTACCATCCACACCTATTTTATTTTTAAATACCCATTTGCAACCAACAGCTTTTCTGCCTTCAGGAAAAGGCACCAAACGCTAAGTATCATTAATTTATAATGATGCCATCTCTTCATTCATGGCTTCCAACCAAGAGTGTAAATCAGACATTCTAAATGCCTCTTTCACAATCCTAGGCTCATCAGTGCTAGAAATTAAAGCATAAGCACAAGTAGAATCTGTCAAAGAGAACCCATACCTATCAGGTTGCTTTCTTTCACGAGTTGACCTCCTCAATTGCTGAGACTGAGGTTCTTCTTCTTCTTCAGAACTTTCATAACAACTTGAGCTCTCCTCAGTTTTAGGTACATTTTGAATTTTGAATTCCTCTTTCTTTGGTGTCAGAGGAATTTTAACTACATCCTTTTTATATTTAGACTTTGTCTCTAACTACAAATCCAAGGTAGAAGGCTTCAACTCACAAAATATTACACTTCTACTGTACAAAACCTTCTCCGTATCAAGATTCCAAAGCTTGTATCCTTTTATGCCAGCACTATAGCCAATAAAAATACATTTGAAAACCTTGTTCTCCAACTTAGATCTTTTCTCATATGGCACATGTGCATATGCCTCATAGCCAAAAACTCGAATGTGTCTTAGAGAGGGCTTCTTACCAGACCATGCTTCCAA
This sequence comes from Sequoia sempervirens, assembly GCA_007258455.2. NCBI lineage: Eukaryota > Viridiplantae > Streptophyta > Pinopsida > Cupressales > Cupressaceae > Sequoia > Sequoia sempervirens. Next base: position 23,452,154 of record VDFB02358134.1, on the reverse strand, counting down.
AGGTGTTTTCTCAACAAGAGCATAATTTGGAGAATGATTTATCAAGTAACATGCAGTAGCAATAGCCTCAGCCTAGAACTTCTCCTCCAAGACAACACTACTCAGCATACTTTGTGCTCTCTCCATCACTTTCCTATTGAAATTTTTGGCAACTCCATTTTGCTGTGGAGTATAAGGTGAAGTCTTATGTCTTTTAATCCAATGGTTTTTACAGTACCTCTCAAATGCATTAGAACATAATTCACCACCATTATCAGTCCTTAAACATTTTATTTTTCTTCCAGACTAATTTTCTACAAGGTTCTTAAATTCCTTAAATCGATTGAACACTCTTGATTTACTTTTCAAAAAATAGACAAATGCCCTTCTTGAATAATCATCAATAAACGATACATAGTACCTTGACTTAGACAAACAAGGAACATTCATTGGACCAAATACATCAAAATGAATATAATCTAGAAAACCAAAAGATTTATGAGGATTGGAATAAAAAGAAACATGGTGTTATTTTCCATATATACAATGTTCATAGAATTCAAATTCAAGGTTACAATCATCAAGCCCCATCGCTAGGTTTTTATTATTCAAGGTCTTTAAACCTTTCTCACCAATGTGGCCTAGCCTATGATGCTAGAGCATAGTCTTTTTTGCTAGAAGTTTAACTTCCATAGAGTTTACACCATTAGGAACATTTCTCTTATTTCCTCCATGAGTAGCTTTTTGTGACTTTATAGAGACACTGTTGCATTGAACAACATGTGCATCCAGCTTATACAAGGTACCAATATGAGCACCCCTTGCTAGCACCATTGAGTCTCTAGTCATCTTGCAGCCATTTCCAAAGAATGTGACTTGCACTCCAATATCATTCAACTTACTAACAAAAAGTAGATTTCAAGCTAGACCTGGTATATGCATTACATCATTGATTCCCTTCACTCTACCATTAGGGAATTGAATTCTGACTCTTCCACAACCAAAAATTTCCAAAGATGAATCACTTTCCAAATACACCTTCCCACCATCATATTCTTCATACTTCATAAACTAGTCTCTATGAGATTTCATATGGAAAGATCCTCCAAATTCAATCAGCTAGACATCATCTAATGCCTGTGTAGCCAAGGCTGCAATGAAGGCATCTGCATCACTCTGAGAAGAATCATTGTCAGAAGAATTATTCTTCTTCTTATTTTTCTCCTCTTTACAATCCTTTTAGACATGACCAGGTTTCCCACAATTCTAACACTTTACCTTGGACTTCTTCCCAAAAGACTTTGATCTCCCCTCTGATTTTGATTTAGAATTATTGTCCTTCTTCTTGCCTTTTTCTTTCAATCTTCCTCTAATAGCAAGGGCCTCCTTCTCCATCTCAAAATATTTCCTTCTCATCTCTTCTGATAACAAAGAAGCAACAACATATTCCATCTTGAAATTGGATGTTGTACTCCCAATAGCCATCACCAGGTGATCCCAAGAGTCTGGCAAAGAACACAATAAAACCATACAACGGTCCTCTTCATCAATCTTCACACCAAAAGATGTTAACTGTGCAATCAACATGTTGAATGTGTTCAAATGATCAGCTACAGACCCTCCTTCATGCATTCTCAAAGTGTACAACTTCTTCCTCAGGAATAGTTTATTCACCAAGGACTTCCCCTGATAAATAGATGCCAATCTCTTCCACAAGGAAGATGCAGTCTTCTCTTCATGTACATTCAGAAGAACAGAGTCTTCCAAATAGAACCTTATTAGCCCCTTATACTTTCTATCTACAAGGTCCCAATCTTCTTGCTTCATACCTATAGGTTGCGTTCCAAACACAGCAAGCCACAAATCATGATAAACCAACAGATCTTCCATTTTAAGTTTCCACAACTCAAAGTTGCTGCCATTGAATTTCTCAATTTCAATCTTTCCTGACATGTTCACCATCTTAACCTGTAATTCGAATTACCAAACTTCTACAAGACTCCCACTCAACAGAAATTGACTCAAAAAACCCAACATACCCACAAGGATAACACAACTGGCCAGGCTCTGATACCACTTGTAAGGAAAGTTAAGGTGTGGAAACAACTCTCCTAATGTCAAAACCTCAGGGAAGAATGCAGGGATACTTTTAAATTTTCAATTACAGTCCAATTAAGATACACATGAAAGCAATAATAGAAACAAAGAATTAAACATACACATATGAACACCAGATTTACGTGGGAAACCCTTATGGGAGAAAAACCCACCACACCAAGAGAAGTCACTTTGTATTACAGTAATGGAGATTACATACAGAGATCAGACTTATCTTTCTGATGTCAAATTATAGCAGTAGATTCAATGATCAACCCCGTACAGAGCATTTAAGTTACAATTCTCCAAGACTAGAATTCACACTGATCATCCTTCAAACTATTCACCCAACTATTCGTTGAACATTGATCGAGCATCCATAAAACTAAACATCATTTGTAATTCCTGAGTATATCCATGATGCCCATGGTCTATCGATCTTCCTCTCAGTAACAGCCGTAATAGTCCAACTGCTAGCGGTTCTCATTCTACTCCCTAATTGGTCAAGGATAAACCACGTAGGATAGTCAATAGATCAAAGGTGTTTACAACGTATCCACATGTCGGTGAGACACTAACCGTGTCTCCCCGATGCCACAAGACCTGACTGTCCATATCGCCAAGAGTCATCACTATCGGCAAGAGGTTACACCAAGTTCATAAAGCTATATCTCAGACTTCACCTTGTCACCAAGACCTCATACCGATGATCATCACTTGTATCACTATTGCCAAGACAATCGCTATTCGATTAGAAATCATACCAAAGTTTGAAAGTAACTTAGACACTAGTATTCCCTTCAGTGAGACTATCGCTACTCGCCAAGACATCACACCAATGTTCACAAGTTATTCTAAAGTGTCCAATAGTTGGCAAGACTTACCGCTTTCGCTAAGAGGTAATACCGAAGTCTCAAGTCATATCGATGTGAACACTGTCGGCAAGACTTAGGTTATTGTTGAGACTTCATATCGAAACTTTCATGTTATCACGAAGACTCCAAGTGTATAACTATTGATGAGAATTCTCTTGTCAGTATGAGACATACCGAACGTCCAAGACTCTCCCTGAAGACTTTGAGTGAAACATTATCGGTGAGACAATCCTTCATCGCTGAGAGTTCTTACTGAGGCCTTTGTGTTACTTCAATATCCGCTAGGAACCAAATCGTCGACAAGAGATCTCCATTCAGAAAAGATTATAATGAACACAATAGGTCACAGTGATAGTATCATTCGGTAAGAATGTGACAAGGTCTCAGCGACCTAGGCATTCCACAAAGTTAACCAACTGCTAGTCGGCCAGACAACATTAAACTCACACCGACTTTGCTCTTTCAAAGATTTCAGTCTGTGGGATTGAGGTACATTATTCCAACACTATGACCTGTTGTTGCAATTAGGCTACTTGATCATCCAACCACTTCTTAGTTTTTTGTTCTACTAGTGAGTGACAGTATTCAAATCCATGACCTCTGGCTTGGTCCAGTCAATCATTGGAAATGACACATTGACTAGAGCACTGCATCTCTAATCAAGCACATTATCATCTTAAACTACTTGGTTAGGGACTGTGAACAAATTAATAGACTTTACAAATTTTATATTCATTCTCATGTAGCATCTCCTTATGACCTCATGGTCATCATCATAGTTGGCCCAGAAATATTCAATATGCGACCTATAGGCATATTGCCTTCCAACTTGCTTCTTTAGCTTTCCTAGAGGATCCAAACCTCCCCTCTCTATATGGAGCTCTAACTATCCATAAAAGGGTAGTTTATAACTATTAGGTGAGCTCTAACAAGATGATCCTATCACTGGGGTACCTTGGAAAATGATATGGAAACCTTGAGAATCCTTCTACCCTTATATAGGTAAACTTGGGGAATTGAATGAACCAGTGCTCGAAGCCTTTAACTAACACCTTCGCACTATGAGACATCCTTCTATGAAAAACCTTTGACAAAGTCTAGACAATGTGCATGATGAAGGAATCATTGACCCATTTGTAATCTTTCTTGTAGTTTTTGTATTACAGTTGTGGGTAGCAATTGTAGATATGGTTCTACCCCTTCTTCATTCCCAAGGTACCAATACAATTCAATCCTTTGTATGGAAAAGTGACCGATAGGAGATATACAATGTAGGAGGTTGTATAGAACTCCTGGGTCTTCTTTACTGCAAAAAATTACTTATGTAGATTTTCATTTCAATTATATTTTCCCAATGGAACTTGGATTCACCTTGGAGTATTTCTTCCATGAAATACAACATCCATTGCTCGAAGAGTGAGGAAGTGGGGAGGCCCATTACTCTACCTAGCAATGTCATGAGGTTGTTGACCTCTTCTACGAAGTCGCTCTGATACAACTTATGAGGTACTTTATTAGCATTTCCCCTCTTATCGAGTAGCCATGCTTCATTTATGGTTCTCTTGGAAATAGTGGGGTCTACTTTCCATACATTTAAGGCATACTCCTTCTCAATATCTTCCATTTTCTCAAATAGTGAGATCCTAAATGTCTTTTTGATTGACATAGGAGTGAGGCTAGCCAACATTCTTCCATCTATAGTAATTATCCTCCTATTTTATGAGTGGTAACATTCTTTACATGCAAAGATTAGTTCTGGGCTAATCAAGGTTGGTGGGAAACCTGATACCTTTGCAATCCCACTCTGCTTTATCCTCAAAGCCTCCTCAATTTTTGGATTAACCAAGACTTGCTGCCTGAATTCATTTATGCTGATGTGACCTAGTTCTGTGTCTATTACCTTTTCCCAATTTGAGGTAATCCTCAAGCTACACTCAACTAAATGGAACTCGTACTTCATTGTGGCCTTCTCTTCTTTTCCTCTTGTAGCTTTTGCAGTCTTCTTGCCCTTATCATTTTTCTTAGCTTGTTCCATAAATCCTACACAAAGAGCATGTAGTAAGTTCCTTGATTAATCAAGAGAGTGAAACACTAATTAAATCATGCTAAATAGCATTAAATGTATTCACATACCCTTGAAGGATCATTACATTCACCAAATTTCACCATTTAACATTCATTTGTAAAGTTAGAAACTTTTCGAGTTTAGTTATACAAGTTTCCGCCTAGTAAAAGCCACCATTGTGAATGTCATTAGAAACAAGTCAAGGAGCATGACAACCTGCAAATGAAATTTCAATAAGAAATTCCAGCACTGCAAAAAATCAAGTTTTTTTTAATGTAAACTCATTAGTCATCTAGGGAAATATGGATTGGAGCATTTGGGATCATCTTCTTTGGGAAAATTTACAATTTAGGTCCAAGCAGAAAACTATGATGTGAAAGCCGGTAGATAGAAGTCCATTTGAGTTCTTCACTAACAATGACCTTGAAACTACAAAAACCTATAGATGGAGTTCTGCAGGGAAGAACCCGTAATGGTTTTTCACTTGGTCAATTTAGCTTAGATCTTTTTTGGCACGTGCAAAAAATCATGAAGAATCATGCTTGATCATATGCCTTGAAAACTTCATCACTTTTTGGATTGTAGAATTTTGGAGTGTGGAAGCTGCTAATGTGGGTGTCATCATGTATTTGGTAGTAAATGGATGGCTTCTTGATCATAGAAGTCCATAAGTAAAGTTCCACAAGATAAAACCCGCAAAGGCACTTTGGCTTAGAATTTTCATTTTCACTTGAGTGGGTCAAAGTGAGATCATTTGAATTCATGCTTATGTCATCAGGAGTTGGTTTTAGGGGTTTGTGGAAAATCTGAGGGTAGTATTCATTAGGCGGAGCACCATGTATAGGTTTTCATTAAACAATGGCTTGGGGGGGCAGCCTTCCATTGATGGCGGCCCACAAGGGCATTCTCACAAAGACTTAGGACTTGGAAATTTTTTATGCTCTACTCGATGCATGTGGATGTGGTTAGGGCAGAAGTTTTCAAGCGAGAAGCCACATGTGATTTTCCTTTGAACAATGGTGTCAAGTTTATAGCTCCCCACTCATGGCATCCCATAAAGGAAACTCTTCAAAGGTCTTGGATTTAGACATTTTCAAGGTTTTGACTTTGTTTGATGTTTGCAGAGGTGGATTGTGTAGGAGTCATAGGACGGGAGACCATCATGGCTTCGCCATTAAAATATGTCATGGGCACAATGGTACTCACATGGAGACACACTAAGAAAACCCTGCACATGTCAACAACCTAGTGATTTTAGGATTTAGTTTGAATTCATTCAGTGCTAGCGAAAACAGATAGAGCAGAAACGACCAAGAAAAATATCAGATGTGATTTTCCATTAAACAATAGCTCTGGGTTGATGAATCCCCACTTGGGGCATCCCACAAGGGGAGCTCTGCATAGAGACACATACTTAGCCTATTTTCAATCAAGATACACCTATGAAAATTTTCATAGGGGTGGGGTTCATCAGTCGAGAGGCCTATGGGATTTGTCGTTAAACAACGACTCAGGCTGGACAAACTCCCACCTATGAACATTTGCAAGATAAATATTGTTAGGTTTTGATTTTAAGCATTCATCATATTTAAAGCTTTGATAGTTTATGATTTGTGTGTGGGGACAAGCAAAGAGAAAGCTTCCATTGCTCACACTGCCTAAAAAATAGTACCTTGAGGATGGGTTTCCACAAATGAGAACCCACACCATTTCATAACTAAGGATTTCCATTTGTGATGAGCTAGGACCTTGAATGCAGTGTCCACCAAATAAAATCTCATAGATTTTAATGATTCCACTATCATAAATAATTCTGGGCACTTGATTCCCAAAAAATTTGATGATAGAGAGATGAAAAGGCAACTTAAATGCATACCTTTTATAGTGTGAATGGAGGAAGTAGCAGGTGTTTCAATCCTCAAGTTTTTCATGTGCACAGTGATCTCCTCTACTCTTCAAATTCAAAATTTTGGATGGTAAATGATAGGTGGATAGCTCTATTTATATAACTAACTAGCGCTAATGAGGTCATTAATTAAAAGTATGGTGAAATGTGCATAGTGGGTAGGAAATGCAGAAACATGACAGGTGGAAGTTGGTAGGCAAAAATCCATGCAAGGATCCAAGATGTAGAAGTAGTGTGCAGGAAGTTTGTTGTAGAAAGATAGAGGGAGAATGTCGTAAGAAATGGTGAAGTGAAGGAAAAAATCTATAAAGTAACTCCCATAGATGGTGAAAGATGGAGCGGTTTCTACATGGTAGAAACCTGCAACGATTTTCCTGCAAATGCTTGAAACTTCTTGAAACTTTGGCAAATGACTTGGGCATGATTGAATTTTGTAATTGAAAGGCATATTGATCAACTTGGGTCTAAAATAGGGGCACAAAAATCAAGGAAAACATGAATTGACCCAACAAGAGGAAAAAGATGAAAAGAGGGGGGGTCCCAGTCCAAGTAGGGTGTGTGTGTAGAAGGAATAACAAATGGAGACTCTTATGGGGAAAGCTCCTAAGGATTCTAGGGGTAAGGATTCATCTAAAACCTAGAATCTCTTGTTTCACAAACCAAAAACAAGCACCATCAGGTGAACTCAAGGCTCAAAGGAGAATAAAATCCTTAACAAAATCAAACCACAAGCATCTTAGAAAAATTTGTGCATGGTGAGTTAATTCCCCTCCCTTAGAAACTATAGAAGAAAGTGACTAATTAGCCAAGACAAGCTATGTAAGTAATCTATCTCCAAAAGTAACCTAGAAATTTCCCCACTACCAGTTAGGTGCCCATAGTCCCGACGAAGTTGTCATTGTAAATCCCACAAACATTGCTCAATTGCCATCTAAGCATCCATAGCCTCGATAGAGTTGTTGGCATACCCACATAGATGCCTTTTTTCAATATTTTTTCTTTTCTTTTCTCTTTTCTTTCTTTTATGCTTACTTTTGTACTTTCTTTCTCAATTGAATAAGTCATGAAGGTTATAGTGGGGTTTGGAGATTGTAGTGGTCATTGAAGTAGATTTGTGATTTTTTACTTGTCAAGGCCTCATGATGACTGCTATATAGCCCATTAGGAGCATTAAATATATGTATTACACGATATCTAAGATCAAAGTGAAAGGATTCAGACAAGGGTTCCATTCTAGGTAAAGTAAGAGTTTAGCTGAAGGGACTTGATTCACAGAAGCAAACAAAAATCCTTGATAACTCATGAATTCTTATCCATGGAACAAATGAGAATGTGTAGAAAAGTAGACCCTTATACTAGGCCAAGCACAACCACCACATTAAGACCAAACAACACCCTCAGAAAAAATGAAGACTGGAAAAACAAGCAAAAGCAAAGTGAAACAAAGCAGAAAACAAAAGACCTACTCTAACTATGTACAGGAATGAGCTAGAGCAACTTAGGCAAGGAAGTAATGCTTCAAGTATTTCTCGTTGATTGGAAATGGGATATCTTCTCTAGTAAGGGTCTTCAAGAAAAAGGCTTTATCTCCTAGGATTTTAGAAATCTAAAAAGGGCCAAGCCCAAGCTTGTTGAATTTATCATGCCCCCCTTTCTTCTCATGGGCCTTGTCCCAATATAACACTAGATCAACAATTCTAAAGGCCTTGACTTTGGCTCTGCGATTGAACCATCTTTTGACTATGCTCTAATGTTTGGCACAGTTTTTTGTGGCTTCGTCTCATTTTTCCTCTAAGTGGAGCAACTCAGCCAGATGGGCTTTGAGACATTCTCCCTCCTTATAGTATGTGTTAATAAACTGCAATGTGGGAATCCTAAGGTGGATTGAGAAAATAGGTTTTAGACCATAAACTAGGTGATGGGGAGTTTCCTAAGGCTGCTTTGTGTTGAGTATGATCTTCCCATAGAGAAAACTATAACTGGGTGTGACAATCCTTTGGGTTTTTGTCTAGCATCTTGCGAATGACAATTAAAAAAAATTTATTAGTGGATTCGGCTAACCCATTACCCTAGGGATAGTAGTTTGATGAAAACTTTAGCATGATTACATAATCAAAAATCCTAATTTACAAATTTAATAGAAGAAATTTTTTGACCATTATTAAATACTAATGCAAATAGGCATCCAAAATGATTGATAATGTAAATCTGAAGAAAATCAATCACTACCTTAGTTGTCCAATGTCTACAAGCAATAGCCTTTGTCCATGTAGTGAAATAATTGGTTGCAGTTAGAATGTACATGTGACCCATAGAGGATGGTGAGTTGATTGGACCAATAAATCGAGTCCTTGTTAGGAAAATGGACTTACCTCAACAACTAGCTATAATGGGACAATAGTGTATCTCTCTCTTGAGGTAGCTATCTAACAAACATGATAGGACCTGACATGATTGTGAGTATCTTTGAATAGTGTCAGATAGTAATATCTAGCTCATAGGATATGGTGAGTTGTTGAAGGACCTGATCCATGCCCCATTCCAAATTTATCATGAAATACCCTCAACACTTTAGCAGCTTCAGCTTTCCCAAGGCATCAGAAGTAGATCCCTTCATGATTCTTCTTGTAAAACATGGCTCCTTTTAGCATATAATTGTTACTTTTCAGCCACAGGACTCATTTTTGGACTCCTTGTAGCCGTGGTGGACACTTATGATTCAACGAATAGTACACAATGGCATCATACCATTCATCTAGAGAGACATCCTCCAAGTGGTACTATTGGACAGTGAGTTTTAGTTATGTTTCTTCCATTGTGCATGTAAGAACCTATCCTCGAACTAGCTTCATTGGTTGGATTTCCATATCATACTCCTATAGCAATGTAACCCATTTTTCTCACCTTTCTCCTAGCTCATTTTGCATCAGCAATACCTTAACTATTGGATCTAGGACAATAGAAAATGTTCACCTTATTCCTTAGGATGTATTGCTTGAACATTTTGACTCTGCAAACTAGGGAATGCCCCTGCTTTTCAACATTAGGGTAACATAACTCAACATTCTTTAGTGGAGCACTCATAAAGGCTATGGGATGCTCACTTCCTTTATCATCCTTTTGTGCGAGCATGATAGTACATAAATGATCTAAGGAAAATGAATATATATAGAATGGATTTCAATAATTGGAGCTCACTAGAATGGGAGTGCCCATGATGGCTCTCTTTATTTCCGCAAAAGCTTGTTTGGCCTCTAGCATCCATTCAACCTTTGCATCCTGCTTAAGCATGAAATTCAATGGTTTCACAATTTCTACAAATCCCATAATAAACTTCCTGACAAAGTTGATCTTCCCAAAGAAGGACTTCATTTCTTTCTTGCTTCCCAGTGGCTAGATCTTTAGGATGGCCCGAATGTTCTCTAGATCAATTGATATGCCATTCTCTAAGATCACATACCCTAGTAATTTTCCCTCAATTACTCCGAAGATACACCTCTTGGGATTTAATGAGATGCCAAAATCTTGACATTTTTGGAACACCTTGCATAAATTAGAAACATGATCTCTTTCTTTGAAAAACAGTAAGTTCATCCATGTAGATGATGATGCATTTTCTAATAAGATCCTTGAAGGAAATATCCATGGCACACTGAAATGTTTTACCATCATTGATCAAACTAAATGGCATCCTTCTATATGTGAATGTACCCCACTTCATAGTGAAGGAAGTCTTGTGCTTGTCCTCATACTGCACCATCACTCAATTGTTACCCGAGTAGCCATCATGAAAGGACATCATATGTGAGCCATTGACAATCTGCAATACTTTTTCCAATGAAGGCACCAAATAATTATCCTTTTCAAATGCTTAGTTTAAATTATTGAAATTCACACACAACCTGATCTCTCCATTTTTATTTCTGACCGATACTAGATTGGCCACCCATGTGGAATACTAGAAAGGGAAGATAATACATGTAGAAAATAGCTTCTTCACTTCTTTGAAAATAATAGGTTCCAATAGTGCATTGATCAAACGTTTCTATTGCCTGAATGACTTCACATCCAGCTTGAGGGGAATATTGTGAGTGATCATTGAAGTATCATACATCTTAAGATCCTCATACCCCCAATCCTCACATTGTGGTATGTAAGCAATGCATCAATTATCCCTTTCCTTTCTTTCGAAGTGTAGACCTTGCCAATAAAAACATTCTTTACATTTTCTACAGTACCAATATTATGTGCATCACATTGACTATTAATGGAATCCTTCTTGGATTGTTGATCCTGATCCCTTATATTGTCACATCAATAATTTGAGAAGTAAACACATCAAAGCTAGCAATGAGTTATAGGATATGCTTCTCATTTTTCAAACACTTTGAAATTGGTGACATTATCTACCTCACTAATGAGGTAGGAGTGAGCTCTATGGTGAATTTCTTCATACGAGTTAGTGACAAAGGTTGTAGGGTGTTGGCTACCTATGCTAATGCATCAGCGGTTTGCTTTTTGACATGGGGAATTATTTGAATATTGAATGTGTCAAACCCCTCTATGAGATCCCATACCCTGTGCCTATAGTTGTCTAACCTTTGGTCATGACATGAGTACAATTTTTTTACTTTCTTAATGACTAACTCTGAATCTCCAAATACTTGCAACATTCTAACTTGTTTTCTTAATGCCATAAGTAACCCATGCACTAATGCCTCATACTCCGCTACATTATTGGTAAAGTAAAATTACAATCTATGGGCAGCAAGGTAAGTCCTACCTAAGGGATTTATTAGCTCGAAGCCTGACCCTACTCGTTGCTTAGATTTGGATCCATTGAAGCGTAAAATCCAAAACTTGGTAGTTCCTTTTCATTTGGAGCTAATAGGGAACTCCTCATTTTTGGGTAGCGCACCCAGTCTTCCATCCTTAGGTGGTTTGCATTCAATCTAATTTTGTTCTTGTTTATTTTTTATTGAAGCTTCTACTGGAGTGATCTACCTCTTGATGTGGTCTACTACTATTTGGAAAATAAAACACTCAAACTCAGAATGAGATGCATTGTGTATTCTTCACAAACTGGGTAGCAATAGCTCCTTGAAATCCATTCTAGCTCCCGAACTGAGTTGATCTTGTATGCACTTCTACATAAACTCCTATAATCCATCAACCAAACCAAGGCTGCCATATTCTTAGAAATATTCATTATCAAATTCAATAAATGCTTCCGTGTTGTTAGGGAGGGTAGTCAAATTGGTAGAATCATGACACAACACAAGGACTTCTTCTGCTTCACCTTCTTCACCCTCATATATGAAAAGGTGATAATTCCCCAATTCAGTTTCAACAAGAAATACTTCATTCATCTTGTTTTACTCATGGATCATGAACCTCATCATGGGTGCATGTTCAATCCAAATCTAATTGGGCATCCCCTTCCAAGGTAGCCATATGTGTGAATAATCAGTTGAAGTATACCCATTTAGAGACCAGGTAAAGTCTTTTCCCAATATGATACCATAAGTATCAGGGATGTCTACAACTTGGATATCAATGACCTACTATACCCATGGGTCTAACACAATCTGCATTAGGATTCTATCCAGCTCTCCCACCACATTGACCTCAGTCTTATCCAATTCGGTCACCTTATGCTTGGATGGGGTTGGGGTTATTCCTAGTGCTTGGCACACTGCAAATGACATAATGTTGGTTGAGGCCCCAGAATCTAGTAGGTAGTTATGTAGATTCTTGCCAAACATGTGAATTTTCAATAGGAAAGGAGGGATTCTAGCATTCCTTGAAACAAACCAAAAAATGTGTCAACTTGGGCTACCTGAGCCTTATCCTTCTAATTATTTTTATCTCTTGTTTGTGTCTGATTTTGTTCCCTAGTTGGTTGTTTTTCCAATTGCTGGTCCTTACTAGGTTGTTGATCAGGTTTCTTCCTTACAATTTCTCTAATTATTGGCTCACTATTAGAGGTATCAAATGAGACCCTCTTTGTCACTACATCTTGGGACATTTTGGATGATGTGGTCCCATTTAGTGATCAAAAGAAGGCATTCCTTATGGTTGGTACTCTTAGCAACTCAAAGGCTAACAAGCTTATTTTTACCTTCTTTAATTCTTCTATCACTTACTCTCCCAGTTGTTCGACATCTGCCTCAAATGCATTTCCTTTGGTGAGATGAGTGTGTTGTTCTTTGGTAGGATTAGGATGCCTATTCTTATTGAAGTACTAATTCAGAACCCTGGGGTAAGGTGGGTTATTGCTAGCATTTGGATAAGACAATGTATTGAAGTTGTTGAGTGGTATGGAGGTCGTAAATGGACCACCAGCTTGTGTATTTCTCAAGTTATAAGGGGTTGGGAATTGGTGGTACATGTGAACCTCTTCCTTTCATTCTTATTCCTCATCTTTGGGACCATTATCTATTGAATCAAACATCTAAGATAGGATTCCTTTGTTACATACCTCATTTGTTTTTCTCCCCTTTTATCCAGCCTCCTTTTTAGGTTAGTTCTTGTCACCTTGAGGGAAGGGTGCCTAGTTGACAACCAAGATTGATTCATATGGCTTGAAAGGAACCAATTCTTAGAAACTTGAACTATCAACAACATTTTCCACCTCCACTTGGAAAATTGTAGCAACATTTTGAAACTTTAGACATTCGAGTTCAGAATGCCTGTTGATCTGATGGATCCTGCACCACCTAGATAATGCTTCCTCAACCAAGTATACTCTACTATTGGGCCTAGTATTCCATGTTTAATTTTTCCTATGGGGCTATCTCCTTTCAAAGCTTTGTCTAAAATTTAGACCTCGTTCATAATCTTTCCCCGAAGATGGACCTGAATCATGATTGTTTCTGTGGTAGTTGGATTGAATGCTTCTTTGAGAGCCTTGCAATTGATTTTTCTAGTTTCTCAAGTGATTGACTTTGGTGGCCAACTTCTTTACTTGCTCAACTAATTCATCAATTCATTTCTTATATAAATTTCTTTGCATTGGCACAAAATTTTAGAGGAAAACGAGATGTGTTGCAAACATGTTCTATTGGGTAGTTGAAGCTTTGAGGTTGTGTAAGTATGAAGGTATTCTAGGCTGTTGTTGATAAGTTTGTTGATTTGAATATTGCAAGTAACTAGGGATTGGTGGAGCCTGATTCGATGGAGGCCCTAGATGTGGCATGAAGGGAAGCTAAGGAACTTGATTCATGAATGGAGTTTGATGGGCTAAGGCAAGGTTGAGCCCCTATACTTGTCCAAGATTAGCAGTAGGTCCCAATGAAGGTAGTGGATTAGAAAAGTGTTGTCCCAAATATATGTTGGCCTTCACTGCTTCAGTGTAAGCATCTACTAGGCATGTCAGGGGCTGGTGCATTTGCTTGACCAAGGCTGATGTAAGATTCTCTAAGGTAAATTAGTATGCTTCCCTTGTTGAAGGATTATCAACCACATAAGGTGGCTATAACCTCATGTATGCTCGATGAAATCTATTGTTGAAGGAGATGATTGGTTTATTAATTTCCCTTTTGAAAGACATAAATTGTTGATATAGATCAATGGGGTTGATTGGGATTTTGGATTTATGCAAGAATGTATCCTTCATGAAGTTCCATGAAGTGATTGACCTTGTAGGTGGATGAATATACTAGTAAAATGCTTCCTCTCCAAGTGAGTATGGGAAGAGTCTACAAGCAACATCTTCATGTTCAATCTGTTTGTCCTTAAGGGAAATTTGGAAGATTTTAATGTGTTCTTCAGCTATCCTCTGAGGATCATTTCAGTGGAACTTAGAGAAAAAAATTGTTTTTGATACTTTGGCATATCATGGTAGTCATTGAAGGACAATGGTGATGGGTTGTTTCCCAGCCAAGCCATTGGTGGAGGTGGGGTGGTAATGGTTGAGTTGCAACAACTTGTGGAACTGAGAGATGGTAGTTGTAACAATGTTTTAGATGTGGCTAGTAAATGGACAAAAAGTTGGATGGAGTGAAGGAGAGGATGGAGATGGAGGGGATGGAGTTCAAGTAGGCGGTGTTGATGTTGAAGCTTCCCCTTTCTTATATCTCTTAGCCCTAGTAGGGGTCTTTAGTTCTTGAAATTCTCCCTTATATGGTGTAGATCTAGTTACTCTATTAAATCTTTATGGAGAGAATGATCCTATTCAATCTAGCTTCATCTAGCGGCCCTTCTTCTAGCACCAGTTCTATTCATGGGATTTTTTACACTTATCAACATAGATAAAACACAAGTGTATTTTCTCTCTTGAAAGATAAGAATATGCAACTAATTTTTAGATAATCACCCCAAGGTCTCTCAGATTTTAGGGTGTGACTATGCAAAAACAACTCAATTGTTGATGTGTGATCTACTGGTAATCACAAGGAGAATATATCATTCACGAAGCATGGATATTTTAGGTTTGTAACTAAGTTTCAAATTTCTAGAAATAATAAACAATCGCAACAAATTTTAGAACAACATTATGAAACTCATCCCATTCATCATATTTAACATTGTGGTGATGTTGAAATTGTTTGTTTAATATAGTTCCAAAAGAAAGAGAAAAATGATTTAAGGTTTTAGAAGTTATCCTAACTCTAAAACTATGAACAACAACAATAATAACCAGTGTTACAATAGACATAATTCCCAAACTAATTTTTTCTTAACCAAGAGTAGTCTATAGTGTCACAAAACTAGTGTAATCTTCTAAGGTTCTTTGTATATTTTTAGACTGTGACATTCACCTATTTAGCATGAATATACAATTGAACTTAAATGCAGAAAGTAAAAGATATCAAACTAACTTTACATAGTAATGTATCATCAATAAATCACTAAAAGTATGAGCTAGAAGTGCATCAAAAACTATAACATGCAATCACCATTAAAGTTGAACATTTACTAACAAGATGGAATGAAACTTAAATGGTAAATAAGCTAACTAAAATAACATAAGGAGGTTTAATCATGCAAACACAATGAGAAAACTCAAAGAAATACCAAACTTCAATATTTTCTTATGTATTGATGTAGAGTGTCCTTACATAACAACTTATCTCTCTTTGAAAATGAGAGGATACCCCTATTTATAATTTTCAAAAGTAGAATGAATGGTCAAGATAAATTTACAATGAATGGCCTAGATTCATTCTAACTTAGGGTTTTCACATCACCCAATATGAATACAAAATTTACAATATAAAATAAGGTACTTTGTCTTTTCCCTATTTTTTCCTTTAGCCTATTTTTTCTTGTAGCTAATTTTGTATTTTAGCTACTTTAACAAGTATTCATCTTCTGTGATGAGATTTCTAGCTTCCTTTTGCAATGAAGCATAATAGAAAAGTTTTCTTATAATAGCCTAGAGTTTATCCTATTATGTGAAGTCAAATATGGTGATGTGGAAGGCAATCCTTTTGAAATCATCTACCACTTCCTCATGATGCTGCACACATGTATCTCCCACTTTAACCATTTATTCTGATTCTGAAAACCCTCATGCAGCAAAATCCATAAAATCAACCAAAAAAGTGTCGTGGGCTACCTATTAAATTCTCTTGTAGAAATCATGTTTTAACACTTCTCGATCCAACTCCTGCTCCAACATCTTATATCTCATCACCAATTCTAAGAGGTCATCAACCTCAACTAAGTGGGTAACAACACAAGCATGGATAACATCTAATTCAATTAAAGAATTTTCCAAGACCCCTTTCTGAATTCACAATTAAATAACCATGCATCGGGAAGTCTGTGGTGCCCTTTTGATAGTACTAACTCCTTTCACCAAATTTTTGTAGATAGCTTCAAAATGCTCTATAGCTTGGGATATGTGATTTTTGTTTAGATCAAGGAAATATTTACAAGTGCTTGCCTCATTTTCAACTTCCTTTTGTAAGACTAAATAATGATTATGCATTATAACTGCATAATGGATACCTTTACCACCCATTTCCATGACCCTTTTGAACCATTCTGATGTGGATTTGGTACAATTCTTCATTCTCTCCATTTTATCAACTTCTTCTCTTGATAGAAAAGTGTGTGTCAATGATTCCATTAGGGATTCTTCTCTAGTGGTGGTCCACTATTGTATGAAGGTAGTCAATTCTCCCACATGTTCTTTCAATTCCACCTTCGTGGATTGATCTTTATCCATTTGTTGTAGAATTGTGGTAATGGACCCCTAAAAAATCTTGAATCTTTTGGTCTCTAGATGCAGGGTGTAGGTTGATAGTCGTTACCTGATAGTCCTTTGCATGAAGGGTCCCTGCATCCTTTTTTATAGTTGAGGTGGAAACTTGAAATATTCTTGAGCTTGATGCATTAGTCGTAATGTGAGACATAATCTTTGGTTTCTTCTTCTCTCATGTCTTCACTTGGGCTCGAGCCAATATTGCCTCCAAGCAGGCCTTAGGGTTCGAAAGCACATGAGCTTTTCTATTCAACCACTAATCCAACTATGAGGGGAATTTTTTTTATGGTCAAGGGATGTATTATTGAATTCATTATTTCCTTTCGCTTGACCTTTTGAAGGATCCTCCTCCTCATGCTTGGGGGTCTCTTTGATGTTCTCTTCTTCCTTGTCCTTCTCCTCTTCTTACATTATTTATTTCCCTTGGTTACACTCAATACATTCTTCATTTCTTTCATCAATATTTTCTTTTCATGTTGGCCTTTTTCTTTCCTCACACTCACCCTCAACTTCTTAATCAAGCTTAGTGTTCTTTTCATCTACATTATCCTCCTATTTATCTTTCTCTCCTTCTAGATGCACTTCTTCATTCTGCAGTCCCTTATCTTAGCCATCTTTTAGGAGTTCATCACTTTCCCAACATTAATCTTTGTATCAATATTTTCTTCCTCAGAGTGATGCTCCTCTGGATTGACCTCTTTGTCATCATGTTCTTCATGTTGCTCATCTTTAGGCTCTTGATCTGAGATCTCTACCTCATAGCGGGTGTCAAACCCACTCAATTCTCTATCCTTAGGCATTTTTTTCCCTTCTTCATCTAAAGCTACTTCATCCAAATCAATCCTCAAGCTCTCCTTGACATGCTAGTAATAGTCATCACAGTTTGATTCCTTGGGCTCCTCAGTGACATCCACTATTTCTTTGAGTTATTTCCTACTTAGTCTCTCCATTTCCTCACAAATTTTCATTATAGCTTCGATTTTAGGTGGCTCAGTAAGAAGTGGAGGGATGGGTAATGATGCAGCAAGTTGAGCCATAAGTAGTTTGACCCGGGGATTCAAAATAACTTCTAAAAATTGAGGTGGCATATTTTGCAAGTAGGAGATGAAAGTCTTAGGAAAAGTAATGGATTCCATAGAATTTGTTGGAATAGAAGTGCCAAGGTAGAGAGAGTTGGAAAAGGGGGTGGGAGTGAGGAAGATGATTGAGGAGAAGTATTTGATGAAGAATAATCCACCACAACCACAAGTGCAGTCAGAGAGGTAGATGTGAGGTGGATAGAGATGTCCATAGTAGGCAGTGATGACATGGGTAATGATAGGGGAGTGGAAGTTGGGAGCACAGTGGCAGTACATGGTGCGGATTGTGGTTACTCCTTTTCTTCTTGTAGAGGGGACCCTTCTTCTTGGATGGCAAACATATTGGGAACAAAGGTTCCCATTCTCTTAGGCTTCTTTGGCAGTCTTTTCCGCTTAGCCATCTTTCTAGTGTACACCTTTTCCTTTGGATTCCACTCTGATGCATCCTTCCTTTTCCTTAATTTGGTTATAAGTGTAGACTTGGGAGCCTCACCCAAAGAACCCATTGCAGTGTTACTATCTATCTCACTTTTAATATTATCTTCAAACTCCTCATATGTTAGCTCTACACACTATTGTTGCAATTAGGTTACTTGATCATTCAGCCACTTCTTAGTTTTTTGTTCTACTAGGCAAGTGACAATATTCAAATCCATGACCTTTGGCTTGCTCTAATCAATCACTAGCAATAGAACATTGACCACAACATTGTATCTCTCGTCAAGCACATTATCATCTTCAACTATTCGGTCAGGTACTAGGAACAAATTAATAGACTTTACAAATTTTGCAATCATTCTCATGTAGTATCTCCTTCTGACCTCATGGTCATCATCAAAATTGGCCCAAAAATCTTCAATATGTGGCCTATGGGTGTATTTCCTTCCAACCTCCTTCTTTAGCTTTCATAGAGGAACCAAACCTCCCCTCTCTGTATGTAGTTACAAGTTGTACTCTATGAGCTCCTTTTCTGAGTATTCTACACAGGGGATAGTGGGGCATGAATATAATTTTTGACCAAATACAATGTGGTATGAGACCTCAACATGGTACTTATCTTGCAGTAATGAATGGGAAGTTTGCAACTATTAAGTGAGCTCTACCGAGATTATCTTGTCAATGGGGTACCTTGGAAAATCATATGGAAACCTCAAGAATCCTTCTACCCTTAAATAGGTAAACTTGGGGAATTGAATGAACCAGTACCCGAAGCATTTAACTAATTCCTTTACACTATGAGAAATCCTTCTATGATAATCCTTTGATAGAGTCTGAACAATGTGCATGATAAAGGCATCGTTGACCCGTCTGTAATCTTTCTTGTAGTTTTTGTATATTGCAATTATGGGTAGCAATTGTAGATAGGGTTCTACCCCTTCTTCTTTCTCATGGTGCAACCACAATCCAATCCTTTGTATGGAAAAGTGACCACCAGGAAATATACAATGTAAAAGGTCATATAGAACTACTAGGTCTTCTTACTAAAAAAAATTACTTATGTAGATTGTCACTTATTATGTTTTCCCAATGGAATTTGGCTTCATCTCAAAGGATTTATTCCATGAAATACAACATCCATTCCTCAAAAAGTAAGGAATTGGGGAGGCTCATTACTCTACTCAGTAGTTTCACAAGGTCATTGACCTTTTCTATGAAGTCACTCTGATACAAATTTTGAGGTACTTTAGTATCATTACCCCTCTTGTTAAATAACCTTGTTTGATTTATGGTTCTCTTACAGCTGATGGGGTCTACGTTCCACACATTTAATGAATACTCCTTCTCAGTTTCTTCCATAGCACGATCTTGAATTTCTTTCTAACTGACATAGGAGTGAGGTCAGCCAACACTCTTCCATCTACCATAATCATCCTCCTAGTTTGTGAGTGGTAACATTCTCTGCATGCAAAGTTTAGTTATGGGCTAATCAAGGCTAGCAAGAAACATGTTTCCTTTGCAATCTCGCTCTACTTTATCCTCAAAGCCTCCTTGGTTTTTGGATTAACCAAGACCCATTGCCTAAATTCATCTATGTTGATGTGGACCAGGTCTGCGTCTATTACCTTTTCCCAATTTGAGGTAATCTTCAAGATACACTCAACTCCATGGAATTTGTATTTCATTTTGGCCTTCTCTTCTTTTCTTCTTGTATCTTTCATAGTCTTCTTTCCCTTATCGGTTTTCCTAGTTGGTTCCATAAATCCTACACAAAGAGCATATAGTAAATTCCTTGATAAATTAAGAGAGCTAAATGCTAATTAAATCATGCTAAATAGAATTAAATGCATGCACACACCCTTGAAGGATCATTACATTCACCAAATTTCACCATTTAACATTCGTTTGTAAAGTCATCAGCTTTGCAAGTTTGGTAATGCGGGTTTTCGCCTAGCAAAAGTCACCATTGTGAATGTCGTTAGAAACAACTTAGGGAGCACAACAACCCGCAAATGGAATTATGATAAGAAATTCCTGCATTGCCAAAACTCAATCTATTTTTTAATGTAAACTCATTAGTCATGTGGGGAAATATGGATTGTAGCATTTGGGATCTTCTTTGGTAAAATTTGTAATTTAGGTCCAAGTGAAAAACTACGATGCGAAAGCTAGTAGGTGGAAGTCCATTTGAGTTATGTCATTTATGAAAGCCTTGATGCTATAGAAACCCCTGGATGGAGTTCCATAGGGTGGAACCCACAGTGGCTCTTTACTTGGTCAATTTTGCTTAAATCTTTTTTGCCATGTGGAGAAAATCATGAAGAATCATGCTTGATAATGTCTTGAAAACTTCATTACTTTGTGGATTGTGGAATTTTGGAGTGTGGAAGCCACTGATGTAGATGTCATCATGTATTTGGTAGTAAATGGACACCTTCTAGATCATGGAAGTCTACAAGTGCAGTTTCATGAGATAAAACCTGCAAAGGTACTTTCGCTTAGAATTTTCATTTTCGCTTGAGTGGGTAAAAGTGAGATCATTTGAATTCATGCTTACATCATTAGGAGTTAGTTTTAGGAATTTACAAAAGGTCCAAGGGCAAAGCCCATCAGATGGAGTGTCCTATATAGGTCATCATTAAATAACTGCTTGGGGGGATGACCTTCCGTCAACGACAACCCACAAGGGCATTCCCATAAAGACTTGGGACTTGGAAATTTTTTATGTTCTAGTCAATGCACATGGGCGTGGTTGGCACAAAAGCCACCAAGTGAGAAGTCGCATGTGATTTTCCTTAGAACAACAATGTTGAGTCCACAGCTCCCCACTCAAAGCATCCCACAAGGTAAACTCCGCAAAGGTCCCGAACTCGAATATTTTCAAGGTTTTGACTTTGTTTGATGTTCAAAAAGGTGGATGGTGTGGGAGCCACAAGGTGGGAGACCATCATGGATTTTTTGTTAACAATGGCCATGGGCATGTGGCAGTCCAGACACAGAGACCTACTAAGAAAACCCTACATAGGGTCAAGAACCTAGTGATTTTAGTATTTAGTTTGAAGTCATTCAGTACTAGTAGAAAGCAATGGGGCAAAAACTGTCGAGTGAGACACCATATGTGATTTGTCGTTAAACAATGACTTTGGTTTGATGACTCCCCACTTGGGGCATCCCTCAAGGGGAGATCCATGTAGAGACACAAACTTAGCCTAATTTTGATCAAGACACACCTACGACAAACATTCATAGGTGTAGGATTCGTCAGTTGCGAGGCCTCTGGCAATTTTTTGTTAAACAATGGCTCTGGCCAAACAGACTCCTACCTGCACACATCCATAGGAAAAACCCCACGAGGGTTTTAATTTGATCATTATTCATATTTAAAACTTTAATAGTTTGATGATTCATGTGTGAGGACGAGTAAAGCGAAAGCCTCCATTGCTCACATCGCTTAAAAAATGGCACCTTAACGATGGATCACAAATGAGAGTCTGCGCCATTTTTGTACTAAGGGTTTTCGTTTGTGATGAACTTAGGACTTGAATTGAATGCCCACCAAATAAAAGGTCATATATTTTAATGATCCCATCGACATAAAGGAATTTTGGTGCTTGATTCCCAATAATTTTGATAATACAGAAGTGAAAATGGAACTTAAATGTATACCTTTTACTGTGCAAATGGAGGTAGTGGGTTTTTCAATCCTCAAGCTTATCGTGCACGCAACAATCTCCTCTACTCTTCAAATTCAAAATTTTGGATGGAAAATGATAGGTGGATGGATCTATTTATAGACCTAACTGCCATTAATGTGTTCATTAATTGCAAGTATGATGAAATGTGTGTGGTAATTAGGAAATGCAAAAACATGATGGGAAAAAGCCACTAGGTAGAAGTCCTTGTGAGGATCCAAGATGTGGAAGTAGTGTGCAGGAATTCCACTATAGAAAGACGGAGGGAAAATATTGTAAGCAATGGTAAAGTGAAGGAAGAAATCCACAAAGTAACTCCTACAGATGGCAAAAGATGGAGTGGCTTCCGCATGGTGGAAACCCACAACAATTTTCTCGTAAATACCTGAAACTTCCTAAAACTTTGGCAAATGACTTGGGCATGTTTTGTAATTCAAAGGCATATTGATCAACTTGGGTCCAAAATAGGGGCACAAAATCAAGGAAAATGTAAACCGACCCGACAAGAGGAAAAATGAAAAGAGGGGGGCCCCGGTCCTAGCAAGATGTGTGCATAGAAGGCACAACACTAACTAACCAATTGGTATCAACAAGCTATTTTAAAAATATTAGTTTTTAATTACCTAGTCCTAACAAGTATGTGACCATACTACAGTCCAAATGGAAAAGTGATCCTTTTTCAATTATTCAATTAATCAATTATAGTGAAAATATGGATAACATTAATCATTTATAGTTGCATCAATTCATTATTCATTTATTTAAATAATTATTTATAATGCAAATATCAACAACATCAATAAAAAAGATATGCATTAACCAAATAGCCATATAGGCATACATCGATACATGTTGATATAAGTATAACATATATACAAGAAAGCCATATAGGCTTACAAGAATGTCATATGGACATACAATATCACATATATGTAATACAAAATATATGTTCAAAATTGCCATATAGGCATACAACAAAGGACCCTAATACATAGTCATTTCCCTCTAGGCAAAGGAAATAGATCACAAGTGACCTTTGAATATCAAAGGGATGGAGATGTGTATGATGGTGGTCTCCTTCGAATTTGTTCACTCAACCAACTATTTAAAGATTTATGGAGCCCCGCCTATTAGAATAAAAAGTATAGACATTAATATAAAAATTACATTATAAAATGAAATATAACAAATAATCACTTACCGCATATAAATAATCAGTCTACTCATCCATAGTAATGACACGCTCATGATCTAGAATTTTGAAGTCTTATAGCAACCATCTAGATAACAATCAAACTATAAATGAATATCATTTGGTTTTCCAATAATAGACAAATAAAACAACAAATATAATGTGAAATTTAATAATCCTCCTCATACCTTTTTCAAAGGCTTCAAGCTTGCTACTATTACAGTGACACCATGCTCAAATTTCCTATCAATATAAAGATGAGTGTCTACTTGCATCATCTAAAAATGAAACAACATTATTCAATTACCAAAACTACATGAGTGAAAGTTCTCTATATTACCTGATATTAACTTCTTATGTAAATATTTAAAGGGTTTAAACAATCTAATAGTGATAAAAACCTAACTTAACCATTAACAATTACTTTACATGGAATATAGATTCCATCCCAAGACATGTGCATCATTATAAAATAGGTTCATAGTCACAATTTAGGTCTATGATTGCAAGGTCAATCTATCACTAGTGCAAAAATAGATTTTTTGATTTAGATCTACATACATGACTATATTTATGATCACACAATTATACCCCAAAACATACACTACTTCTCACACCAAATATAATATAATCCTAATATATTGTTCATAAATTTTAAGTTGTGATAGTGAAATGGTATTATATGAAAATCTATTACGTTCAAAATATTTTAAATACCCTAAAACTCTTGCATGTCAAAATATTTTGGGATTTTACTGAGGACAAACTCACAATAGAGTTTCCTCAAAAAATATTGTGGTACCTCATTGTTGTTGCATGGAGGATGGTCAAAAACCATCCACCACCTATCCCAAAAAAAAATATTTATCCCTTGGTAGTTGCACCAGTAGATAGGGAACCTCTTGCATGCATCGTGTAAGGATTGATTTATTCTTGGGTCTATGAATAGTGCACACAAGTCAGATTTCAATTTGTTTTCATCTTTAACTTGTTTATATGATAAATTTTCTACATAAAATTTTCTTTGCTCTTGTCTCTTTCTAGACCAATTGTTTATTTTCTTTCTAACTGAATCTACAAGAGATATTGTGGATTGCAATGATTGAGCGAGGGAAGTCCTATGCGATTGTGTTCTTGTAAGATCTCTCAACCTTGTGATTAACTCAATTTCTTTTTTGTTATTTTCAATTTTCCCCAATATATTTTCTTGTATTTTTGGAGCATTACGAGGAATTCTAGGAGGTATTTTTTGAGGTTGTTCTTTAGAAGGGATTACATCATGAGGTGAATTAGGATTTTCAATATTTTGGGGTGCACTCACAATTCCTAAGAATTAAATAAATTTTCATCAAAAAACCTATTCAATCTACCTATTTAATACGAAATTCACACTAAAAGACTAAAATAACTTACACCTTTGACCTCCCAGATTTTGTGGCAGCATTTTTGTAAGGAATCAGTGGAGTTTAGTGAGGTTGAGGGATTCTTAGAATGCAAGAACATTATGTAGGGTTTGCAGGCTGCAGGAAAAGTTTTTAACAACAAAAAATGAGGAATGAGGGAGGGATGGAGATGTAGATAGATAAGTCTAGATCTCAATATATTGAGAGTGAGAGGTCTAAAGAGGGAAAATGAGAGATGGAGGGAGGGAGAGATAGGTGGAGAGATAGGTCTAGAGCTCAAGGGGAGAGAGAGTGAAATATAGAGGTAGATAAAGGGACAGAGAGATGTGATGATTTACGAATAATTTTTCATCTCCTTACTACAAAAAATATAAACATTTTATTATTGATTACTTCTCTAATGTTTCAAGTGTTTTGAGATTATTGTTACAAAAAAATCATAAAAAAGGGGCTTCGTATGTGAAAGTGGTGAGCATTTGATGCTTCAAAAATGAAATATAAAGTTAAAATGATTATAGTTAGTTTTTGTATATAATATAGAAAAAAACTTATTTTATTGCATAGATATTTGAATCACATTTCTAGTATAAAAAATCAAAATTTCAATAAGAAACGCAAAATTTATACCCATTTTACTTAAGAGGGATTTTTTGGCTTTTCAAAAAGGATATCTATTTTGTAATAATGGATATCCCTTTCTATCAAAATGGATATTGATTTTACAATAACGGATATATGTTTTATCAAAATGAATATCTATTTTGTCAAAATGAAAATATATTTTGAAAATCCCAAAATAGATAGCCATTTTGAAGACATAAAAATGGGTACCCATTTCTAAAAAATCGGATATCTGTTTTGTTTTTCAAAACAAATATCCATTTTTTTCAAAACAAATATCCCTTTTAAAGACATAAAAGTGGGTACCCATTTCTAAAAAATGGATATCCTCTTTATTTTTCAAACCATGTATCTGATTTGAAGACAAAAAATAATATCCATTTTTTCACATGATTTTTTCCCTCCTTTTTTAGCTTGGGATTGCTTTGAGATTTGGCTTGGGGGTGTCAAACCTAAAAATTCAACTGCTCCAATTCATCCTCTTTTCAAGACTTCGCCCTTCATGCTAACGAATTCTTTTCATCCAAATTTGATGAAATAAAAAGGGTTTATTTAGTAAATTTTCGGCATTCTACTAATATAAGATATTTTTTATTTTGAATTTAATAGATAATTATTATTGATTTTCTATTTGTACTTTTTGTAAATTCTTGGTTGATAGGTTGATTGAAAAGCATGTATAACTTTTAAATGGTTACACATTTTTCAAATTAGAAAGATGTGTGACACTCTATGCTTCAAAAACTATAGGTTAAAAAAAATCATAAATTTTTGACCAAGTTGGGGTGGTCGAACAAATGGTTTTTAATAATTTAAAAATTTCCTACTAGAAAATTCATAACTAGTTATTTACTTGCAAAAAATACAAAAGAATATGCATCAGATCCAGACATGTGTCCTCTACTAATATTAAAATATTTGAAAAAAATATTTTTTTTGCTCATACTTAGGGTGGTCAGACAATCACTTGCTTTTTATTTTTTTCAAAATTTAAAGTACTACTACATTGAAATTTTAAATTTTCACCAATTAAAATTACTTTTTTCTAAAAAAATCTTAGTATCCTACAAACTATATTCAATTTTCTACAAATTTTATTCTTACTTATTTACTAGATTATGTTAATAACCTATTCAAATTCTTATGTGAAGTTGCTTATGTTTATTTTTCTATATTTTTATTGCCACTTAAAGGTCATGTTTGGCCCATCATGATCCTTGTTTGACCCCCTACCTTCATTTTCCAAAGGTATATGAAAATGTAAGAGTATACAAATATACCAATCAAGTGACAAGAATGTCTTTGTGCAATATCTCCATCAAAACTTCTCATATAAGCCCTTTCTATTCACATAGTAAACCTTGCTTCATTTTTCAGATTGTGTCATTCACTTTATTAACCTAGTATGGATTTTCCCAACTTGTTTATGTTATTTTAGCTCCCTTAAGAAGACCATATGTATAAATATAGATGGCCAATTATCTTGTTATATAAGTTGTATTACATTTATGATGCAGAGGTACTCCCTCTTGCTTAAACAATTCACTAACTCACAAGGAAAACAAAAATTGCAGAAATAAATTTTAACTTGAACAATAACAAAATAATCTAAAATAAAATCTCACAAGTTACAATCAAAATTTTATCTTCAACCTTCAATGGCTTCCCTCTTACAATCAAATAAAATATGCCTTCTCTCAGGGTTGAGTCTTCACACAGAAAACTCCATTCCAATATACAATCTTACTTTGGCACTCTTCCTCTAGTGCCTCTCCTCTCTCAACCATCATATGGTTGAAATTTTTTTCCTTCCCACGGCCTATTCAGCCTCTTCCAACTTCTCACAAGATGTCTAAATGGTTTTCCCCCTCTTATGGCATTGAGCATTCACCCAAGACTATGTCTTTACCTCCAAGCTGATGGTTTCTATACTACCACCCACAACTTGTTGTTCACACACTTTATATTATTTTCTCAATGTTTATCGATATTTTCACATTCCATTCTCTTTCAAAATCAAAACGTATCTCTCAATCAGTTGCACCCTTGGTTTATTGTTTTATTTCCGGTGAAGATGGAAAGAAAAACATTTATTTAATCATTCAAATTAGAATGTCTCCTTGTATTTTTCCATTGGCTAGCTTCTCACTAGCTTTCCATCAATCATGTTTTTCCTTTCAATCTTCTATGGCCCCTTCAATATTGTTTTCCTTTGTTCTCCATTGATCAATAATAGAACAAAGGTATGCTAGGAACCCTATTTTGAAGTTAGAAGGGGTAAATTACACAAAAAATTTGAATTATTTGAGTGTTGTCAAAGGCAAAGTGAACACATCGACCTCCAGATGAGTTCACTACACCTTCCAATGAAATGCTAAGTCAAGTTTCTATGGATTGAAATCTATCATTACTCTTGCCACTTTAGACATTCAAAAGTTTCTAAAGTCTTTAACAATGCATATTTTAAAATTATCTCAGGTCATGTAGATAATGAGACACCACAATTATTTGAAGAGTTTTATCAAATATTTCACACGACATTGATGTTTCCCAATTGTGCACAAGACACCTTTTGCTTAAAATATTTTTCAGAGGTTTAGATATAGAGGAAAACCAAACATGAATGACAAACCAAAATTCAAATAAAAATCAAACTAACAATTTTTTTTGTTTGTGGTGTTCATCATCCATTCACCCACATGCTCCTGCACCAGACATGCCAGGTAAGTGAAATGTTCCTTGAGTTGAGAAACTCGGGAACATTGAAAGGTGCATGGGATAGTAATCCCATGTTTGTTTTTTATCCAACGCTACTCCTTGTCCACAAAATCCTTCCCTCTTCCACACTTCAACTCATCCCCAACACTTGAGCCACCTCCACTGGCATTATCTTGTTCCTCCCAACAACTTCTTACCACTGGTCCATCTTGATCCCATCCACATTCCTTTGGGATACTACTCTTTGTGTCATTATTGTGTTGTTGTAACAAATCAAAATCCAATCTACCCTTTCCTCTTGAAATCTGCCCTCTAAATGGTTGTCAATAACTACCCTCACTTCATTCCTCTTCCTATACTCATTGCTTCTCCACACTGCAACAAAAAATAGTGTTGGATTCTTTCAGCTACTTTTCTTTCTCCTTCAAAGATTTCAACATATAATTTTGTCCATCTTTTTGGATGGTATACACATTTCTCCTACTAGCATAGATGGCTTCTCTATCAAACTACCATGGTCTACACAACAACACATGACATGCAGTCATAGGCATCACATCACACAACACCTCATCTCTGTAAGAAACAATCTGAAAACTTACTCTAAACACTGTTCTTTCACAGTCATTTTGTGCTCCTTCTACAACCAACAATTAAACCTTGTACAGACCAGGATGCTTACTCCTTTTCAAACTTAGTTTTTCGACCATTTATTTTGAAACTAAGTTATGGGTATGTGCAGAATCATCATTGAAAAAACAAGCCCTTAAGTGGCGATGAAAATTAAGAAAAATCAGAGTTAAGCAACTTGACGTAAAAATTTGAATAAGTTATCTATATTATTTCAACAATATGTAAGAATAGAATCTATAGCAAATTGAATGTATTTTCTAAACTACTAGGTTTTTTTTTTTTAAATATCTATTTGGTGAAATTTTGAAATTTCAATGCAATAGTACTTAAATTTCAGGGAAAAATAAGAAGTAGGTGTCTGTCTGACCACCCTAACCATAATAAAATGATAATATTTTTTTATAATATTTTAGATATAAGTAGAGGGCTCATGTCTCAATGTGATAAATATTATTTTTAATTTTTTCCAAATAAATAATTAATTATGAAATTTTTATTACAACTTTTAAAAAATATAAAAAATCGTATTTCTAACCACCTTAACTTGGTCAAAACTTCATGAAGTTCAATTTTTTTTGTAATCCTGTAGTATGTGAAGCATAGAATGTGACACATGTTTTGGATTCAAAAAATGTGATACCGTTTGAAAGCTATAGATTTTTTTCAATCAGCTTATCAATTAGGACTTTAGTCGTAATTCAAATAGAAAATGAATAATATTATTTATTAAATTCCAAGAAAAGCATAATTTGTACTCATGGAAAGCTGAGAATATCCTTTAGAAACCCTTTTTGTTTCATCAATTTTTGGTAAAAAAAGTCTTCAACCAACATGGGTGAAGTCTAGAAAAGTAAGGTAAGTTGTTAAACACGTTTTTTGTGTTGACTTCTTAGGATTGGCATGTACTAGCCTAATTGACTTCTTAGGATTGGCATGTCCTAGCCAAATTCCAAAGCCTGAGGCTAACCCCTAGGAAGTAAGGTTTGTGTCAGAAATATCATATATTTTATATATGATTTTAAAAAATGTAGCAAATAGTTTATAGTTTATTTTAATATATAATATAAAATTTATGATAATATCTTACATAATTATGTATAATATATAGTACATATTATATTATTATGTATAATGTTTAAATATTGTTTCTATATTTTAGTTAATGTGTGTGTGTGTGTATATATATATTACTAATTTATATAAAATATTATATAATTAATTAATATTACTAATATATAAAATATTTAAATATTATCTATTTCACTCTCTCTCTCCCTCTCTCTCTCCCAAGTCTCTCACTCAATCACTCCTATCTCTCCTCTCTACCTCTCTCTCCCACTCCTCCTCCCTCTCTCTCATTGACTCCTCTATCTCTCTCCATCTACCCTTAATCCTAAACCCTAAAACCCTTAACCCTTAAACCTCTACCCTACTCACTCTCTCAAGTCTCTCCTCCTAGCTCCTTTCCTCTCTTAGGCATTCTCTCTCTCACTCACTCCCTCTATATCTCTACCCTAAACCATAAACCAAAACCCTTTAACCCTTGTAAAACCCTAAAACCTCAACCTCTACCTCACCATTAGCCCTATATACCCCACCCTCTCCCACTCTCTCAAGTCTCTCCTCCTACCCCCACCTCTCTGTGGGTCTCTCAGTCACCCCCATCTCTTCCCCACCCTCTCTCTCCCTCCTACCCCCTCTACCTCTCCTCAGGTCCCTCTCTCTCACTCCCCATCTCTCCCTCACCCTTTAACCCGTAAACTCTTTACCCTTCAAATCCATAAACCTCATCCCTACTCCTATACCCCATCTCTCTCCACTGCCTCTCTCTCTCTCTCAAGCATCTCACCAACCACCATTCTATCTCTCCCACACCTTCCCTCCTCTCTTTCGCTGTGATTCCTCATCTCTCCCTCTAACCTTAACCCTAAACCCTAAAACCCTTAACCTTAAACCCCACCCTCTACTCTCTCTCTCTCAAGTATCCTCCCACCCTCCTCTCTTAGGTCTCTCTCTCTCAAGTCTCCCCCTCCTACCCCCTCTACCTCTCTCAGGTTTCTCTCTCTATCACTCACTCCCTCTATATCTCTCCCACTACCCTTAACCCTAGACCCTAAACCCTTAACCATTAAACTCTAAACCCTTAAACCCTAAACAATTAAACCCTCTACCCTCTACCATTAACCCTATGCCCACTATCTATCTCCCACTCTCTCTCTCTCTCAAGTCTCTCCCTCCTGCCCCCTCTCCCTCTCTTAGGTCTCTCTCTCTTAGTCACTCCTCATCTCTCCCCACCCTTTAACCCCTTAAACCTCTACCCTCTACTCTCTCCTCCCACCCCTCTCCCTCTCTCAAGT
Source organism: Sequoia sempervirens (assembly GCA_007258455.2). Classification (NCBI taxonomy): domain Eukaryota; kingdom Viridiplantae; phylum Streptophyta; class Pinopsida; order Cupressales; family Cupressaceae; genus Sequoia; species Sequoia sempervirens. The sequence continues at coordinate 23,420,886 of VDFB02358134.1, read as the reverse complement.
CTCTCACCCGACTCACCCCTCCATATCCTTTCTATACCCTTAACCCTCAACCCCAACCTCTCACCCCACCATTGCCTATACCCTTCATCTCTCCCACCCCTCTCTCTCAAGTCTCTCCCTCCTACCCCCACTCTCTCTCTCAAGTCTCTCACTCACTCCCTCTTATCTCTCCCTCTACCCTTAACCCTTAACCCTAAACCCCAAACCATTAACCCTTAAACCCTCTACCACTAACCCTATACCATCTATCTCTCTCCCTATCCCTCTCTCTCTCAACCCTCTCCCTCCTACCCCCTCTCCCTCCCTCAAGTCTCTCTCTCTCAGTCACTCCCTCTATCTCTCTCCCCTCTACCCTTAACCCTAAACCCTAGACCATCTACCCTCTACTCTCTCTCTCTCAAGTCTCTCCCTCCTACCCCCTATCCCTCTCTCATGTCTCTCTCTCTCTCACTCACTCCCTTTATCTCTCTCCCCTCTACCCTTAACACTAAAACATAAACCCTTAACCCTTAAACCCTAAACCCTTATAACCCTCTACCCTCTACCCACTAACGCATTTGACTACAAAATATAATGAAACTTTTTGATGAAAGATGTATAATTAGATGTATCATCGGGTACCTATATATTTAATGTGAAATTTCCAATTTTTAAAAAATTTATGCCCGATCTTCATCGAAATTGTGGCGCTCCATGATTTTCATCACTATTTCAACATACACTCAAATTCAACCATCCCCTTCCATCAATTTGTGGGTCAACGGGTATATGGTTAGCAATCATCAGGGTTCCAATGAATGTTAAAGATATGAATGTACATATCGAGCCTCTTATCGATGAGTTACTAAAGTTATGGAATGGTGTCACTATGTATAACGTCTATAGACCAATAGGACAAAGACAATTTCAATTCCATGAAATGGTTGTATGGACAATTCATGATGCCCAAGGGCTAACACATTTTTGTGGTATGTTATAACGTTTAACTTCACTTTAATGATATTTAATTATATGAAGTAGATATCATACATTTTTTTTAAATAATCTATTCATTATGTATAATTATAAAAATTGAAATATTTAATTCAATTATATATGATCTTGCAGGTCTTCAAACAAAGGGAAAATTTGCATGTCCAATTTGTGGTCCAAAGGTGAAATCTCGTCGTTCAAAAAGTTTAGGAAAGAAAGTGTTTGATGAGTATATGCACTTCCTCCACAAAAATCATAAGTATCGAAGTACTAAAAAACATCTTTTCAATGGGAAAGAAGAGACTACATCAAAACCATGAAGAATGACAGCTCGCCTATGGAAGTTGGAATATAATAGAATTAATCATCAATGTTATACATTGGATCAAATTGTTTATCTATCATATATGATATGTTTGGAATTTATATTTTTATATTGTGTTTTGTTTACTCATGTTGTAATTGACAATGATTGTCATTGTTAATTTGTTTAACTTATATGCTTCATGAAGTTTGTCAAGGCATTAATGGTCGGCTTCCACAAGGACTAAAAATTTATCCTAGGAAATTTAGTAGGTTTCCCTACTATGAGTAGCTACAAATTATGCATTTGTTTGATACATTGCATATAGGAAAGAATATAACAGAAACGTTATGGAAATTATTGGATGGAGGGCATGACAAAGAATTTTTTTTCAAAATTTGTAGTGACATTCAGGAAGCCAATCATGCAATGAAAAATGTCATTCAATTAAATAGTGATGGAGACCAAATTAATATAAGCTCTCTTCCTTGGTTATTAATAGAGTAGCAAAGCAATGCTATAAAATAAGTCATACGAAAAAAAATGATTTCCCACAGGATTTATTGCGAACATAAACAATATCATAACAAAGAAAGGTGAATTTGGGTCAGGGATGAAAATGCATGATTGGCATACCTTCATTAAGGTAATTATTCTAGTATATTTTATATATATTTGTATACTGCATGTACTTTTCAGTGTATTATGTTTACTAGTTTTGGAAAAATAATGAAAAGATCATTTTAGAATTGTTGCAGTACGTTCTACCTCTATCTCTCCCAAACAACATCAACAACAATTTCAAGCAAGTTATATATGATCTTGGAAAATACATGAGGTAAATAACGATATTTGTTCAATTCGTTGTATAGATCTTATATTTGTCATTTGTTTTAAACTTGTTATGTATAATATTGTATATTTTTGTTAAATCTCATTAATACCTTAAATCACTTGTAGATGGTTGTCATCTAAAGAAATCCATAAAGAAGATATAAATTATTGGAGAAAAAATCCTCGTCTAATGTGTGAAATGTAAAAGTTCTTACCTTCAACATTTTTCAATGCACAAGAACACTACCTCATACACCAAGCTGAGGAGATTGAATTATGTGGACCTGTACACACAAGGTCAATGTGGATGGTTGAGACGCACTTGAATTTTTTGAAGGCTTTGGTTAGACAAAGAGCACATCCTAAGGGTTCTATGGTGGAGGGATATATGGTATACCAGACCACGGTGTACATTATTGAATATCTTCCTAAGTTCACAAAAAAGATCCATGCAGATCGTATTTGGGATCCCAACTCTATTAACAAATTCGAAGGGGAGTACCTGATGGGGAAAGATAGATTAAGGAAAGTGAGGGGTAATTATAAGATGGTCATGGATATTAATTAGAATACATTTTACATTGCCTTCAATTGGTTGAAAAGAAAAAATAGAGAACTAGTCCAAATGAAAGAATCTTCCACACACAAATAGAAAAGTATTGGTATTGTATTACTCCAAAAAATAAGTCTTTCACTACTGAAAAGTATTAAAATCTTAAAAAGTGTTGATGATCAACTATTACAATTCAAATTTTATATATATAAGAAGAAGATCCAACAAAGGTGTCTCTTTGGATTGTATTTTGGCAAATAATTAAACTACTGATCTTAATTAAACTTATAAAACAATTTGATCTTCTCCTAATATTGACTTAGCTATTGAGAGATGTTTTCTATACTCCTCCAAGGTATGGGTATCCACATCATGCACTGCATTTCGGGCTTCATATTCAAGTTTTATCATCAATTCCATATGTTTGCATGCTCCATCCAGCAATATCCCTTCTGCTTTGACTGTATCCAATGCTTCCTGAAGTATCCTATTACATTCATCCATCTTGTTAGCTCTCAAAAATGTAGGTTAAATACCTCAAGAGATTACCAAACTCTTGGTATGTTTTAGGGTAACATACAAGACCGAATGGTTTAGACCTTCTTCTCTTTAGGTGTTGCTATACCTAGGTGGGTACACCTTTATGAATGAAGAAGAATTGATTTGTGTTTATTCCCTAAAACAATTTATCCATAATGGAAAGTGGGAGAGGATAAATGAATTCTTATTTTGGTATAGATTGTATAAGCAATATCAAGGCTAATCTTAATATGTTCAGTTAACAGATGTAAAAGATAAAATGAATGAAACTAAAATGATGGAATGTGAGGGACCAGTGCTCTATTGGGTATATATAGTCAAATAGAAATCAAAGTTAAGTGACTTATAATTGGCAATAATTTTAACTGGCAATAATTCTAACTGTTTGACACTTTTATGTTTATAACTTGTATAAACAGGAAAGGGTGTAATTATTAGATTTTTCTTTAATAATCCAAAATAATAATTCCAAGTTGTGAATAATCAAGAGGATTTTAATCTTTACTTGAAAGACCCAATTAAATATGCCACATAGATACAACAAATGTGCACTGATAAATTGAAAATATGCTTTATATATAAATTGAAACAATAGAGAAATATCAAATATGGAGAAAAAATGATAATATCATCAATTAACTTAACAAACAATTGATACCAACATAGAGCCACCGAATCAAAGATTTTTCATTAACTCCTTCAAATTTACGTGTGCATCTTGGTCCTTTTTGTTGTAAACATTGTATCAATCTCTATTCTCCTATTTCTATCTACTATCTTCTAATATAATCCCCTCCTTATGGTCTTGGTCTCTCTTATTTATATGAGAGGCAACAAGCTTCAGACCAAAATACAAGGCTTTTGATAACAAAACTTAACTAAAAAGATAAAATGTATTTAGAGATAACTAACATATGCAAATCTGTTAATCTTCAAGTAAGAAGCCCGTGGTCATCTAAGACTTGTGCAAGGTTCTTACTTTATGATATGATATGTTTTCCTTCTGATGACGCTAATCAATCTTCATCCAAGCCCATATATTTTTCTTCCCATTTTCTTATTGTTAAATCATTCGGCCACCTGAATTCCTGTGCAGTAGTGAAATTTGTAAGGTGACTCTTCCATCTACTATCAAGCAGGTTTCTGGCATCTACAGCAAACTTTGTGTAACCATTATCCAA
>VDFB02358134.1:23357689-23416402 GCA_007258455.2 Sequoia sempervirens | reverse complement strand
AATCAAAATTTTATCTTCAACCTTCAATGGCTTCCCTCTTACAATCAAATAAAATATGCCCTCTCTCAAGGTTGAGTCTTCACACAGAAAACTCCATTCCAATATGCAATCTTACTTTGGCACTCTTCCTCTAGTGCCTCTCCTCTCTCAACCATCATATGGTTGAATTTTTTTTCCTTCCCACGGCCTATTCAGCCTCTTCCAACTTCTCACAAGATGTCTAAATGGTTTTCCCCCTCTTCTGGCATTGAGCATTCACCCAAGACTATGTCTCTACCTCCAAGCTGATGGTTTCTATACTACCACCCACGACTTGTTGTTCACACACTTTATATTATTTTCTCAATGTTTATCGATATTTTCACATTCCATTCTCTTTCAAAATCAAAACGTATCTCTCAATTAGTTGCACCCTTGGTTTATTGTTTTATTTCCAGTGAAGATGGAAAGAAAAACATTTATTTAATCATTCAAATTAGAATGTCTCCTTGTATTTTTCCACTGGCTAGCTTCTCACTAGCTTTCCATCAATCATGTTTTTCCTTTCAATCTTCTATGGCCCCTTCAATATTGTTTTCCTTTGTTCTCCATTGATCAATAATAGAACAAAGGTATGCTAGGAACCCTATTTTGAAGTTAGAAGGGGTAAATTACACAAAAAAATTGAATTATTTGAGTGTTGTCAAAGGCAAAGTGAACACATCGACCTCCAGATGAGTTCACTACACCTTCCAATGAAATGCTAAGTCAAGTTTCCATGGATTGAAATCCATCATTACTCTTGCCACTTTAGAGATTCAAAAGTTTCTAAAGTCTTTAACAATGCATATTTTAAAATTATCTCAGGTCATGTAGATAATGAGACACCACAATTATTTGAAGAGTTTTATCAAATATTTCACACGACATTGATGTTTCCCAATTGTGCACAAGATACCTTTTGCTTAAAATATTTTTCAGAGGTTTAGATATAGAGGAAAACCAAACATGAATGAAAAACCAAAATTCGAATAAAAATCAAACTAACAATTTTTTTTGTTTGTGGTGTTCATCATCCATTCACCCACATGCTCCTGCACCATACATGCTAGGTAAGTGAAATGTTCCTTGAGTTGAGAAACTCGGGAACATTGAAAGGTGCATGGGATAGTAAACCCATGTTTGTTTTTTATCCAACGCTACTCCTTTTCCACAAAATCCTTCCCTCTTCCACACTTCAACTCATCCCCAACACTTGAGCCACCTCCACTGGCATTATCTTGTTCCTCCCAACAACTTCTTACCACTGGTCCATCTTGATCCCATCCACATTCCTTTGGGATACTACTCTTTGTGTCATTATTGTGTTGTTGTAACAAATCAAAATCCAATCTACCCTTTCCTCTTGAAATCTGCCCTCTAAATGGTTGTCAATAACTACCCTCACTTCATTCCTCTTCCTATACTCATTGCTTCTCCACACTGCAACAAAAAATAGTGTTGGATTCTTTCAGCTACTTTTCTTTCTCCTTCAAATATTTCAACATATAATTTTGTCCATCTTTTTGGATGGTATACACATTTCTCCTACCAGCATAGATGGCTTCTCTATCAAACTACCATGGTCTACACAACAACACATGACATGCAGTCATAGGCATCACATCACACAACACCTCATCTCTGTAAGAAACAATCTAAAAACTTACTCTAAACACTGTTCTTTCACAGTCATTTTGTGCTCCTTCTACAACCAACAATTAAACCTTGTACATACCAGGATGCTTACTCCTTTTCAAACTTAGTTTTTCGACCATTTATTTTGAAACTAAGTTACGGGTATGTGCAGAATCATCATTGAAAAAAAAAGCCCTTAAGTGGCGATGAAAATTAAGAAAAATCAGAGTTAAGCAACTTGACGTAAAAATTTGAATAAGTTATCTATATTATTTCAACAATATGTAAGAATAGAATCTATAGCAAATTGAATGTATTTTCTAAACTACTAGGTTTATTTTTTTTTTAAATATCTATTTGGTGAAATTTTGAAATTTCAATGCAATAGTACTTAAATTTCAGGGAAAAATAAGAAGTAGGTGTCTGTCTGACCACCCTAACCATAATAAAATGATAATATTTTTTTATAATATTTTAGATATAAGTAGAGGGCTCATGTCTCAATGTGATAAATATTATTTTTAATTTTTTCCAAATAAATAATTAATTATGAAATTTTTATTACAAGTTTTAAAAAATATAAAAAATCGTATTTCTAACCACCTTAACTTGGTCAAAACTTCATGAAGTTCAATTTTTTTTGTAATCCTGTAGTATGTGAAGCATAGAATGTGACACATGTTTTGGATTCAAAAAATGTGATACCGTTTGAAAGCTATAGATTTTTTTCAATCAGCTTATCAATTAGGACTTTAGTCGTAATTCAAATAGAAAATGAATAATATTATTTATTAAATTCCAAGAAAAGCATAATTTGTACTCATGGAAAGCTGAGAATATCCTTTAGAAACCCTTTTTGTTTCATCAATTTTTGGTAAAAAAAGTCTTCAACCAACATGGGTGAAGTCTAGAAAAGTAAGGTAAGTTGTTAAACACGTTTTTTGTGTTGACTTCTTAGGATTGGCATGTACTAGCCTAATTCCAAAGAAAGCCTGAGGCTAACCCCTAGGAAGTAAGGTTTGTGTCAGAAATATCATATATTTTATATATGATTTTAAAAAATGTAGCAAATAGTTTATAGTTTATTTTAATATATAATATAAAATTTATGATAATATCTTACATAATTATGTATAATATATAGTACATATTATATTATTATGTATAATGTTTAAATATTGTTTCTATATTTTAGTTAATGTGTGTGTGTGTGTATATATATATTACTAATTTATATAAAATATTATATAATTAATTAATATTACTAATATATAAAATATTTAAATATTATCTATTTCACTCTCTCTCTCCCTCTCTCTCTCCCAAGTCTCTCACTCAATCACTCCTATCTATCTCTCCTCTACCCTCTCTCTCTCCCACTCCCTCCCTCCCTCTCTCTCACTGACTCCCTCTATCTCTCTCCCATCTACCCTTAACTTAAACTCCTAAACCCTTAACTCTTTTAAACCTCTACTCCTCTACTCACACTCTCTCTCAAGTCCTGGTTCCCTCCTACCCTTCTGTATCTCTTCTCTCACTCTACTCCCTCTATATTCTCTAATTCTAAACCATAAACCCTAAACTCCTAACCCTAAACCCTAAAACCCCTAACCCTCTGTAATTTCTTAACACCATTATTGTAGTCTCTATATAATTCTATCTCTCTCCTAATTCCCCTCTCTCTCTCTCTCAAGTCTCTCCCTCCTACCCCCTCTACCTCTCTTAGGTCTCTCTCTCAGTCACTCCCTCTATCTCTTTCCCCTTGACCCTCTCTCTCTCCCTCCCTCCTACCCCCTCTACCTCTCTCATGTCCCTCTCTCTCTCTCACTCCCTCTATCTCTCTCCCCTCTACCCTTAACCCTAAATCCTTTACCCTTCAACCATAAACCCTTATATCCCTTTACCCTATACCCTCTATCTCTCTCCCACTACCTCTCTCTCTCAAGTATCTCACTCAATCACTCATTCTATCTCTCTCCCACACCTTCCCTCCCTCTCTTTCACGTATTCCCTCTATCTCTCTCCCCTCTAACCTTAACCCTAAATCCTAAACCCTTAACCCTTAAACCCTCTACCCTCTACTCTCTCTCTCTCAAGTATCCCCCTCCTACCCCCTCTCCCTCTCTCAGGTCTCTCTCTCTCTCAAGTCTCCCCCTCCTACCCCCTCTACCTCTCTCAGGTTTCTCTCTCTATCACTCACTCCCTCTATATCTCTCCCACTACCCTTAACCCTAGACCCTAAACCCTTAACCATTAAACTCTAAACCCTTAAACCCTAAACAATTAAACCCTCTACCCTCTACCATTAACCCTATGCCCACTATCTATCTCCCACTCTCTCTCTCTCTCAAGTCTCTCCCTCCTGCCCCCTCTCCCTCTCTTAGGTCTCTCTCTCTTAGTCACTCCCTCTATCTCTCTCCCCTCTACCCTTAACCCTTAAACCCTCTACCCTCTACTCTCTCTCTCTAAACTCTCTCCCTCCTACCCCCTCTCCCTCTCTCAAGTCTCTCTCTCACTAACTCACTCCCTCTATATCTCACCCTATACCCTTAACCCTTAACCCTTAAATCCTCTACCCTCTACCATTAATCCTATACCCTCTATCTCTCTCCCACTCCCTCTCTCTCTCTCAAGTCTCTCCCTCCTACCCCCTCTCCCTCTCTGAGGTCTCTCTCTCTCTAGCTAACTCCTATATATCTCTCCCTCTACCCTTAACCCTAACCCTAAACCCCAAACCCTTAACCCTTAAACCCTCTACCACTAACCCTATACCGTCTATCTCTCTCCCTATCCCTCTCTCTCTCAACCCTCTCCCTCCTACCCCCTCTCCCTCCCTCAAGTCTCTCTCTCTCTCAGTCACTCCCTCTATCTCTCTCCCCTCTCCCCTTAACCCTAAACCCTAGACCATCTACCCTCTACTCTCTCTCTCTCAAGTCTCTCCCTCCTACCCCCTATCCCTCTCTCATGTCTCTCTCTCTCTCACTCACTCCCTTTATCTCTCTCCCCTCTACCCTTAACACTAAAACATAAACCCTTAACCCTTAAACCCTAAACCCTTATAACCCTCTACCCTCTACCCACTAACGCATTTGACTACAAAATATAATGAAACTTTTTGATGAAAGATGTATAATTAGATGTATCATCGGGTACCTATATATTTAATGTGAAATTTCCAATTTTTAAAAAATTTATGCCCGATCTTCATCGAAATTGTGGCGCTCCATGATTTTCATCACTATTTCAACATACACTCAAATTCAACCATCCCCTTCCATCAATTTGTGGGTCAACGGGTATATGGTTAGCAATCATCAGGGTTCCAATGAATGTTAAAGATATGAATGTACATATCGAGCCTCTTATCGATGAGTTACTAAAGTTATGGAATGGTGTCACTATGTATAACGTCTGTAGACCAATAGGACAAAGACAATTTCAATTCCATGAAATGCTTGTATGGACAATTCATGATGCCCAAGGGCTAACACATTTTTGTGGTATGTTATAACGTTTAACTTCACTTTAATGATATTTAATTATATGAAGTAGATATCATACATTTTTTTTAAATAATCTATTCATTATGTATAATTATAAAAATTGAAATATTTAATTCAATTATATATGATCTTGCAGGTCTTCAAACAAAGGGAAAATTTGCATGTCCAATTTGTGGTCCAAAGGTGAAATCTCGTCGTTCAAAAATTTTAGGAAAGAAAGTGTTTGATGAGTATATGCACTTCCTCCACAAAAATCATAAGTATCGAAGTACTAAAAAACATCTTTTCAATGGGAAAGAAGAGACTACATCAAAACCATGAAGAATGACACCTCGCCTATGGAAGTTGGAATATAATAGAATTAATCATCAATGTTATACATTGGATCAAATTGTTTATCTATCATATATGATATGTTTGGAATTTATATTTTTATATTGTGTTTTGTTTACTCATGTTGTAATTGACAATGATTGTCATTGTTAATTTGTTTAACTTATATGCTTCATGAAGTTCGTCAAGGAATTAATGGTCGGCTTCCACAAGGACTAAAAATTTATCCTAGGAAATTTAGTAGGTTTCCCTACTATGAGTAGCTCCAAATTATGCATTTGTTTGATACATTGCATATAGGAAAGAATATAACAGAAACATTATGGAAATTATTGGATGGAGGGCATGACAAAGAATTTTTTTTCAAAATTTGTAGTGACATTCAGGAAGCCAATCATGCAATGAAAAATGTCATTCAATTAAATAGTGATGGAGACCAAATTAATATAAGCGCTCTTCCTTGGTTATTAACAGAGTAGCAAAGCAATGCTATAAAATAAGTCATACAAAAAAAATTGATTTCCCACAGGATTTATTGCGAACATAAACAATATCATAACAAAGAAAGGTGAATTTGGGTCAGGGATGAAAATGCATGATTGGCATACCTTCATTAAGGTAATTATTCTAGTATATTTTATATATATTTGTATACTGCATGTACTTTTCAGTGTATTATGTTTACTAGTTTTGGAAAAATAATGAAAAGATCATTTTAGAATTGTTGCAGTACGTTCTACCTCTATCTCTCCCAAACAACATCAACAACAATTTCAAGCAAGTTATATATGATCTTGGAAAATACATGAGGTAAATAACGATATTTGTTCAATTCGTTGTATAGATATTATATTTGTCATTTGTTTTAAACTTGTTATGTATAATATTGTATATTTTTGTTAAATCTCATTAATACCTTAAATCACTTGTAGATGGTTGTCATCTAAAGAAATCCATAAAGAAGATATAAATTATTGGAGAAAAAATCCTCATCTAATGTGTGAAATGTAAAAGTTTCTACCTTCGACATTTTTCAATGCACAAGAACACTACCTCATACACCAAGCTGAGGAGATTGAATTATGTGGACCTGTACACACAAGGTCAATGTGGATGGTTGAGACGCACTTGAATTTTTTGAAGGCTTTGGTTAGACAAAGAGCACATCCTAAGGGTTCTATGGTGGAGGGATATATGGTATACCAGACCATGGTGTACATTATTGAATATCTTCCTAAGTTTGCAAAAAAGATCCATGTAGATCGTATTTGGGATCCCAACTCTATTAACAAATTCGAAGGGGAGTACCTGATGGGGAAAGATAGATTAAGGAAAGTGAAGGGTAATTATAAGATGGTCATGGATATTAATTAGAATACATTTTACATTTCCTTCAATTGGTTGAAAAGAAAAAATAGAGAACTAGTCCAAATGAAAGAATCTTCCACACACAAATAGAAAAGTATTGGTCTTGTATTACTCCAAAAATAAGTCTTTCACTACTGAAAAGTATTAAAATCTTAAAAAGTGTTGATGATCAAATATTACAATTCAAATTTTATATATATAAGAAGAAGATCCAACAAAGGTGTCTCTTTGGATTGTATTTTGGCAAATAATTAAACTACTGATCTTAATTAAACTTATAAAACAATTTGATCTTCTCCTAATATTGACTTAGCTATTGAGAGATGTTTTCTATACTCCTCCAAGGTATGGGTATCCACATCATGCACTGCATTTCGGGCTTCATATTCAAGTTTTATCATCAATTCCATATGTTTGCATGCTCCATCCAGCAATATCCCTTCTGCTTTGACTGTATCCAATGCTTCCTGAAGTATCCTATTACATTCATCCATCTTGTTAGCTCTCAAAAATGTAGGTTAAATACCTCAAGAGATTACCAAACTCTTGGTATGTTTTAGGGTAACATACAAGACCGAATGGTTTAGACCTTCTTCTCTTTAGGTGTTGCTATACCTAGGTGGGTACACCTTTATGAATGAAGAAGAATTGATTTGTGTTTATTCCCTAAAACAATTTATCCATAATGGAAAGTGGGAGAGGATAAATGAATTCTTATTTTGGTATAGATTGTATAAGCAATATCAAGGCTAATCTTAATATGTTCAGTTAACAGATGTAAAAGATAAAATGAATGAAACTAAAATGATGGAATGTGAGGGACCAGTGCTCTATTGGGTATATATAGTCAAATAGAAATCAAAGTTAAGTGACTTATAATTGGCAATAATTTTAACTGGCAATAATTCTAACTGTTTGACACTTTTATGTTTATAACTTGTATAAACAGGAAAGGGTGTAATTATTAGATTTTTCTTTAATAATCCAAAATAATAATTCCAAGTTGTGAATAATCAAGAGGATTTTAATCTTTACTTGAAAGACCCAATTAAATATGCCACATAGATACAACAAATGTGCACTGATAAATTGAAAATATGCTTTATATATAAATTGAAACAATAGAGAAATATCAAATATGGAGAAAAAATGATAATATCATCAATTAACTTAACAAACAATTGATACCAACATAGAGCCACCGAATCAAATATTTTTCATTAACTCCTTCAAAATTTACATGTGCATCTTGGTCCTTTTTGTTGTAAACATTGTATCAATCTCTATTCTCCTATTTCTATCTACTATCTTCTAATATAATCCCCTCCTTATGGTCTTGGTCTCTCTTATTTATATGAGAGGCAACAAGCTTCGGACCAAAATACATGGCTTTTGATAACAAAACTTAACTAAAAAGATAAAATGTATTTAGAGATAACTAACATATGCAAATCTGTTAATCTTCAAGTAAGAAGCCCGTGGTCATCTAAGACTTGTGCAAGGTTCTTACTTTATGATATGATATGTTTTCCTTCTGATGACGCTAATCAATCTTCATCCAAGCCCATATATTTTTCTTCCCATTTTCTTATTGTTAAATCATTCGGCCACCTGAATTCCTGTGCAGTAGTGAAATTTGTAAGGTGACTCTTCCATCTACTATCAAGCAGGTTTCTGGCATCTACAGCAAACTTTGTGTAACCATTATCCAATGTTATAATTCCATCAATCAGAGTGTGAAAATTTTCCAAATTGATATCACCATCACCTTGAATACATGTCAAGCATTGAGGAACCATTTTATCAAACTCATTCTTCCATTCATCCACATCCTTGAATTTTCCATCATCTTTTGATGATTAAAGGACTGAAACTATGCTTTATTGAATCAAATGAATTCTTTTTGTTCTCCACCTTCTTCTTCATGTCAATCAAATAATTATGCTCATCAATAACTACCTTCACCATCTCTTGAGTAGGCTTTAATCTCGGAGGTGCATCGGGATCCCTCTATGTTGCTTTGCATAAAGTGTTTAAAATGTGGTAAGTGGGATGCCATCTTTTATATAGTTCCTCTAGGATTGGGGAATTAGTATTTATTTGTTCCAAGGCTTTCACCAAATGACTAAAACCCTCATGGATCCACTTATCTTCTCTTTTAAAACTCCAACTTTGTGCTTCAATATTTCTTTTAAGGTATCCAAGATGTGTTTCCTGACATCATCCATATTATGTTTCTTCAAATTTTCAATCTCCTCTTTCAACTTTTGGATTTTGTGGATCTTCAACTAGAGTAGGTGGATGATATACAACCATTTCATCCCCTTTTAAAGCTATGGATTGTTTAATTGTTTCTTTAATCTGACACCTTCAATCAATAACATTTATTTCATCATTTGATAACTTAAGTCTCTTTTCATACTCTATTATCTTCTTCTCCATGTTTTCTACTGCATCCTTTGTAAACATGGTAGAGTGCATAGTTATGGTTTTTTCTTATGTTGGAGTAATGTCCTTCATTGTCCTAACCATTGTAGACCTTCTCATTTCCTGTACTACATCCAACAGCCTTGGCTTCCTTGTGTTCTTCTATTTTTTCCATAGGGAAAGGGTCTAGGTAGTAGGATTGTATCCTATGCATGAGACTCCTTCTGAATAAAATTCCCCAACCAAGTTTGTATCATCCTGAGCTTTGATTTGATCTAACAAAAATACCTTAGAGATTTCCATTCTAGGTATGATTAACATCTTACTACTTAGCACCAACTCCCTTGCTTCTTTGGGAGTAATATTGAATTTATCAATATCCAACTTTGCCATTGTCTAGGCTTGCACCTTTGCATGCTTTGAATCATTAATCCCCATGAGGTTAATTTTAAGACTATCATCAAATTGTATCATTTTAATTTTTTATCCAAAAATATTTGAATTCCCTTATATGGATGAAATCATCATTCTCCATGAACCGCAAAGAAGTAATTATTCTCTCATCATCTTGTATCTCATCAACAACTTCCTTTGATATTCTTATTTTTGGGTCATGAGACTCTAACACTTTTTTTTGCTCTACTACTTCTTTCATCTCAGTCAATGTTAGGACTGCTTCTTGTTCTTCTTCACTCAACCCATAATCAACTACTGATTCAACTTTTTTGTTTCTTAGCAAGTGGCTCACAATTGGGGATGGAGGAGATGGATGAACTGGTGGAGGAGGTGGTGTATGTGATTTGGAGGCTATGGATGAGGGTGGCTGGGGTGCAGATGATGGAGCTGACTTCTCTTCTTGAGCCTTTTTATACATCTCATCAAACTTACCTAGAATCAAGTACATCCTTTACAACAAATATGGCTCTTCATCAAAAAACCCTTGAACTTCTTATCTTTTTATTTCTTCTCTTCCTCCCATCTCATCATCATTAACCATTTTTTCCTTGTTTCAAACACATCTGAAAAGTATACTAGGTTTCTTATCACATCCTCCTTTGGATCAAATACATGTGTTATCACCCTCTTTGTAAGCAGGGTCCTTCTGATATTATTGATGTGACCCTCTAGATCACATACTCACCTTTCCTAATTTGAGAGAAAATTTGGCTCTTATGAATCTCTACACTTCTTCCAACATATCTGATCCAACTGATAATTCCTCAAAAACTGTTAAGTCAGGAAGGAAAGTCCCCTTTCTCTAATTCTTCATAAGACTATTCTCCATCCAGAGCATTTTCCAAATAAAATCTAACAACAATACTCTACTAGGAACAAATTTTGGTAAAACATGTGGGGCCTACGCACAACCATACACCCTAATGATGGTATATTGTGGCCTTAAAAACTAGTCAGCATAGTTGTGTATGAAACCTTGGTTTGGTTTGTATTGCAAAGGTCTCATAACTTCCATTAAATATTGTGGTAACCTTGGTGTAGGAAAACCAAGGGCATCAATTAGTCTGAGGGAAAAGTCATCTCTAAACACAATAAAGTCACCTTCAGGGCACTTACTATCCCAAACATAGCACCAATTTTGTACTGGAAGCATAGCTTCATTTTCATGTGTGCTCAACTTCATCCTTTTAGTCCACTTTGTTTCATTTTAAATAGAATTAGATGACACATTAGAGAATACTTTCTAAAAGTGATAGGGGCCTTAGCTTCCCTAAACTATAATAGACCTTCATGAATTTGTTCCTCAATGATAGAAGAAAAATAAAACTCCACATTGGACTCAAGGTATTGGATAGTCATTGTCATCCAAATCAATCCAACTGACATGTTGTCTTCAGCATCAAATCCAAGAATTTGGCATAAATGCATAATAGGTGTCTTAAAAATAAGTCTAAAAATTAGACACTAGAAATGGTTCAACTTTTGAAGATGGAAAAGGAAGGACTCTATTCTTATCACCCCTTTTCATGTGTAGGGGGAGTTCATCAATTCTATAAGTCCTCTTTAATCTCTTGTACTCCTGATCTAGCCTCCCCAAATCTATCTATGTGACAACCTACTTATTTAGGTCAAAAAACCTAATTATAGCCTCCCTAGAGATATCTACCAAACATTGTCCATCTGGGAGCCTAACAACCTTCAACGGGGCATGATATCTACTGGCTAGAGCTCTAATTAGCTTAATATCAACAAACACATTAGGAGCTATCAATTTTCCCATGTCAAGAGTCCATGGGTTCGATACTAGGACCCCTTCATTCCTATTCTTATAAAAATACCAATACATATTCCACCTAGACCATGGAATTATTGGGTCTCTGCACCCTTGAGCTAAATCCTTAAAGACCCCCTTATAACCTTTATCGACTGAAGCAGGTGGCAGTGCAAGTAATGGCGACTATAATGAAGCTTTATTGGATTTTTCTTTTTTTTTAGTCCTTACTTCTATTTTCTTAGGTGCCATTGCTTAAAATTCAATACGTGGTGAATAGAACTTACCTAGACCTTTTCTTGTCTTGAATAATTCTCCTGACTATCACACCTTGAGCTTGCCTATACTCAACTTTCATTACCACGAGTGAAAGAATTTATAATCTACTTGGTTTAATTCTCATATCATATTGGATTAATTCCATATAAGTTCTACATCATTCAAGTCCTTCACACTAAGCTAAATTTCATATTTTTATGCTGATTGATGTGATTGTCCTTCATTTAATGCTCCAATGGCTGATTACCACACTATTGCACATCAATCCTCACTCCTCTATGGTACCACAGTACATAATATTTACTTGTTCTTATTATACCGTACTACTGCACACTTCCTTGTCTTCCTTAGTGGTATCGTGGTTTTTATTTAGTATTTTATCTTATATACCACTTTATCGTGGGCTTTATTTTGACCCCCCACAGTATAGCGGTTCTCCCTTACATGTATTCTTACTTTACCACTCTATCGCGGGCCTTACTTTGATCCCCTATGGTATAGTGGTTCCTTATGCTAGTATTGATGATGACCCCACTCCACCGGGGGCTAGGTATCAACCCTTCGTTGTACAATAGTAATATGATATACTACTATCCTCTTACCGCGCTACCGTGAGTTACTTTGTTGGAGGCTACAGTAAGGAGGTAAAAGGTAATGCTTATATGGTATACTCAAGTATGGCAACAGTATGGCAATAAAAGGATAATTTGACTTTGTGGATGGCATAAACATTAATTTTATGAGAATACTAAGAGAGACCCTATGACTATTTCTGATTAGATATTATTTGATCATATCTTTGGTTATTTCATTCCCAAAAAATTAGTGTTTCCTCATGGTGACCCCACATAGTGACATGTGAATGGGGCCAACATTGATTTTTTTTCAATTTGTGCTTCTATGGAGTGAAAATTGACATGGTTAGCCTAGACACATGCATTGATGATATGGGAGGGTTTTGAGACTCAAACATGAGGTCATGCTATATAAAGGCATCTCTTCCTTCCTAATAATACAAGTTGCCTTATTCTCCGTCTCTTTCATATATTGTTCTTAGCATTTCTTTAGTTAATGGTTTCAAAATATGAGGCTCTCTGAGCCTCACCTTGGATCTATTACACATCAGTTTGTGTATTTTCATTAGCAATGAATATTTAGATGATCATTAAAAAGCTCATTGAATTTAAAGATGATAATAGGAAGCTAAAAAAGTGAGTATATTTTTTTTATGGAACCTAAACCACAAGGTTTGTCACTCTAATGCTAAAACCAAGTCAAATTAACCCCTAACATCTATTGGAAAAGTCAAAACATGCCTTTCTTTCAAATTCACAAGAACGTATAAACCTTTTTAAACCACACATGCATGTTATGAAAGTGTATGGTAATCCTACTTATAGCGGAAGTTCACATGATAAGCTAACCAATGGCACTATATTGGAGGATAAACCCACATATGGAATTAATTTAAGAGGTAAGGGATGCCTATTAGTGGAATTTTGAGTCTTGGATTAATCCATAGTGCTAAAATTAGTTCTAGTGTTCTTCCCTTGGTGTTATATTTATCTCTACAATTTCCCATACTTAACCATTTCATCATCCCTTTTCCCAAGCTATTTGTATCACAATATAAACTTGGTCCAATCTCATATTAGCCCCTTAGGTAATTATCCATTTCCTCCAAGTTGAATGGAACCTTTTGTACCAATGCATCTATGTTTTTCTACCCTAATGGATCAAGATTTGACATCACCTTAACAATCTTCTTTATGTCATAGCATATCTCCGAAGTGCCTTTAGCGTGCTTTAGATGCATCAATATTAACTAGATTGAATATATTAATTTTAAAGTCTCTTAACACATTCCATAACAAGAAAATGACTCATTTGGATTAAGGAGTACTTTCCTAAACCATTCCTTCATATTCAACAATCCCTTCTCACACCCACATCATAATTCATATCCATGTTAGTTGTAATGAGTGTTTTAAACCAACAATCAATGAATCATAGGATAGAATAAAACTCGTTATGCACAAGCATAAGAATCAAATAGACTAAAATAATTGATTCACTAGATATGCTCCCCATTACTATAATAGACCAATGTAAAAAAATAAGTCATAACAAGAATAGGACCAAAAAAGACTAAGAAAAGAAACCTTGTAGGCTACATTAATAAGACATTGATTTCAAGCATTTCTTCCATGATGTTTAAATGACAAAATATCAGATCGCTCAATCTTTAGTCAAGTAGTATTTTAATCATTGATTCTTAGATATCCATCATGATTAAAAATCACATATCATAGGCCTTTTTAACAATCACTAGGATTGTAGATAATATTCAATCATGTCATAGGAAATAAATCATCAAAAATTATAAAGAAAGAGAAAACCAACTATATAAGTTCAGGAAGCCACCATATAGAAATTATATTTTGTAGAAAATAAAATAAACTATATGTTGACATAGCATATTTATAAACTATATTTTGAATTTTTTCCCCACGTGCGCAGGAGCATGACATAGCATACTGCACCAAACCCTAACTAGAGAGTTGCATTGAGAACCACTGTACCCAACCCCTGAGTGGAGAGTTGTGGTACTTCACTAGATGAGTGCTACAAGGCCATTGAGTCAAGGAGGAAGACTAGGAACCATTTGGCAGGAGGAAATCTAGAGCGAGAGGTGAGGGCACTTAGAAAGGGAAAATTGACCAAGGGATAATGATTGTAAGTGATTTTTCCCTCACATTTAGAATTCTTGTTGCAAGTACAATGATTTAGACTATGTTTGCTCCCATCGAGGTGTTGTATGCTATATTTTGGTCATTTCGAGCCAATGTACCATTGACAAACCCAAGTACTACCTAGTACTAGTGTCTGGTTTGTTTGAACAACCAAGATTTGAGATGTTCAATCAATTGGGTGGCCATTTTTGGCCTATGAACTACAGTTTTTGTATCTGTCTTAGTATATTTTTTCTACTATAATATTAAAAGGAATTCCCGTCACATAACAGCACACGAAGTTCACTAGGGTTCAAATTTCTAAACTTTGATGAAATAAATTTACATATTGAGGTCCACAAATGATCAAAGGGACTGAAAACAATACATGGTCTGTGAGTGCAATGAAAAATGCCTAGTGCCTATCCATAAGAGAACATATAGAAGTACATGATGCAGAGTTAGAGGAAGGAAAAAAAATCACACAATCTCATTTGAAACTTCTCACAAAAAATCTTGAACTTTCCTTCTTTTGACACACCTATTCAACTATATTTCCCTTCACAAAACTCAACACAAACACTCAACTTTTCCTTTAGAGTTCTAAACCATTACTAGACCTTCAAAAACCTTAGTCAACTTTATCTTGATCAAAACAAACAATTAACCAGTCTGCCTTTTCATTTTACCATTGACTCTCTTTATGACTATCCTAAACTTCACAATTTCAACTCAACATAAAGTAATCTGACCCAAAATAGTATTTAGGATAATATAGACCACACAATTTCCATTCCATTTCACTTCAAAAAAATTTAAACCATCTCCCATCCCTTATTCTTGACAATTTAACAAAATCATATATTGTACTTTCATTTTAGTCTCCAAAATAGGGCTATTATTAGACAGATCAGTCAAAGCAATGGACTTTTTAACTTCATGCTTAAGCCAAACCTTATATCAAATGAGATCAAATTATACCTTGGTAATCTCTTAACCAAAACAACCAAGAACTCACACTTAATCATCAAAAGCCCTTAAAGTTCTTACTATCACTGGTTCATTCATACCTTGTTTGCAATGCTTGTAGGTCTACCAACCTATTTGTCAGGGCTTCATTCACAATATAAGCACTATTACACAAGTCTATCCACACTTTTCAATGCCCTCCTTGCAGATCTAAAACATATTCAAAATCAATATCAAAACTTTTACAACACAAGCTTCAAATTTTGTTGTCTCAGATAGATTTAGGCCTAATTAGGCCTGATTTGCATAAGGGTTGTTGCTTTACTAACTCTTGACCAAAGTACACTTGTCTAGTGCTTGGGACATGTTTAGTTTGACTGGTATATGCTCTTCAAAGCATCAAAGTCCATTTACAAATTATTTTCATGAAACCCTAAGGGCTTAACCTTCATAATTACTCTGTTCACAAACTATACACAATTTTTTAGTCAAGAAACTTCATTCTCTTGCATCTTATCTTTATGATTTTTCCCTAAATTCACTAAAACATGAAAGAACATTCATAGTAGGATAATATCACAAGAAACCAGAAGATTCCACCAATTAATAAAGGAGAAACATAATTATTTTTGTCTCTACTTACCCTAACTAAGGGTTTTAGCAGTCTAAAGTAAATCCATAATAACTCACACAAATCTTAACTAAAATGCATGAACTTTGATGTAAGAAGAAGGTGATTGAGATTATTACCATATCCAAAAATTCTACCATTCCTTCAAGGCCGTACTGATTACTCTTTCTTTTTACATAATCTAATGTATTTCAAACTTTTCATAGGTTGCCCGACACATCGAAGGCAACAAAGGAAAGACTAGAAAAACACAGGAAACACAAACTTGGCTCTAGTGGTTAGATGAAATTAGCTACATGAATTGTAAGTATCAATAAATGAAATATTCCATCCAAATAATAAATTGAAAACAATTTTGGTTTTATCACACCATAGAAGCAAAATTCATGATCTTATGCAAAAATGCAGGGCTATGAATTCAACAGAGCACCCATAGAAGAGGACCTAAAGATTTCGTTCTAGCAAGGCTATGGAGTCGTGGCTGAACGCCTAAGACTCTTGAATGGGAAAACACAAGCTTCCACTGCATTTGACACACAGGTAAATAAACTCAATGAAGTTTATTTAAAATTGAATACTTGTACAATCTATTCAATATTAATTTCCACCATAAATTAATTATGTTCCTATTTTTTTTAAACAGGCAAGCAATGACAATACTACACATGACATTAGAATGCAGCCTGGTGAGGGTGGAGCACAACCTACAGATGAAGGTCATGGTGTGCATCCCGGTACTGGATGTATTCATGTGCTATACAAAACGCAGTATGTATTAATACAGTTAAACATTTTTAATTGTAATTGGTGTATTAATTAATGTAACCTTTCGTATTTCAACTTTAGAGCATGTAGAGCATGATAAACATGCTACACCCTTAATATTAGTGTACATCAAGTTATGAATAGCCAACTTGTGGCTATCTTAACTCTCTATTAAGTCATATTATCATTAGTATATTGTTATTTAGTTGTTTAGGTCGGCCTATGTCTTATATAGGTATGTCTAAGTCAGCCTAGGTGATATCCTTGGCATAAATAGGTATATATAGGAGGTTGTGAGTCTTATTTAATCATCAAGTTGTGAAGTGTGTTCTCATTAGAGATATTTGGAGGTTTGGCCACTTGAAGTGGCTTGTTATTCTCAGTTATTATCAAGTATTTGCAGCATATTTCATATCATATTATTCTATTGTGCAAGTTATTTCATAACAAGTGGTATCAGAGCATGATCTTGGCACCATAGACGCAAGGTTTTTCTCAATCTTGGAGGCGATTTTGGGAAGAGCATATCTTTCATATTTTGGAAAAAAAAATTCTGATTTTTAAAGAGTTTTTGAAGAACATATTAAAGAAGCTACATTCCATATTTCAGAAGAATTGGAGCAGAATTAAGTGAATTATTACAGAATTAGGGTTTCTACACTATTTTTTTGGAATCTACATATCTCGCACATCTTATTGAATTGGAGTCTTATTTTTATTGGGTTTTTGAAGAAATACTAAATGATATTATAGTAAAAATTTTAGATAATTTTAGTTTCATTTGTGTGATTTATTTCAACATTAGTGGTTTCCATCATGATGAGGCCTGCAACAAGGGGTAAAAATAATGTTGTCACTCCGGGGAAGACTCCTTATAAGGATGGGGAAAAAATTGAGGATATTACTCCTAATGAGGAAATAAATAAGGTCAAGGAAGACATTTACTCAATTAAGATGGATATGTGTGACCTAAGAAACATGTTAAGTACCTACATGGCTGAACCAAGAAAGGAGTTCTCAAGTGCCCAAGGTGAAAATTCTAGGTCAGCTACCATTGACGCAAGCTTTAGTACTCTTATAGGATCTAGGAATTTATTTCCAAAGGTGGATATGTGCAAGTTCGATGGAAAGGATCCTCTAACATGGATAAACCAAATGGAGAATTTTTTTGAAGTACACCAAATCCCAAATGGACAAAAGGTCATGATGGCTTCCCTATATCTAGAACTAGATCAATTCATTTGGTATCGTTGGCTTTGCACTCATCGAAGGAAAAAGGGGCTCACCGTCTCATGGTCAATTTTTACAGAGGAACTCCAAGAACAATATAGCAATAGTGTGACAGACAACTTCTTCAGCCAGCTAGCTAAACTTCAACAAATAGGATCAGTTAAGGATTATATTCAACAATTCCAAAATCTATCCTTAAGAGTGGATACAATTACGGAGGAAAAATTGAATGAATTATTCTTGGGTGGTCTCGAGGATCACATTCAACATGAGGTATGCATTTTTAGCCCTAGTTCCATAAATGAGTCTTTTATCTTAGCACACAGGGTAGAGGAGAAGTTTTTGATTTCTAAGAAGCAAGGGGATAATGTGACAAGAGAGAAAGGATATTCAACACAACCTACTAAGTTGACTCCAAAACAAATTGAGGAGAAAAGGGAAAAAGGGTTGTGTTTCAATTGTGATAGAAAATACAGTCGAGGACATAAATGTAGTGAAAATAAATTGTTCTATATTGAAGGTCCCAGTGAGGAAGAAGAGGAGGAACCCCTACTAGAGGATGAAAGGGAGTCCAATGAGGAATCACATGATTCTCAACCAATCATTTCTTGTCATGCACTCTCAGGTTTCAGTGCTCCACAAACTCCCAAGGTGGTGGGGTTCCTAAAGAAGCAAAAGGTAACAGTGTTGATCAACTTAGGTAGTACTCATAATTTCATCAACAAAAAGTTAGCTACTCGTCTAAATTGTTTCATATATCCAGCTCCAGAGTTTCAGGTTTTGATTGCAGATGGTGGTACAGTTAGTTGTTTATGGAAGTGTCATAGCATTAAATTATCCATGGGAGATTATCAACTTGATACCCCAATGTATGCGATATCCATGGGTGTAGCAGATATTGTTTTGGGAGTACAATGGCTTACTACATTAGGAATGATTGAGATGAACTTCCAAGAACTATTCATGAGATTTCAATCTGAAGGAAGGATAGTAGAGCTAAGGGGGTTGAAGGCGAAATCCCCACAAATGGTAAGTTCTCATCAAATGCAAAAGTTTCTTAAGAAAGGAGTGGATGGATTTGTTGCCCAACTATGTTCATTAGAAGTCTCTCAATCTGATGCTCCTACTCATCCAGATTTGCAAGCTATAATTGATCGTCACTCAGTTTTTCTTGGAGATATGCCAAAAGGACTTCCTCCTAAGAGGTATCATGATCATGCCATACACTTAGTCCTAGGGAGCCAACCACCGAACATCAGGCCTTATAGGTATCCACACATACAAAAGAGTGAGATAAAAAAAAATTGGTGAAGAGATGCTAGAGGCAAGAATCATCAGGCATAGCCAAAGTGCTTATTCCTCACCTATGGTAATGGTACGTAAGAAGGATGATACTTGGCGCATGTGTCCAGATTATAGAGTGCTCAACATGTACACCATTAAACATAAGTTTCCAATTCCAGTCATTGATGATTTGCTAGATGAATTGAATGGAGCTATGTATTTTACCAAGTTAGATCTTAGATCTGGTTATCACCAAATTTAGATTAAGGAGGAAGATATTTGTAAGACAACATTTCAGACTCATGAGGGTCATTATGAATTTTTTGTGATGCCATTTGGTCTTACCAATGCACCATCTACATTCCAAAGTTTGATGAATTCCATTTTTAAGAAATTATTGAGAAAGTTTGTGTTAGTATTCTTTGATGATATATTGATTTATAGCAAGACTTGGGAAGAAATTTGCAACATGTGGACCAAGCATTACAAATACTTGAAGATCATAAAATCTATGCTAAGCCATCCAAGTGTGCTTTTGGTCTTACAGAGGTGGAGTATTTGGGACACATAGTTTCACATGGAGTAAAGGTGGACCCTAACAAAATTAAGGCTATCATGGAATGGCCTATTCCAAAAATCATTAATAAACTGAGAGGTTTCTTGGGATTGATAGGGTACTATAGAATATTTTTGAATAATTATGATAGTATAGCAGCACCTCTCACCACTCTACTGAAGAAGGATTCTTTTCATTGGAATGAGTCTTCCAATTCAACATTTGAGAGATTGAAGGAGGCTATGTGTACAACTCCAGTGCTTGCCACTCCTGACTTCACCAAGGAATTCATTGTGGAATGTGATGCTTCTGGAAATGGGATAGGAGTAGTGCTCATGCAGGAAGGTTGACCAATTTCTTTTGAGAGTTGTCAATTAAAAGGTAAGAATCAACTAAAACCTATTTATGAGAAGGAAATGCTAGCAATCCTACATGTAGTGAAACAATGGCGGCCTTATCTATTGGGTAGACATTTCAAGGTTAAGATAGATCATGATAGCCTAAAATATTTTTTGGAGCAAAGACTATCTTCTAAAGAGCAACAAAAATGGGTCACTAAGATGTTAGGATATGACTTTGAGATTGTATATAAGAAAGGGAAAGAAAATATTGTCACAGATGCACTTTCAAGGAAGGATGAGAAAGAGGAAGCCTTATTGTGTGCCCTTTCAATAATACAAGAAAATTGGGTGGAGGAAGCCAAAGCAGAGTGGCAAAATGATGTGACAAGTAATCTCATCGAACAATTAAAAAGTGACCCTAGTAGTGCAGATAAGTTTTGTTGGAAGGGAGATACTCTTTGGTATAAAGAGAGTTTGTATCTCTGCAAGAATTCCAACCTTAAAAAAAAGATTCTCACAAAGTTGCATGAGTTTCCAGTGGGTGGTCATTCAATATTTTTGAAGACATATCATCGAGTCAAGCAATATTTCTTTTGGGAAGGGCTAAAGGGTGATGTTCAAAAATCTGTGGCTGAATGTTTCATGTGTCAAAGGCATAAAGGGGAGACAATTAAGACACCAAGTCTCTTGCAACCCTTATCTATTCCTATCCAGTATTGGGAAGAGGTATCCATGGACTTCATCACAGGGCTTCCCAAATATAAATGTCATAATGTCATCATGGTGGTAGTTGATCGGCTCACTAAATATGCACATTTTATTGCATTAGCACATCCTTTTATAGCAAGTGCAGTGGCAAAAGCTTTTTTGGAGAATATCCAAAAGCTACATGGTACACCTAAGGTTATTGTTAGTGATCATGATCCTATCTTCACTAGTCACTTTTGGAAAGATTTATTCTCATGTTTGGGTACCCAATTGGCTCATAGCTCTTCATACCACCCTCAATCAGATGGGAAAACTGAGGTTGTTAATAAGTGTTTGGAAGGATATCTACATTGTTTCACTTCAGAGAAACAGTCTTAGTGGGTAGATTGGCTACCACTTCCAAATGGTGGTATAACACTTCTTTTCATAGCTCATCCAAAATGTCTCCATTTTTTGCACTTTATGGATATCATCCTCCTTCCATCACATCATCAATAAAGGTGTCCCCAAGATTTCAAGTACTAGAAGATGACTTGCTTCATCAACAAGTACTTTTAGGACTCAAGGAGAATTTAGCCATGGCACAAAATTGAATGAAACAATAGGCAGACCAACATCATAGTGAAAGAAGTTTTGAA
This sequence comes from Sequoia sempervirens, assembly GCA_007258455.2. Taxonomy (NCBI): domain Eukaryota; kingdom Viridiplantae; phylum Streptophyta; class Pinopsida; order Cupressales; family Cupressaceae; genus Sequoia; species Sequoia sempervirens. The sequence continues at coordinate 23,394,755 of VDFB02358134.1, read as the reverse complement.
GTTGGGGATTGGGTCTTCTTGAGATTGTAGCCTTATAAGAAAATCTCACTAAAGCAACAAAAAAAGAATAATAAGTTGTCTCCAAGGTATTATGGTCCATACCAAATCATGCAAAAGATTGGTAGTGTTTCCTACAAGATTGAGTTGCCACCAACAACAAAGATACATCCAGTTTTTTATGTTTCATGTTTGAAGAAGGTCATTGGACATAATATTCCCACTCAAAAAACACTACCAGAGCTCGATGAAGAAGAATAATTTTGGAACCAAAGTGCATTCGTCAAACATGCATAAAGAAGATAAGGAATAGAACGCTCACTGAGTATCTCATCCAATGGAAGAATTACCAGTTGAAGATGCCACATAGGAGGACGAGGAGTTCATTCAAAAGTATCCAAACTTGATTATAATTGAGGACAATGCTTCTTTGAAGAAGGGGGGCATGCTACGCCCTTAATATTAGTGTACATCAGGTTATGAATAGTTGGCTTGTGGCTATCTTAACTCTCTATTAAGTCATATTATCATTAGTATATTGTTATTTAATTGTTTAGGTCAACCTATGTCTTATATAGTTTGTCTAAGTCGGCCTAGGTGATATCCTTGGCATAAATAGGTATATATAGGAGGTTGTGAGTCTTATTTCATCATCAAGTTGTGAAGTGTGTTCTCATTAGAGATATTTGGAGGTTTTCCCCCTCAAAGTGGCTTGTAATTCTTAGTTATTATCAAGCATTTGCAACATATTTCATATCATATTCTTCTATTGTGCAAGTTATTTCATAACACAACATGTTGAGCATGATCAGGCTAGACAAGATCAGGAACATGATGTGGCCCCATCAGGTAAAGAGGACCACTCTAATGTTCTTTTAAACATATTTAATTGCAATTGGTATATTAATTAATGTAACGTTTTGTGTTTCAACTCCAGAGGATTTAGAGGGTGTCCAACATGTTGAGCATGAGGCTATAAGACAAGATCAAGAACATGATGTGGCTCCATCAGGTAAAGAGCACCACTCTAATGTTCTTTTAATTAATGAAATACTTGTAACCTTTTATGCAAATTTCATTTGTTCTCTTTGCTTCAATATGTTACCTTTTTTACCTTTTTTACTTTTTAATGCATCTCATATGTTATCCTGGATGACAACTTTTGCAGGGGAAGCTATCCACAGATGGATCCCATGTCAGGGGATACACAAGTTTGGATTAGAAAAACTTGGGATGTAATCATGTAGCACAAAAACAAAAGAGAAGAGCCCAGCCATTTCAGCACAAGAATTGGCTTGAGACTGGTATGTGGTTCGAACTAGGTCTGGGTATGAGGGGTCTAGAAGAGATCCCTATAACATAGCTAGTATTAAATCATTAAACATACAGATATTGTAATTATGTCGTTAATGCTAAAATCATCCACAATTCACTATGTGATGAGTAGTTAGTGATGATGTCATGCCATTGTTTGGTAGGTTATTGATTTTGCAGTTTCTCCTAATAATCATCTCTAGTTTCTTACATGCCATTTGATCCATATGAGGGGCACCTTTTAATCTAGGTATCAATTTTATAGATGATTCTCTTATTTAGTGACCAATGGAATAAGTGAGTGGATGGATTGCTCCTAGTAATCGCCTGTCATGTGCTTCATGCACTGATGATAAAATAATTTCATTGGATAGAATTAATACAGTTATGTATTATATGTTGTTGGTTTAGTTTTTGGTTTGGGTTTAACTATTATTTTTATTTTCCAAAGTATCATATGAGAAAGCATGGACATATTTTTCTAGAGATCCATCACAAAAGTGACCTCTCTCTCTCACACACACACACACACACTCACTTTCTCAATCTCTCACACACACAACTAACCAAAAATAGAATGTACTATTTGGAAATCATTAGTTGTGGATTTAATTTCTATTTGAACTCAATTGTAATCAGGTGGGCTTCATACGTTGTGGGAACAATACTTGTTTTCATTCGTGAGCTTGGTGTGCAGTTCAATGATGGCATCAACATACTTGTATGTTGTCTTTACACTAACTTTTTCCTATAAAATGTTAAGAATATATTTTACTTTATTCCACTATGAGAGAAGAAGGTAACTATTATATTTTTTCCCAAGGAAATCTTTACATATTTGAAATTTTACCATAACTCAAGTCCATTTTTTCATTCACACCTGTCTCAACTATTAAAACCTATTTTGTGATTAATCCTTTCAAATTAGTAGAAAATTGTTTACTTTTTTATTGGTTAATGAGGGTTTTTTAAGGGATTCCACAACCTTAAGACACAAATTTGGGTCCCTATTTTCCATGTGTCAGTTTTCAACACTATGCCCATATGCTTTGGGACTTGCATTATTGCAGGTCATGTGAGACATATCCAACAATTTCTATGGAATATTTTTCCCAAGTCTTCATTGTTGGGTCTTCTACCATTGTTCTTATAAGCTATTTACTCACTATATGTATCCAAGACCCATTGTTCACACATTTCAAATTGAAGAGATATAACATATTGGCCAAGTAGTATCTATGTCACCCCAATCATGTTTTATGTTTATATTGGCACAATACAATATATCGGCACAACAACTAGCAAGCTTCACTACTAAAAACATTGCAGGAATGGCCTACGTGAACAAGGAAGCACATTGTATAATGTAGACATAGGCACATTGCATTCATATCAATCAGTAGAAGAAATTGGGTTGTATATTTTGATTAAAAAGGAACAAATAGAGAATGTTGCACTAGAGGTAATGCGTATCGGCATAACTCATGAAAGTTTCCTCAACAAAATACTCATCAGCCATCGGAAGCCTAACAAGTGATAATTTTAATCTCATATACTACTCCGATGAAGATAAAAGGATCATATCAAGGACACATTCTTTTTGTTCTATCGATGGGTTATTTAAGAAAGTAAAAGATAGACTCACTCAGGATCTCAGCATGAGGTACACCAATATATTTCATCAGAGGAACACATTGATATTGGAACAACAAAAAATGGACCACCCAATGACACATCTTACACTGATAACATTTAGTCAGAACATATCTCAAGTTACGCCGACATAGTGGATAAAATAAGGCACCATCGGTGAAAGTTGTGCCAATGGAATTCATCTATGGGAATATAACCATCGGAAGTAATGAATAACTTTTGGCCCAATAGAATGAAGTCTCTCCAATAGGATTACATTGGATAAGATACACCAATAAAGGACACAAGGAAATAAAAATACTTCTTGGAGTGACTTATACCAAAAGATACATCGGCCAAATTATTAATGTAAAGAACAAAAACCATACATATAACTGTGTTAGGGAGGGAATATGTTTGAACGAATAATTTTTTCAAAAAAATTGCAAGGTTTCATTGCAATTCCAATGAACATAACATGACGATCCAAAAAAAATTTGCGATGAGGTTGATGTACACACGATGTAGTTTTTGTCCTAATGGCGACGATGGTTTGCTCCACCTCATTGGAAAATGGATGAATGTTTGGTGTTTTTTTGATGATTTGCATTCTGTAACATTTTATGATTTTTTGCGTCAATAGATGTATGAAGTTATGTTGATTTTGTAATGAACACCACCAAAATTTTCTGTGGTGCTAACCAATGATGTTGGGTTGTGGTTTTGAAATATAAAAATTGGTTTTTAAAGTGACAAAAATCTAGCAACAAAATTTAAATCAGTTTTGCATCAGTAAGTCAATAATATTTTGTCGATATGTCACCAAACATTCATCATAATTTGTAGTCAAATATAGTAGTGACCATCAATGGGCTATTCCCTCTTTCTTTCTCTCTCAAGCGTCTCTCTCATACCCCCTCTCCCTCTTGCAACTCTCTCTCTCTCTCTCTCTCTCTCGCCCTCTATCTATATCCCTTCTACCCTTAACCCTAAACCCTTAACTCTCCCTTCCTTTATCTCTCTCCCACTCCCTCCCTCTCTCTCTCTCTCTCATTCCCTCTATATCTCTCCCTCTACCCTTAACCCTAAACCCTTAACCCTTAAACCCTAAACCCTTAATCCCTCAATCCTAATCCCTCAACCCTATATCATCAACCCTCTACCCTCAACCTTAAACAACTAACCCTCTACCCTCAACCCCCTCTCTCTCTCCCCTTTCCCTTCTTCCCCTCTTACCCTCTCCCTTCCCTCCTAATTATCTCTCTCTCTCTCTCCCACCCTCCACCTCCTAATTAATCTTGGGTCTATGTGTGCAAAAATTGGATATCTGATTTAATCATATATCTGATCTATAACGCCAAAATCTTACCATTACAATACATTTTAAAATGTTTTTCAAATCAGAAATCATATTTTATCTAATATCAAATTTGTGGGCCATAGAAAAACCCCAAGTGGGTCATTTTGGGCATCCCAATAGACCCTACATTTTGTTTGTAGGTGAAAAAAGTGTGATTTCAAATAGGAAGAGACAAAGATCAAATTTTTAGAGCATCTTCTACTCAAATTTGTCATAAGAAATCATTTTTTTAGCATCTTTTTGGAGGTATAATGGGGAGAAGCAGTCGTTAGAAGAAAAAAACGTAAGTGAAAGCTTACAGAAGAACAAATTGAAGCATATAGACAAAGAGATAGAGAAGGTCATAGGAAGAGAAGACATGGTATGTCAAATATTGTTGAACCTGAGCCCTTTGGTCTTTCAAGTGAAGAGGAAACTAAATATGTTTAAGGTGAAAATGTTGAACATTATATTGAAATTGGGAATGGAAATGTTGAAATTGATATTGAAAATGTTCAAGGTAAAAATGTTGGAATTGAAGTTGTTGAACATGATATTGAAAATGTTGGAATTGAAGATGTTGAACATAATATTGAACCAAGTGTAAATTATGTTTAACCAAATTACATGAGAAATGAAGAACCTTGTGTGGAAGAAAGGCATATTCCAAATTCAAGACCTTCAAGAACCCCTAAATGGTTACTTGAAATTGATGAGAACATCATAAACAATTTTGAAGGAAAGAGTTCAACACGAACCACTCGGTTGTGGGCTACACAAATTTTCTACCAATATTTTAGCAATAAGACATTGAACAAACAATGCCAATTTTCTGTACAATTGCTAAAGATACAAAATATGAGACATTTGCTAGCCAAATTAAAGATTCGTGTGAACAAGAAGACTGAAAAAAATTCTATTATTGTCAAAAATATTTTTAATTCTCTCAAGTCTATTCGAAAAAGTAACAAGGAAAAGATAAGAGAGTTGCTCAAAGAGTCATTACAACTTCCCTAGTAAGCCATCAATTGAAAAAGGTTCACATTATGAGACAAACTTGTATTGATTTTGACATAAATCATAAAACGTTAGATAGAGCACTCTCAAGAAGAGAAAGAATAGATGATCCTCTTCAAAATGATACATGCACTTTTGTTGGGAGGCTTTCATGTGTTGAGAAGAAGCTAACCAATAATGTAAAGTAGGTAATTCAACAATTTTGGCATGATAACTCTAGAGTATCACCCAATGCAAAGGATGTTTTAAAGTTAAGAATTGGCAATCAAGACTGTACACCACATCCTAAACTTTTCTTGAAATCAAGCCAAATAATATTGTTCAAAAAAATTATTGAAACACATCGAAATATGTAAATCTCACAATGGACTTTTGAAGGTTTGAAGCCATTTTATTGTGTGCATCTTAAAATTCGTAAAACTTGTTGTTGCAAATACCATGTGGAGTTTCAATGTACCATGAACTATTATTCTATATCTATTCTACTCTGCATACTAATGAAATGTTGTAGGAGTGTGCTACAATGCATCTTCTGAAATCATCAAGGGACTTGTTAGATCTATTTTTATGTTCTAGAGATGATGGTTGTCTTTTCTATAGAAATGATTGTTTAAATGTGAAGTGCTCACAATGTGGTTTCCTATAAAATTTTGTTCAATGTTTTCATGAGGGTTCCGAACATGAATTTGGAAAGAAGCTTGTTGAGAAAAAGAGATATAAGATAGTCAAATATATTTTTCATAGTGGAGTTGAAGGTTCTAGATGTGAGTTGGTTACAAAAGAATGTAGTGTTGCTAACTTTATTTTAGATTTAAAGGAAAATATTTTCTACAAGTATGCAAGGAATAGCCATAGGTCTCAGTGGTTGGATCAACAATTTAGGATGTATAAGGAATCTTTTCCGATTGGCACTATTATATCATTGGTTGATTTTGTAGAAAACTACACATTGTAACCACAAAATGAGGTACAATCTCAGTATTAAAATTCCATTTAGATTGTTATTTTTGTCCACATAACATATAGATATGCACTTTATAGTACAAAAGAGGATCGAAAGATAGTGAGAGAGTATCATTTTTATGAGTGATGATAGATCTCACTTCTCCAAGTATTTCCAACATTGTTTCGATAATTTTTTGAGTTCTTGCAAGAGCATGATATAGCAGTGGTATGACATCTCATTTGGTTAGATAATTGCACAGGTCAATTCAAGAATGCTTGTATGTTTTATTGGTTGAGTAGAATGCATGTAGAGAGGGGTGTACCTCATATTTTGAGTTTTTTGAAGCTAGGCATAGGAAAGGGGGAGCATGATGGAGCAGGTGCATGTGTAAAGAGAGCTCTAGTTAAGGATCAATTGAAGATTTCAAGAACAAAATTTAGTGATGCATGTTCTATTGTTCATTGGTGTAGTTCAGCATTGTCACAGGGAGGGACACTTGATTCAACAGTGCAAAAATTCTTTTGGTTGGTTGAGGAGGGTACAGTGGGAGGTAGATTGGATTGTCATACAATAAAAGATTCTTCGAAGATGCATTCATTTTGAAGCTCATATTCAAGCACATGGACCATTTGGACACAAGAGTTGGCTTGTTTTTGTCAGAGTTGTATTTAGTGCGAGTGGGATCAATGCGAGTCAAGTGAGTGGGTCGATACATGGGTTCCACAGTATATAAATCCTTTATCTCAAAAAACATCCATGAAAAATGACACAATGAAAATTTTAGTTGATTATGACTGGATCTTTCAGATCTACTATAGCCAGGACATGTTTTTGTAGTTGTTGCACCGCAGGGGAATGAAGAGAGATCAGACCATTTGTTGGATCAATGTGTGCGGGTAAACCATAAGCTAACACAACCGATAGAAGATGATGATGGGTTTGTGTATCCTTCAAGTTCAGTTGTGGTTGTAGGAACTTGGTTGCAAACATGCATGATTAGAAAGAATAGCATACCTGCATTTAAAGACTACAAGAAACACAAAACCATTCTCATGTATTTGCACCTTGTTATAGCAACAAATGTTATGTTGTTGAAGCATCACACAAAACCAAAGAAAAAACAACTATGGACACTTGTTAATGTTGATCATGAAGCAATATTGGATACTCTTAAGCAAAGAGATGACCCTTCAGGCACACTTGAATAGCATATTCAAGAATGGAAGGTACAATGCTTACGTTCATTATGCTTAAGTTCATTAGTGTTCTTTATTTAATATTGATATTTTGTATACTCTTGCAATGCAAGTGCCTTTAATACTGATATTTTGTATACTATTGCAATGGTTTTTCATGAGAATTCTCCTCATTTAATGATTACAACTTGACTATCCTAAGAAGGTATTATGCACTCTATCATTTTGATTCACGTTGTTGTCAATATGGCATTGACTTTTATTGATGGTTGTCACATATATTTTTCTCCTTTCCTTCTTGTGATTAATATGACTATCCTATAATGTGATTAATATATTTTTTTTATTGTACTTTTAATCTCTCTTGCATGTGTGAAAGGAGACCATACTTGATTAGAATAATATAGATTGGTTATTCTAAGCATCTTTTATAGTTTTCATTACCAATTCATCATCAATTAGGTTGTTTAGAATAATATAGATTTGTTAGTCTAAGGATCTTTTCTATTGTCACAATATAGATTTCTCATTTGAAGTATATTGTGATATTCATGACATGATTGATCATGGACCTACTGCAACAATATCTAGCTTTGATCCTTTGGGAGAGGTATGTGATAGATTACAATAATATAAAATTGTTATTGTAAGCATCTTTTATAGTTTGCATTACCATTTCATCATCAATTAGGTCATTTAGAATAATATAGATTTATTATTCTAAGCATCTTTTCTATTGTATGTAGTTTAACTGCTACCTTGATGGTTTGTATAGGTGCTTGTCACTCCAGAACATCAACATGCTACTCTTGTGGAAGAATGTGATGACCGCAAAGGAAATGCATGCTCTATTTTCTTCCCCTACTGGGAAAAGAATATGTATTAGGGTTGTTTGTTGTATTCCTATGTGGAATTTTGTAAATCCTATATTTGATATCAATTATTGAATGATAATATTATGCATATTAGGTCATTTAGAATAATATAGAATTTTTATTCTAAGCATCTTTTATAGTTTGCATTACCAATTCATCAACATTCAAGTTGTTTAGAATAATATAGATTTGTTAGTCTAAGCATCTTTTCTATTGTGACAACATAGATTTCTTATTTGAAGTATATTGCAATATTCCTGACACGATTGATTATGGACCTACTACAACAATAGCCAACTCTGATCCTTTGGGAGAGGTATACGATAGATTACAATAATATAGATTTGTTATTGTAAGCATCTTTTATAGTTTGCATTACCATTTCATCATCAATTAGGTCATTTAGAATAATATATAGATTTGTTATTTTAAGCATATTTTCTATTTTATGTAGTTTAACTACTACATTGATGGTTTGTACAGGTGCTTGTCACTCTAGAATGTCAGCATGCTACTCTTGTGGAAGATTGTGTCAACCGCAAAGGAAATGAATGCTCTATTTCCTTCCCCTACTAGGAAATGACTATGGATTAGGGCCATTTATTGTATGCCTATGTGGCATTTTGTAAATCCTATATTTGATAGCAATTATTGAATGATAATATCATGCATATTGTATACACTTTACGTGTATTCAATTTTATACTTTACAACTTGTGTGTATACTTTGTCACTTATGAGTATTCCAATGTATACTTTATGACCTAGATTTTTTAATGCATGTACTTTGTATCCATGTGTGTATTTCATGACTTAAGAGTATTTGAGTATTCTAATGTATACTTTACGACCTACGTGTTTTAATACATATACTTTGTATTTATTTGTGTAGCTCATGACTTAAGTGCATTTGAGTAAATGAATCACATTTTCACTTACTCACACAGAACAAAACAAAACCTAAACCCCTTTGCACCTTTACATCACATCCATCTAACCCTTTTTCCATCAACTAAAAACTTGTCACCATGGGAAAACACCTTAGATATATCAAAAATAAAGATAGGTTATTGTAGAGGGTCCCAACACGATCCCATAGTCTTAGATAGAGAGTTTGTAAGTGTCACGATTTTTGAAAAAAAGCCCTTCAAAGATTGTTGTCTTTTAGCACTTTGGACTCTTAAGGGAAATCATTGGTCCAATGTAGTTCAGAGTGATTTGGAATATTTGGGTGCAAAATAGGACTATCCTTAATGTAAATGTACCTATCTGGATGTGTTGGAACAATCTATTTGGTCATACGAGTTGCAAAACGAAAGTTGCACCACTTTGCAACTTTAACTACTTGCATTTGACAACTTTTTTCTCAACTGAAAACTCATCACCAAGGGAAAATTCTTCTGAGATAGAAAAAAATGAGAGAGGTTGTTGTAGAGGTTCCCTACATAATCCCACAACCTCAGACGAAGAGTCTATAAACATCACGATTTCTGAGAAATAGCCCTTTAAAAATTGCTACCTTTTAGCACTTTAGACTCAAGGGAAATCATTGGTCCAATGTAGCTCGGAGTGATTCGGCGTATTTGGGTGCAAAAGAGGACCATCTATAGCATAAATGTACCCATCTAGACCTTTTGGAATAGTCTATTTGGTTGTACGAGTTGCAGAATAAAAGTTGCACCACTTTGCAACTTTACACTACTTGGATTTGACAATGTTTTCCTCAATTGAAAATGTGTCACCATTGGAAAATGCCTCAGAGATAGAAAAAGATGAGAGAGGTTATTGTAGAGGGTCCCAAATTGATCTCATAGCCTTAGACGGAGAGTCTGTAAGTATCACGGTTTTTGAGAAATAGCCCCTCAAAGATTGTCGTCTTTTATCACTTTGGACTCTTAAGCAAAATCACTAGTCCAATGTAGCTCGAAGTGATTCGGCCTATTTGGGAGAAAAATATGACCATCCCTAGTGTAAACGTACCCATTCAGACATGTTGGAATAGTTTTTTTGGTCGTACAAGTTGTAAAATGAAAGTTGTACCACTTTACAACTTTACACTACTCGCATTTGACAACTTTTTCCTCAATTGAAAACTCGTCACCATAGGAAAACACCTCTAAGATAGAAAAAATTTAGAGAGGTTATTGTAGAGGGTCCCTACATGATCCCATAGCCTCAGATAGAGAGTCTATAAGCATCATGGTTTTTGATAAATAGGCCTTCAAAGATTGTTGTCTTTTAGCACTTTGGACTCTTAAGGGAAATTGTCAGTCCAATGTAGCTCAGAGTGATTCGATGTATTTGAGTGCAAAAGAGAACCATCCCTAGCATAAATTTAACCATCTGGATGTGTTGGAATAGTCCATTTGGTCGTGCGAGTTGCAGAACAAAAGTTGCACCACTTAGCAACTTTACACTAGCATTTAACAAACTTTTCCTCAATTGAAAACTTGTCACCACGAGAAAATACCTCCAAGATAGAAAAAATTGAGAGAGGTTATTGTAGATGGTCCCAATACAATCCCATAGCCTCAGACGGAGAGTCTGTAAGCATCACAGTTTCTAAGAAATAGCCCTTCAAAGATTGTTTCCTCTTAGCACTTTGGACTCTTTAGGGAGATCATTAGTCCAATGTAGCTCAAAGTGATTCGGTGTATTTGGGTGCAAAATAGGACCATCCTTAGTAGAAACCTACCCATCTTGACATGTTGGAATAGTTTGTTTGGTTGTACAAGTTGTAGAATGAAAGTTGCACCACTTTGCAATTTTACACTACTTGTACTTGACAACTTTTCCCTCAACTAAAAACTCATCACCACGGGAAAACGCCTCCAAGATAGAAAAAATTGAGAGAGGTTATTATAGAGGGGCCCAACACAATCTCATAGTCTCAGAAAAAAAATTTGTAAACATCATAGTTTCTGAGTAACAATCTCTCAAAGATTGTTTCCCTTTTGCACTTTGGACTCTTAAGGGATTTCGCCGGTTGAACGTAGCTCAAACTACTTCAACCTATTTGGGTGTGAAAAGGGACCATAGCTAACCTAAATTTACCCATCTAGACATGTTAGAACATTTGGTTTGGTCGTACGAGTTGCATAACAAAAGTTGCAGAAAAAATAACTTTCAAGCTACAAGTGGTATAATTACCATAACTTATTCAAATCTCCATAAATTTTTACCAAACCAAAGGAATTTGAAAGATAAATAAATTATCTAACCATACCACACATGTGAAAATCATAATAAGGCCATATAGATCATACAAAATCAAAAGAACAAAACTTGACGTTGGAAAAACATAGAAATCTTCTTCCTCAAAGATGCAAATTCTTATTTTCAACTTCTCCAATCCTAAGGCCATGTTTACAAGATTTATTTATTCCCTTACAATTACTTTTCAGCCTCCAACTGAACTCCAACTAACTTTTAACAACATTTGGCAATTTTTTACATCTTTTACCCAAATGACCCAGAAACTTCCAAAATGACCCCAAATTATCATTAATGTTATAAAATGACCTTATTAACATGAAACAACGCAAAACAAGACAAAAATAAAACTTTGACTCTTGGAGGCATGATAGACATGTGGGTGCTCCTACATTAGAACATGATAATTATCATTAGTCTACTTTCTAAGAAATGCTACATGAAACAAAACATGAATTTGTGAGAGAAGGAGAAGAAAATTGTAATATTTTCTTTGGACTATAAAAGATATATGATATTTTTTGAATTTCAATATGTAATGATAATCCAATATGAAATGTGTATTGTGAGACAATGACATTTGTGTATTTAAACTTTAAAGTTAAACATTTGTTAAAAAAATTACCGTTGTTCTTGTCTTCAAAGTTGTTTAAACTATATAATATAAGCATAATATAACTAAGTAATATATGATATAATTTAACCATTATTCATTATTTTTTATTGTGAACTATATAATATAACCATTATTTTTTATGATATTGTACATTGATATTTAACCATTGCTCAATATTAAATTTTTGAACAGTTTAAACATGCACATGAGGAACAAATTATTTCGATTCTCAACTTTTGTATATCAAGTTGTCCAATAATCAAGTGTATGTCCATATACAAAAATGACATCAATGCCAACTCAAACAAAGTTTTACAAAATGTGGCATATGGCATTTTGATATCTATTCAAAATATACATGCCAAAATGTTTATCTCATCCTAAACTACTGGTGGATCATCAAAATGGAGCCTCTTTGGAGCACTCTTTGGCTCTGAAGGTAGCTACACAAGAAAAATTCAAACCATAATCGAGATTAGTTATATTATATAATTTAAAATGGAATAATTAACATCAAAATCAATATACGTTGAATTATAATTGAAATCTTGATTACCTCATATACGTATCTTCAAAGGGTCAAGATTCCTAGAATATGGCCCTCTCAAAGAACAAATCAAACCAACTTTTGAAATGTCAATCTATATATGTGAAAAAAAACATAAAATTGATACAAGTTAGCATATAATTTTCGGTAATAGGAACATATTTACCAAAAAAAAAAAAAACACATACCTCTTTAGGCATCTATTTTTCTTTATCTCCTTCAGGTGTTTTGACACCTCCTCCTTCAGGTGTTTCAATACCTACTCCTTGAGGTGTTCCAACACCTACTCCCTCAGGCATTGTGACACTTGTCAACAAGGATGTGTAGCTCATAACCACCTATACATAAAAATGACAATTATATGAAACTACCAATCTATGTCGATGTATGTATAATCACTATAAGATCTTAAAAATCTTAATTCATTCAAATTTAAGCTCAATTACCTTTCCCTTATCTACCATTGCACTGCCATAGTCTGGACAACACTATACCTTGCTCACACTTGGTGTTTCCTACAAGAGGAAAATAAGATAAACATATAAGTTAATATATAATTTTATTAATGACAATTCAAATGACAAGCAAGTATATAATAAAAAAATGTAAATGAGTGAGTGTGAAGATATATATCCCGTGCATGTCGAGGCCAAATGAAATGGCCCTGAATGTGCTATCAGTAACTTGTGTAAGCTCCTCCTCAGAATTCAACTATTAAATAGACCATGTAAATAATATTAATACTTGATACTATCTCTTATTAATATTCATTTAAAAACAAATGCAAATTATGAATTTACAACTTAAATCTTACCTGTGTAACTATTCTAATGTCCCCCTCTCTAGCAAGAGAGAACTCTACAGGGTGTGCTCCAATCCCATGTGTCTGATCTCTTATAACATCCACATCATGGAGGTCATAATCAAAAGTTTCCAAGGGATGCTCTATAAAACCTCGTCCCGTAACCTAGAGGATAATGCAACACTGCAGAAGCACAACTAATTTTTTCCTTAAAAAGAGTAACAATAACAAGTAAAGTAATCTACTCTAACACATACATCCTCTAGGCCACACAATGCATCTACATGTGAATCCAAAACTTACAAAATTAATCTAACCATAGCATATGAAATTTACTCATGAAAAACAACATACATCAATGCATTAATCCATTGCATAATATACAAAGTACAATAATTAATTCATCCAAAGATAACATTAAGTCAATATACCATTACAAAGCTCATCTCCAAAATGAGATAGATCATACAAAATGTTACAATTATAACACAAGGATCCTCCTCGATTACAAATGAGGAATACAATACATAGTGTCCCACTGATACAATGAATATAGAGAAGTAACATATCCATAGAAACACACAAGCTCCTCGAACTAGAAGATCTTGCCATCACAAACAAGAAGAAAAAGCCCAACAGTGTAAGGTGCATGATCCACCCAACCATGTGGTACCCATAGGCCCAACCCCTGTGCTAGGAGATAACAAAAAGTAACCAAAACAAACCTACTACCTCTAGACACATGCAATATACAGAACAACACTGTACCAATAAACACATAACAACATTGTATCAGTAAACACAAAACATAAGGTTACATTGCTTCTAAAACCACTGAATCAAGAACAACCACTATACAATACAAACTAACTGTTGTCATAGGAGGAGTGTCATCACAAAGGTTGCATTGGTTATCCATAGGAGATCTTCCTAGGTCTCGGCCCCCTCTTGGGTTATCTTGGTAATTTCTCACGAACCCGGCTCCACATGCACACCAGTGTAGAATCAATTATCTTTCGAGAAGACAAGATAACGATCTTTCCATTCCAGGCCTTCCCAATTCTAGGCCTTCCCAACTCATCTCAAATCTCACACAAGCCCTTGAGCTAATGAGCGAGGCTAAATTATCTGGTTAAATGTATTAAGCTACTCTTTCCCCTAATATAGGTTATTTAATTTCCACTCGATTAAAATGACTTTCACACGAGTTGTCCTAGGACCCCTTTGTGGCCTGGACCTCGTTGAAAGCCACTCCCATATCGGAAACACAATAACATATTCCATAACCCAAGGGTAGATAGTGCACAAAATACGATAACAAATATCAACCATTTTGCAAAGAACAACACATCCCGTTCATAGTAATCGGATGCTCAAATTAAATCACACAACCCATTCATAGTAATCGGCTATTCAAACTAATTCACACATCCCTATGGATGTCAAATACTTAACCCCAAATACGTGCACTACCCAAGGAAATCTCAAAGGGTGAAGAAAAGATACAACCCTTTCACAATTTTACAATCTTTCGAAGACTTACATTTTCTCGACAATAAATATCCCCAATTCCTAATACACAATTACAAAAGAATACACAATTACAATAAGCCACTCAAGTAATTAAATAAACAACCATTAAGATTTCCCAAATCCAGTAAATCAACAATGAATTAAACCAATTATTTAACTTTTAGTTTGACAATTACTCATAATATTCAACTCAAATTGCCTGCAAATGTGAACAGAAAAGAACACAACTTAAAACAATTTAGGCAATTAAATAATATAATATTCAAATTTTCTAAATCTAAATTGAATCAATATATCATCACATGCAATTATACAAAGTAAATATAATTCCATTTACAATAATAAGGAAATAAAATAAAACTATTTATTTAACTTCAATTCCATAGTTTTCATATAATAATAAAATCAATTTCTCTATTACAATCATTGCATTATAAAATCCTCTACTTCTACATTAAACGTTTTAATAACACAATATCTATTTAAATATATATCGACTTTCTCTCTTAAGTCCTTTTATTTTAAGATTTACTAGCCCATGTATTTGCATGCTTATATTAAAAAAATATACTTCCATTTACAAACCATAACAAAATTAAAACTAGTAAAAACTCAAATTTCACAAACACATAAATAAAAATCTCAATCTTTCTTGTAAAATCAATTTATTATAAAACACCTACTTGTGTGTTGCATGCACTAATTAATACCATAATATTCATTTAAATAATATCTCTTATATATATATATAATCTAATTACATAATCCAATTATTCTTTTCCAAAAATAATTTAAAAATAGTTACTTAACAAATTATCCATTTTAAATAAATAAATTTATTTATTATTTAAACATTAAAATAAAATTTCCAAAATATGTATATATATAATATATATAATATATATTATAAATAATATATATATTATATATTATATATATAACATTTATACATATATAAATATATTATATACATTATAAAAACATATTAAATATATATATATAAAGAAGAAATCACAGGCCTGGTCGCACCAGGCATCCCATGAGGGAGACGATGTTGCCTGTTTACAACACCTTCTCCACACATGTGTGGAGGGCACTACCACAACAGTCATGCCCCCCCCTCAAAGGGAGTGGTGATGGGGATTAACCCCCAGCCCTTCCCAAAAATAAATTTAATTTTTTTGAAAAAAAAAACAATTTCCTTGTGTTTTCCTATGTTAGTCGTACGACGATTTTACTGGCAAAATTAATTTAAGAAAAAAAAAATATACAATAGGAAACTCTAAAAAAGTTCAAGCATAGTTTATTCTATTAAAATGCATATATATATATATATATAACCAAAACAATAACCATTGCTCAAAGGAAAATTTTAAAACTAAATTTTCTATAGGAAAATAAGTAGACAAATTTATAGAGGTTTCCTAAATCCTTGAATTTTCTACAGAAGAATAAATTCTATTTTCACATGAAGAGGTTTCTAAGTTTTGATTTAAATTCAGTAGAGGTTCTATAATTCCACTATAATTTCCTTTTGTATAAATCTATTTCAAATACTCAATTTAAATAGAGGATCTAAATTATTTTCTACAAAGGCTGTAACAATCACAACAATTTCTTTCAAAACAAAATCTTCTAAAATAAAAGAAATCCTCTTCTAAACTTTTCCACTTTGCAATACAATAATAATTAAATATCTCTTTCAAATTAAAATTCACAAAACCATAAAGAACTTGTTCCAGAAGATCTTTCGATTTGAAGATTGATGTCAAGCTTCCCTTTAATCTTCAATTGTCAAAGCTTCCTCCAGAAGAATTGGCACTTCCCAGAAAATAATCCAAAACCAAGAATACAATAAAACTAGATTCCTAAAATTATCATAGAGCCTCTAAGCTTAACAATTTCTTCAAACCTCAAAAGAATTCTACCATTTTTAAAAAACCTCTCTCTCTCTCTCTTTCCCTTGAAACAACTTCCTCTTTTTCTCACAATTTCAATCAATCCCCCTGGAAATCAATTTTAAGACAATTAGAAAACAACACCTTCTAACTTCCAGTTAACACAACAAATATCTTTTCTTTAACAACCAAGATATTTCTAAGATCTTTTCCCAATACATGCATTTGAAATTTAAATTATTTATTTATTTCAAATCACATTTAAGGGTGGGTGCATGAAGTTGGGTTACACTTTTGTGGCCAATTCTAAAAAAAAATTGAAAATGACATAACACAAGCGCGTTATAATGCACTCGCGTTACGTCATTTTAAAAGAAAAAAAAGTGAAAGTGATTCATTTTCTGTTGTATGTTTTTCTACTCTGCCTATGGCCAAAAACCCTCATTTTCACACTCGAGTTCTAGGAGGAGGAATTCTACAAAATTCATCAACAACAGTTCCTTTTTCTTTGCAAAGATGGCACCATGATGACGAAGAGGTGCGGGAGGTAAGTATTGTTTGCTATTTGTTTTGAATTTCTTAGTTTCAAGCTGATTTTGTTTGTTTTAGGTTAGATTTGATTGTTTTTTTTTTAATTTTTAGGAGATGCAAATGATCCTACAAATCCTCAAAATCCTCAACAAGAAGAGCAGGGAAATCCTCAACAACAAAATCCTCAACAAAATCAACCTCCCCCACCAATCACTCAACACCCTCTTGGCACTCAAAAAAATTTGAGGAGTGAAATTGAGAACAATAAAAAACAAATTGAGGATTTTACCAATAAGTTGAGTGATCCAAATGATTCAACCATAGAAAGAATAACCCTAGCAAATTCAATGAAAGAGATGTTAAAAAATGTAGATTCAATTACCCAACAAATAACTGGATGGAAAGATAGGAGGCAGGCAGCTAGGGCATATTATGCAGATAAACTATCATATAAACAAGTAAAAGATTTAAAAATTACTAAAGGTGATTTGTGCTCTTTATTCACTGACCATAGAACACATCAAAATATTAGCCTCAATGCGAAGAGGTTTCCTATTCATTGGTGCCACCACCAAGAGATTATGAACCATTTTTATGATAGGTGGTACTTGGTCTTTGATTACCCACCATGTAACAATTGTGAAGTCCCCCAATATTTTCTTAGGAAACTATACAGTGAGTTCGTATTGAACCAAATCCCAAATTATTTTGATATGAGGGAGTTCCAAGCGAGAGGTGGGGGGTCAGCTCAGGATAGGCCCAGTGCACAACCGAATCTTGTGTGGCAAGGGATACAACCTCTCACTAGGCCGCCGTGTGAGCACATTGTTATGCCTGTCATTGTGAAGGAGAGTGCCGACATAGAGACATTGCAGGTGATCAAGACTTTGACCTAGAGTGTCATCCATCATACTAGCCCTATTGTACAATTCCATCTAGGGGAGTCTTCGGGTGGTGGCCTTCGACCCCATGTGTATCGATCTTGTGGGGTGACTTGTTCATATGACCCCACCGGCACTCAGGAGGCTGCTATGCATGATTCGTATGTTGCTATGCAGGATCCATATGCATCTACGAGGATGGAGAGGATGACTAACATTTTTCATCATGCATATGGCATTGATAGTCAGGTAAAAGTCAGCATGTTCATTAAATTTAATTTATTAAATTTTGATTCTAAAATGCAAGATTAACTAATTTAGTTTTATTATTTGAATAAAATTGAAGGGTCACAATGTTGAGACTGGATAGACTGGTCCTCCACCTACTTATTTCTGCAGTACACCTATTAGTGGGGTATGTAACTAGTAAACAATTATATATTTATTACATGTGTTAATAGCATTGTTTTATGAATGGTATTTAATATGTGATTTGTGATATTGAACAGGCTAATATTGGAGGTTTGAAGCAAACACCTCCTAGTACCAGTAGATTTACTCATATGTACACATAGGTAATAGAATAAAGAGAACTTAACTAATGAATTCTACTTAATAATTTTTTGTAGTTTATATTCATATTGTTGGTTACGTTGCATTACACATCATTCAAACTCAAAGCATTACTTCAAATTCCATAGCTAATAACTAGATGTTGATAGATGACAAAATTTCAACTGTACAATTTATAGTTGTTTAGAAAGTCAACATAAGTAGCATGATACAATTACTTCACATGGAGGCATGTGCTTGCAAAGGTGCACCAACATGACAAACTATGGATGCTTGGAAAAAATCTATGAAACCATAATAGTAAGCAATAGAATAGACAAGGCAGTTAGTGATACAAAGCATCATATCAAAACACTCAATCATCAAGGTACATCTGACCCAATTGAATCAGGAGAAGATCAAATTGAATAAGCAACTAAAATTTATTTCTCTTTTCATCAAAAATCACACTGTTTCATTTGCAAACCACAAGGAAACAACAAGCCAACTCATTTCAATACTTCTTCTTATCATCCTCAAGCTTCAAACATCTTATTTATCAACAAAAATGACTAATCTGTGCACAAGAAACCTAATTAGAGTCACTAAACAATCCACTCTTTCATCATTCACCAAGGCACCCTTCCACTCAATTTGATTTACCTAGGAA
The DNA here is from genome assembly GCA_007258455.2 of Sequoia sempervirens. NCBI lineage: Eukaryota > Viridiplantae > Streptophyta > Pinopsida > Cupressales > Cupressaceae > Sequoia > Sequoia sempervirens. The sequence continues at coordinate 23,375,196 of VDFB02358134.1, read as the reverse complement.
AAATAACCAAAAACCAATCTTTCATGTTACAACCTATATCCATCAAATCCTAACACACCTTTGTCATAATCAATTTATCTAAATTCAAAGAAAAAACCTGATAAAGAGCTCTGAATCTTTCAATTCCTTAAACAACTCACCAAATTTTCACTTTTACCAACTAGTTCCTCAAGACCAAGATACTACAATAAACCATTTACACCTCAATCATTTCATCTGACTTCCAAGACATTACTCACATCATTTTTTTGACTAAAACAAACCTAGTTCATATCCACATAATATCGATTTATCAAATTCATAAGTTCTTATGTAGTCAAATTACCATTTCCACCTAGGGACATATTGCTACAACATATCAAATCATCATGCTTGGCCTCAAGGTCTTCACCAGACCATTCACACACCTTTGATATCTTCACATTGATGGTTCTATGCCAAAGTAAACATTTAAATCTCTATATTTACAGAATTACACAGTTTTACAGTCTTACCACCATTTTGCTTGTAGGTCACATATCCCTTAATCGGGTGATTCCTTTCCATTCACTTTGTATATCCACATTCCCAATGTACATTCAGGAGCCTTTTTTAACACATCATAACATATCAAAAGTTCTTAGTAGCTTGTCATAAAGAAATTACCAGATTCTTGAATTGTTTGCTGGAAAGGGCTACTAATTTAGGCCTAAATTACAAATAAAGTGCTCATATTTTATCACCAAAATACCAAAGGACTGAAAAAAATCATTCATCATGTCACAAAACTGAAGAACCAAACATTTTTAGTGACAAAAAGGCTCCGTAAATCACTGTTCCAAAAAACCCCTATTTTATGCACAAATCAAGCCCTACAAAGGAGGGTTTATTGCATAAGGTACTTACAAACCTTAAATACTCCTACCACAACCACAAACACCATAGAAATAGCCTGCATAAGCTTTAGAAACTCACCACCCACCTTCATGCATGCTTTTGCATTGAACACCACCTTGAAACCATGCTTTCCATGAAGGAAACTTTGTATTTATCGTATGATTCAGCAACCAATCAAAGATTTCTTGATTTCCCTATTCTTGTACACTCAAAAATTGCTTAAAAAATTCTACAAACCTTCTATACATTCCATCCCACCAATCTCCTAAATCTACATTGGTGGGATGGTGAATTCAAGCCTTTAATGACCCTCAAAACCCTTGATTGGTTAATCTAACTAACCACAAAACCCTTGGCTTTTAAATTTGATGCTAACTCTTCAAAACATCACTAGATGATTGTTAACACCCTGCATAAAGTGAAAAGCAAATATATAGCCCATGCAAGAACTGAATTCAAGAATGGAACACAATGAAAATGGGAACAAGGAACTTTATTTATTGAAAATGATTGAAGAATACAAAATCTGTTCTTCTACCCACCTTTTGCATGCTTTTATAATATATATTCCCAATCAGATAACTACCTTTTGAATCTCCCTTATCGAGTGAAACTACCTAAACTGCCTTGTGACTTTTAATATTCCATGCTTCTTTGCCTTTTTACAAATTTTCCCATCTTTAGCAACATTTGGAAATCTTTTTTTTTTGTGACCATGTAAGGACCTTAAATACAATCAAGTAGGTCTTTATACGACCTTTACATGAATTTACAAATGGACATTCAATCTAGAAAAAAAATTCGTATGAGAGGCAACTAGTAACCTAGGTGCTCCTGCACCAGTTAGTAGTTTGAAAAAATACCTCGAGGAAATGTGGTATCATGGCGATGGAATTCCATTCCATCACCACATGAGACCACATTTCTTTGAATCATTTCTTCAAACTGCTCACCACCTTTCCTATGATACCACATTTTTCATACATGTTCACCAAAACATTTTATCAAACTACTCACTTCCTTGCAGTTGTTGCTATGGATAAAAGCCTAAAATAGGTGTTTCCAACAAACTATATGGATGCTTGGAAAAATATCTATCAAAGAATAATAGTAAGCAATAATACCATAGAGAAGGCAATGAAATTTTTGAAAAAAATCTTGGAAGAAATGTGGTCTTATGGTGATGGAATGCCATGACATGCATTTGTTTGTAATGGTGTGCCATCACCACGAGACCCCACTTCTTTTGAGGCATTTTTTCAAACAATTCACTGCCTTCTCTATGCCACTATAGTTATCGTACATGTCTATGAAAGCATTTAATCAAATGGTTCAGCAGCTTGCTACTATGGATAAAATCTTAAAAACACATTCTTTCGAACAAGATATGGATAGGGAAAATAGTAAGCATGATAATCAGAAATATATAGTTTAATACTTGTACTCAAAAAAAAAACATTAGATCTCATACATTATAAGTCATGTGACATGGATCGCTGTTGATGGTGTTTTCTGCACAGCAACAACTCAGACAGAAAATGATATTCTATCTCTCTTGAAAGATAATCTTCAACAATAAATTGTTGAAAATCACCCCAAGGTCTCTCAGGTGTCAGGTCATGACAATGCATAAACAACTCGATAAAATGTGAAAATGCCGGTAATCACAAGGGGCCTTACAAATGAACAATGCTGGAAGTGAATTTTCATCAGATGCAACAATATGGTGATGCTTTCAATCCTAAAACTAACCCATATTCAAAATAAACAGCAAAAGAGATAAGGGTTTAGAGAGATTCTATTCTATTCTAACTCCTAAGATCAATCACAATAATGATGAAAGCTGCAAATGGACAGATCCCCAATAAAACTGATCTCTGCTTGATCAAGGACAAACCTACAACTACACAGAAATGGTGCGATCTTCTAGGGAAATCTGAGGATTTTTCAGACTTTGAACATTCATTCACATACCCAACTGCTGGCGCAATGTCAATAAGCATTCACAGTTGAACTTAGCACAGAAGTGAGGCGCAGACTAACTTTACACAGCAATCTACAATCAGCAAATTGCTAGAAGTATGGACCAGAAATCGATCAACATTATCAACATTTCACCACCATTGTAAAAGAGCTGAAATCTAACATCTAACATATGAGAATCAAGAACAAGAAACCATAAAAACTGTTGAAAATAAATACAAAGTTTGCCAAATCAACAATCCAATTGCATTACTTCTCCAGCATTACATAACAATTTCAAGTCTCTCATCTCCTACAACTAATTCTGAAAACTACTTGCCAATTTTGGCCTAGCCAAACTCCTAAAATCTCTCCTTACAAATGAGGCACAAATGCCATTTATATAGAACCTCAAACATGTCGGCCCAATTAAATTTTACAATAATAACTAGCCCCAAAACAGGTCGGCCTAATTAGATTTTACAATAATAACGGGCCCCAAAATAGGTCGGCCAGGAGAATTTCAAAATAGGACAACATTTGTATTAAATGCATGAATAGTATCCATGTCGGCCCACGATCTCCAGCAAGATCAGATTGACGTGTCCTCCAAAAAGTCCTCCAGCTGTAGACAGCTTTGGCACGGATTCTTAGGCAGGTCCCACTTTGAAAATTAAAACTGAACATTTCCAGATTTTCCCTTTTTGGCACGAATCCATATGCAAGCCCCCCTTTTAATATTTGCTTAGTCCTGAAAAATAGATATCATCACTAATAGCCCACATGTTCAAATTAAATTTGAATAAAATTTTGACATTTTCTAAAAAAACTTACATTTTTTTAAGGAAACTTTCCATTTTCATAATTTTTTCCATTTTTGAAATTTTTTATTTTCAAATTTTTTATCTCAAGAAATTTTCATTTTCGGATCATTTTTAAAAATTTCCATTTTGGGAAAAAAAATCATTTTCGAAAAATTTCCATTTCGGGAAACCAGACCAAGGGGAAAATCCGGGAAAATCCAGGTCAGGCGGACTCCAGACCAGAATCCGGAAAAAACCAGCCAGACAGGATTCTACTGAATAAGGCAAAAATTTCAACAATAGGTCATCAAAACGAACCAAGAATGCGTGAAACATCGTGTAATATATCAAATTAAGCATGGGATGTTGAGCATTTATCATCAAATTCATCAATTTAATCCAGTATTTCAATTTGCACAAAGCCTAGCAAAAAATCCAGAAAAATCCGGGTGGACCGGATTTTCGCGGACGGCATAAAATTCTGGACTTTTGGCACATTCCGGAAAACTGAAGAAATCAGGAAAATCTGGGCTAGTCAGAAAATCCCGGACGCAGGCAAAAACCCAGAAAACTGAAGAAATCGGGGAAAATCCTGGGTCGGGCGGAAAATCCCGGACGCAGGCAAAAACCCGAAAAACTGAAGAAATCCAGAATTTCAAAGAAATCGGGAAAATCTGGACAGACCAAAAATCCTGGACTGGACCAAAAACCCAGATTTTTGCATAGAGTCAGACTTTGAGCAGAATCCGGGAAAATCCAGACGGACCCGAAAATCCCGGATTGGGGTAAAAACCCGGATTTTTCTCAGAACTTAGTTTTTTCAGAGGGCAACCTGGGGAACTCACTTGGGCAAGCAAGATGAACATATAAGGACCTCCAAAGGCAACCAAATCAATAAAATTAAGGGGCCAAAAGACACCAAAAGCCAGAGAAAAAAGTGGGTCCCTACTTTCAGTGGGGTGTGTGTGCAAAACTACACAACAATCGCTATTGTAGCTTTTTTGTGATTCAATAATTTGTTGTTTTATTTTCAGATGTTGGTTGTGGAAACACCTCCAAATGTTATGAGGGAAATGGATATCAGTGTTTCATTCACTATAAAATCCTCGATGGCTCTAATAGGGGAGGTATGAGGAAAATTACTAAATTTCAATTTACATTCGTTGTTATAGATGTTAGTTCTAGTGAAAAGTCAAACCATTATTGATTCATAGTTTAATTCCTATTTGGATGGTTTATACAGGGCTTGAGCATGCCTTAGCATTAGTGTGCAAATATTTCCATTGTGGAGAGTGATCGTGAGATGGTCGTAAGTGATTATTTTGCTAAATATATCATTTTTTATAATGTAATTTCTATATATTAATGTCTTTACTTCTTATTGTAACAGTTAAAACTTCACCAGGAGCTAAACTCTAGTAGGAGCAATAGGAGAACTCCTCGAACATAGAAGAAATGAGTGATGGACTTATCACCATCAGATCACCAAACAAAGGGAAATAATTTATTTCCAAAGCATGGAGAGAAATGAATTTTGATTCCAGAGCCCTTTGTTGTATGCCTAGACATGGCAATTTTGTACATATTTTGTATTAGATATATTTGACATTTTATGCCTATATGGAATTCTCGTAAGCCTATATGGTTATTTTGTAACTATATTTTATACTTATTTCGACATATATTGATGTATGTGTACATGGATATTTGGTTAATACAAATATTTTTTTATCGATATTTAGTGTCTATATTTGAACTGAGAATTTATCACACATCTGTAGAGAAATAGAGGAATACTACAAACTAAAACACATTACACTTTTGTTCTCACTGACTTGATGTACTCTCCAACATCTCTCTTCTCTCATGCAAAGAGTTAGAACTGCTTGGCCATGCCTTTGCATCATTCAGGAAGTTTTTCTCTTTTTGGCAATGTCAAAAGCATGGCTACATATAGATTAGGAAAAATACTTTTCCTTTTAGATTAGCAATGTATGGAAGTTTCAAAAAGTATCCTTGATATTTCAAAAAGATATGTGTTTATACCATAGTAACAAAAATATTTTGGGGAAAAAATTGGCAAACCAAAAGTATAAGATTTTTTGAAAAAATTGTGAAAAAGTCTAAAAAAAATTGGGAAAAAATCAGATTTAAAAAAAAAGGTAAGAAAAAGTAGAACAAGAGATAAAAAAAAAATTTAGAAAATTTAAAGGCATTTCCATAGCATAGAGATATAGAGAGCAAATAAAATAAAGAGTTTAACTAATAAATTGTAAAAAATAGATTTTTGTAGTTTATATTCATATCGTTGATTACATTGCATTGCACATCTTTCAAACTCAAAGCATTGCTTCACATTGCATAACTAATAACTAGATGCTGATAGATGAAAAAATTTGAATTAAACAATATAGTTTTTACAAAGTCAACCTAAGTAGTTATGCAATTACTTCACATTGCATAACTAATAAGTAGGAGCAGCTGCCAATTGCATTTGCTTCTCATGGCATTCTATGAGACAACATTTCTTTGAGGCATTTTTTAAAACAGTTCACTGCCTTGTCTATACTACCACATTTTTATACATGTCTACCAAAGCATTTTGTCAAATAGTTCACTACCTTGTTGCTATGGCTCAAAGCCTAAAACAAGTGCTTTCTAACAAGCTATGGATGCTTGGAAAAATCTATCAAAAGCATAATAGTAGCATATCATAGACAGGTAGTGAACTCTTTGAAAAATGCCTCAAAGAATGAGGTATGGTGATGGGAATGCCATGACAATCAAAAGCATTTGATTGTCATAGCATTCCATCACCATGAACCTCATTTCTTTGAGGCATTTTTTCAAAGAGTTCACACCTTGTCTATGCTAACACATTTCTCATACATGTCTATCAAAGCATTTTATCAAATAGTTCATTGCCTTGCTGCTATGGCTAAAAACCTAAAATAGGTACTTTCGAACAAGCTATGGATGCTTGTAAAAAATATATCATAGCATAATAGTAAGCAATAACATAGATAAGGAAATGAACTGTTTGAAAAAAAATCCTCAAAGAAATGTGGTCTCATGGTGATGGAATGCCATGACAAGCAAATTGCTATGGATTGTCATGGCATTCCATCACCATGAGACCACATTTCTTTGAGGCATTTTTTTAAACAATTGTTGTCTTGTCTATGCTACACATTTTTCATACATGTTAACCAAAGCATTTTATCAAACAGTTCACCTCCTTTTTGCTATGGCTAAAAGCCTAAAATAGGTGCTTCCAAACAAGTTATGGATGCTTGGAAAAAATCTATCAAAGCATAATAATAAGCAATAGCATAGACAAGGCAATGAACTGTTTGAAAAAAAGCCTCAAAGAAATGTGGTCTCAATGGTGATGGAATGCCATGACAATCCATAGAAATTTTCTTTTCATGGAATTTGGCATGCCATTCCATCACCATGAAACCACATTTCTTTGAGGCATTTTTTCAAATAGTTCACTGCCTTGTCTATGCTACCACATTTTTCATACATGTCTACCAAAGCATTTTATCAAACAATTCACTGCCTTGCTGCTATGGCTAAAAGCCTAAAAAATTTACTTTCGAACAAGCTATGGATGCTTGGAAAAAATCTATCAAAGCATAATAGTAAGCAACAAGCTATGGTCTCGTGGTTTTTTTTCACACGAAAATCAATGTGATTTTATTCACATTTTTTTGGCAATTTTGTTGTTTAAAATGAAATTCAAGTTTATGGTGCTTTTGTTGTTTATATGATGATATGTGATATTCTAATCCTAATTCATGCTTCTAGGTTGCATAGATATATATTTTGTTTTTACATGTTTTTTGTACCAACGAACCTAAAACATAAACCCCCCTCCAAATTTTTTTGGCCAAACCAGTGAACCAAACCCTTGAACCTGAACCTCAAAACCTATTCCAACACTCTTCATTATGCTTGCAAAAACTTAATTGACCACCAAATTATTTTTCCCCTTGACTTTACCCACGTTTACTCCCTCAAACCTCTCTTTTTCATTCAAAACCCCTATTTTTCCAACTACGGCATGTCATGCCATAACATAATTTTGACCTCCCTTATCCTTGCAGACCTTTTGAACACATCAAACTCCACAATATCACCCTTTTTCCAACCTATTCTAGCTTCTTTTCAAGCAATTTCTTATTTTCAGCTCTTCTAGCCTTGCTTTTAAAGGGCCTCAATTTTGAATTTTCAACAGGGGTAACATTAGTAATCTCTCCCAATGCCCTTACTAATGCTATTTTCTTATTCCTACTCCCTATCCTACTTGCATTAGGCCCATATCACTGAGACACAACCTGAACAATAGGTGGAATGGCCTATTTCAACATACTACACTCAAACCCTTAAGGGATCGATCCAGTTGAACGTAGCTCAAAGTGATTCCGCATGTTTGGGTGAGAAAGAGGATTATGCCTAGCATAAATATGCCTATTTGGATGCATTGGAATAGTCTGTTTGGTCACACGAATTGCAGAATGAAAGTTGCACTACTTTGCAACTTTCCACTGCTTTAGTTTTACACTTTTTCCATCAACTGAAAACTGGACACCACGGGACAACCACTCCAGGATACTAAAAACTAAGAGATGGTATTGTAGAGAGGCCCAATGCAATCCCATAGGATCAAACGAGAAGTTTCTAAGCATCACAATGTCTGAGTAACCTCATGTTGAAGTTTGCAGCCATTTTTCCCTTTAGACCCTTAAGGGATCAATCCGATTGAACGTAGCTCGGGGTGATTCCGTATGTTTGGGTGCAAAAGAGGACCATGCCTAGCATAAAAATTCCTATTTGGACATGTTGGAACACTCTATTTTGTCACACTAGTTGCAGAACAAAAGTTGCACCAATTTACAACTTTCCACTAATTCCATTTGACACTTTTTGCATCAACTAAAAACTGGCCACCACAGGAAAACCACTCCAAGATAACAAAAACTAAGAGAGGTTATTGTAGAGGGGCCCAATTTAATCCCATGGGATTAGACGAGAAGTTTATAAGAATCATGATGTCTGAGTAACCTCATGCTTAAGTTTGCAACAATTTTTCCGTTTGGACCCTTAAGGGATCGATCCGATTGAACATAGCTCAGAGCGATTCCACATGTTTGGGTGCGAAAGAGGACTATGCCTAGTGTAAAAATGCCTATTCAAACATTTTGGAATAGTCTGTTTGGTCACACGAGTTGCAAAACAAAACTTGAACCACTTTGCAACTTTCCACTGCTTGCATTTGACACTTTTCCATCAACTGAAAACTGAACACCATGGGAAAACCACTCTAAGATAACAAAAACTGAGAGGTTATTATAGAGGGGCCCAACATGATCCCATGTGATTAGACAAGAAGTTTCTAAGCATCACGGTGTCGGAGTAACCTCATGCTAAAGTTTACAGCCATTTTTCCCTTTGGACCTTAAGGGATTGATCTGGTTGAACGTAGCTTGGAGCGATTCCTTATGTTTGGGTGTGAAAGATGACCATGTCTATCATAAAAATACATTTTCAAATGCATTGGAACAGTCCATTTGGTCACACGAATTGCAGAATGAAAGTTGCACCACTTTGCAACTTTCCACTGCTTCATTTAACACCTTTTTCCATCAACTGAAAACTAGACACCAAGGGAAACCACTATGAGATAACGAAAATCGATAGAATTTATTGTAGAGGGTCCCAACGTGATCCCATAGGACTAGATGAGAATTTTCTAAGCATCACGGTGTCCGAGTAAGCTCATGCTGAAGTTTGCAGCCATTTTTCCCTTTGGACCCTTAAGGGATTAATTCGATTGAATGTAGCTTGGAGCGATTCTGCGTGTTTGGGTGTGAAAAAGGACCATGCCTAGCATAAAAATTCCTATTCATATGTGTTGGAATAGTTTGTTTGGTCACACAAGTTGCAAATGAAAAGTTGCACCACCTTGCAACTTTCCACTACTTGCATTTGACACTTTTTCCATCAATTGAAAACTGGACACCCCGGGAAAACCACTCTGAGATAACGAAAACTGAGAGAAGATATTTTAGAGGGGCCCAATGCAATACCATAGGATCAGATGAGAAGTTTCTAAGCATCACGGTGTCTGAGCAACCTCATGCTGAAGTTTACAGCCATTTTGCCCTAAGTTGGACCCTTAAGGGATCGATCCAGTTGAACAAACGGTCTATACTCTAAACTTATCCAAACCATACCAACTTTTGGGCTAGCAATTCTAAGGTGTCAAAACTTCAAAATCCACAATCAGATCTTAGTTATACCACCGTATAATGGGAAAACCACAAAACCCTCTATTGTAGCCTAAACCCTAGGGGTTTATTGAAAATGATACTTCCAAAGCTAACCACAACCTAAAAATTACTCAAACAAGTTTTTGATACCCTACAAAAGCTCAAAAAAATCATAAAATAACGCTATCCTACACAAAAACACAATTTGACACTTCAAAACCACCATTTTTCTTAAAGAAAACTCACTTTTACACACATGGGTTTCACACCCATCTCACTTTCAGACCTCCCCAACACTAAAAAATTATTCCCACACCTTAATAATGTTATTTCAGACCCATTCCTCAAGATACAAAGGCTATATAAAGAGGAATGGGTCAAAAAGCCATTTTTATTGAATCAAAACCTTCAAATGTACAAGTTCAGGCCGGTTTTAGTAAATTGATGATAAAATGCACAAAATGTTATGAAAAACCCTCTAAATGGATTTGAAAGAAATTTAACTCCATCTACTATGTAAATATCAATAAATATGGATCAACTAATTGAAATATAGGCCGTACAATCTGCTGCTACAACTGAGAATATAGAAAATTCTGGAAAATTCTAAGTTTTTATTGTTTTTGCTTCTTCAATCACAAAATCCAACCTTCAATTTGAGTTCTCCATGTTTTGAAACTATTTCCCACCAATTAAAAATTGATTCACCTTCCTAATTGACCTTTGAACTGGTTTGACTCTTCACATTCCCTCCATAATGCAAATTTTGCAATTTTACAATGTTTAAGTTTGTAAAATTTTGCACATTTTTGCAATTTTTAAACATTTTGCACTTTTTGAAAAACCCGACCTCCTAAAAACCTAATACAGCTCAAATATGACTAAATACATAATATAATGGTCTCATAGACCTTATTTTAATACAAAACTCAAAATCCTATATTCTACTCCTTTTTGCCTTGATGAACAAAACCTACCGAATGGTGCTCCTGCACCAATCATACATTGACCTTCTTGTCCCTCCTAAAGTTTGGACCACATCCATTACCTCCACATAAAACTCAACATCCTTGGTCTTCTTGGTTCCCATGCCTTGATATGGTTATGCAAATGAAAATGAAGCAAAGTAATCATCTCCTTCTCCGCTGGCTGGAAGAATGCATGCTTAATGTTTTGATACATGATATCAGCTCTCTCATCTACTCTCATGGTTGAATATCGAAATATAGTATGGTGGGCCTCCAGAGTTCCAGTCATCTTTATTCCTCTTCCACCAAATGTTGGCCCGATCCACACGTCTTCCAGCCTAATTGACTTTTTTTGAAAGCTGAAGTTTCTCCTGAGTCACTAGTGTTTCTCTCTCTACCTTTTTAGACCCTTTCATTGCTATAGATCATCTCTGGGATTTAATCATTTGTACCACATGTGGTTGATTTTTTTTGAATCATTGCATCTAAAGGAAATTTCCTCAACATAAATAGTGCTAGGGAATTTCAATGTTGCCATTGTAGTTGGTATTAAAGTCGGTACCTGCAACATTGAAAATTATCCTTATATAAGAATTCCCTCCATCCTGTTGGCTTGTAACAATCTTGATGGTGGCTACATGAGATTTGATTCTGATTCCTCTTCTACATTAGAGGGAACTCATATATCCTTGTTCTGACTCTTTTGAATTATCAGAATCAGAATCACTAGCTTCCATATTCAAAAATTCCCAACCACCATCTTCAATAAATTGGCCACCAGTTCAAGTTCATTCTACTTTCATAATACTTTATATCCATGGATTTTAGCCATTCCTTCATGCCATCAAGTGAAGATTGATGAATGGTTTCAATGCGAAGTACATACTATTGAAGTCTTTCAAAATAATAGCCATATCAAATGCCTTTTTCCCAAGTCATACTCTCTCAAGGTTAACAATCATACATTGACCTTCTTGCCCCTCCTAAAGTTTGGACCACATCCATTACCTCCACATAAAACTTGACATCCTTGGTCTTCTTGGTTCCCATGCCTTGATATGGTTATGCAAATGAAAATGAAGCAAAGTAATCATCTCCTTCTCCATTGGCTAGAAGAATGCATGCTTAATGTTTTGATACATGATATCAGCTCTCTCATCTACTCTCATGGTTGAATATCGAAATCTAGTATGGTGGGCCTCTAGAGTTTGTCATCTTTCTTCCTCTTCCACCAAATGCATGATCCACATGTCTCCTAATTGACTTTGTTTTTGAAAGCTGAAGTTTATCCTGAGTCACCAGTGTTGCTCTCTCTGCCTTTTCAAACTCTTTTATTGCAATAGATCATCTATGGTATTTAATCATTTGTACCACATGTGGTTGATGTGCTTTGAATCCTTGCATCTAAAGGAAATTTCCTCAACATAAATACTGCTAGGGAATTTCAATGTTGCCATTGTAATTGGTATTAAAGCCGATACCTGCAACGTAGAAAATTATCCTTATATAAGAATTTCCTCCATCTTGTTGGCTTGTAACACTCTTGATGGTGGCTACATGAAATCTGATTCTGATTCCTCTTCTACATTAGAGGGAACTCATATATCCTTGTTCTAACTCTTCTGATTATCAGAATTAGAATCACTAGCTTCCATATTAAAAAATTCCCAACCACCATCTTCAATAAATTGGCCACCAGTTCAAGTTCATCATGCTTTCATAATAATTTATATCCATGGAGTTCAGCCATTCCTTCATGCCATCAAGTGAAGATTGAGGAATGGCATCAATGCAGAGTACATCCCGCTTGAAGTCTTTCAAAATAATAGCCATATCAAATGCCTTTTTTCCAAGTCATACTTTCTCAAGGTTAACAATCATACATTGACATTCTTTCCCCTCCTAAAGTTTGGACAACATCCATTACCTCCACATAAAACTCGACATCCTTGGTCTTTTTGGTTCCCATGCCTTGATATGGTTATGCAAATGAAAATGAAGCAAGGTAATCATCTCCTTCTCTATTGGCTGGAAGAATGCATGCTTAATTTTTTGATACATGATATTATCTCTCTCATCTACTTTCATGGTTAACAATCTCAATCTTGAACTAATAGTGATTACTAAGAAAGGTAATTCCACCAACTCTATCAAACAGTTTACTGTATGAACAATATAAATAGAGTCTTTGAAAGGAAATCCATGAAAACAAAGCTCTCTAAATGGTATATCAAAATCTTAGACCTCATTCTTGCACATTTACAACCAAATTCAAAATTTTCCTTCAAAGGGCTACAAATTCAAATATTGACAATTTTATAGCAAGAATGCATTTTTTTGCACATTTGACCACCGAGACTCAAAAACTCACCCTAATACACCTTAAATGGTCTTGATTGTTCGTATTTAGCATAAATAAACAAAAAATACCTTAATCTAATCTATTGACCACCTATCAACCTTCAAAAAGTAAAATTTTGCAACTAGGAGACTAGGTGCTCCTGGATGAAAATTACATTGTGTCTGAGCCTTCAAGAGGCTTTAAATCTAGCCTTTACAAATGATTCTACATCTTTCCAATTATGCCTAACTATTGAGCTTGTAACTAACATGACTTATTACATTATAAATCAATTGACCATGTAATATGACCTTATTCAATTGACAATTTACTCAAAACACAATTTACTAACTTAAAATAATTCCATGAACCAAAATTGTTCAATAACCTTGGTGCCCCTGCACCAAATTTCAATATTTCAATAAATATCATTACAAGTAAAAATATCATTACAATGCCATTACAATGCCTTAGGTACTTTGTTCTCATAGATATTTTACAATGTCACTCATACATTCAAGATTTTCTTATAATGTCTACATCATAGGTTCTCATTTAGAGGTTAACTTCAAATGAGTAACTTGAGATTCCCTCGCAAAGCTTCACACACTCTTTTATAATGGTTTCAAATCAGAATTGAGATTTGTCAAGATCATCAAAATAAGGATGTTGCATTGCTTTTTTGGCTGAGATTCTCTTCGATGGCTCAAAAATCAACATTTTTTGCAAGGAGAGACCAATCAATTTTTACTAGTTTAGTTACATATGTACGCAAAGTAAAAGAATAAAAAGAAACAACTCATCCAAAATGGAAATGAAATGAAAATAGATGGAAGGAACTTATAGATAGGCATGGCAGTCTATCAACTTAGTCAGTCCTAGTCATGCATCTTCACTATGAGTTCCAAGATACCTATTGCACACAACACCTCTCATGAATCTAGAATATCTTGAAATTCAAGATGCTCCTATAATGTCTACATCATAGGTGCTCATGATAAGGTTAACTTCAAATGAATAACTTGAAATTCCCTCACCAAGCTTCGCACGCACTTTTGTAATGGCTGAAAATCATAACTGAAATTTTCCAAGATCATCAAAATAGGGATGTTGCTTTGATTTTATGCCTGAGACTCTCTTGGATTGGGCATCAAACCAAATGAGGAAATGTTGATTTTCCTTAACAAAATTGAGCTTTTGTTGACTAAAATTGAGTATCTGAGTTGGGCAATGTTATTTTATGTTAGATTGAGCATGATCATGGTATATTAGGCTTGTTTCAATAGTTTTCAAGTTTTGGAGTGTTTGGCAAGTGCTACTTTCAATAAAACATAGGGTTTCTAAGCCTAGGGAGAGGGTTTTATGGTTTGGGTGGTAAATGATTGAATCTCTACAATCTAATGCTATAATTTGAAGTTTTGATAGATATAAAGTGCTTCCCCAAGGTTTCAGGAGATTTGGACAAGTTTTGAAGGTGGTCCCTTTATAAAAGTGGGCTAATTTGGGCCCTTAAAAGTCTAGAAAACTTGATAATTTGTGTAGTTTGGTACAAAACAAGCATTGGTGATTGTTGGATATGTTTAAAGGCTTTGTAATGGGTAAAATAAATGTGTCTAAATGGTCCTAGGTCTGTAGAACAACAAATTTCATAATGAAGCTTATTAAGCAAACCATTGCTAATACTAGTACTTTTAGGCTTAATGAAGGTTTGGTGGTTCAATGGTGGTTATGGGCGTTGAAGGAAGTTGGGATTCATAATTTGAAAATGTATAAAAACAACATACAAGCCCAAATAAAGGGTTCAATGAATTAATTTTGAGGATTTGGTGCTCTACTCAATGCCTAAACTGTGGAGTTTCAAGTATTTTTTTATGTGTTTTCAGTTTCTTTTTCTTGTGTACGGCCCAGTACAGGCCTCCCATGATTAGATATTCATAAATCACTATGGTGGTAGGTATTAACTTGGACTTCAATCTATTTTGAGACTCCTTTGGTTGTTTCGATGAATGAAAAACTCCATTCTTCATGATCAGCCTGTACAAACTAGCAGGGTATGAGTTTTACTTTAATTTAAAGATGGAGCCTTTCCTCCTACTGTGGTGACCTGTGATTCGGAGGAAAGGCCTGTAATATGTTTTTTTCAAGTTTCATGTTTCTGTTAATAGTGGTAAGATATCTATAGGGCTAGTGATGTTATCTTAGGCTAACAATGTGCATTTTTAGCATGAAAAGGAGGAACTAAAGTGGTGTTTTTGAGATCGAATGAGGCTAAAGGCCTAGTGAAGGTTTATTTTATTTTTGTAGACCCTAAAAAACTTGTTTGATGCTTTGGTGAGGCTTGGAAGTCCTTGGAGTTGTGAACTATAGAAAACCCTAGATATTTATGAGCAAATTGAGGGTTTTGTATTGGAAACCTATTTGAGCATGCAAGGTCCTAAAACTTGGAAAATCTTTTGTTTTAAGACCTAAGTAAAGACTTTTTTTGGATTTGGGGTTCTACTAAGAAGTGAGAAGGTTGTGTGGGGAATTATACCTGATTGAGTGACTTTGATTTGCTACAACCTGAATAATGTGAATTTGTTGAAAGAAGAGGTCCTGATGAAATTGTAAATTGAAAATTTGTTTGTAGATTGGAGTTGTGTGTTTGTATGTTGTAGGCCTCCCCCTATTGCATTAGGAGTATATTCCAATTTTTTAGAGACATGTATGGAAAATTTGGTAGCATAGACAAAGAAATCAATTGGTTTGTATAACTGTTTGACAAAATACCTCAATGAAAGCTTTGGAAGCATATACAAAGAAAGTCAGTTGTTAAATTTAACAAAATGCCTCAAAGAGATGTGGTTTAAAAATGTAATAGGAAAGTGTATAGAATTGTGTAATTTAAAATGTCCATTGACAACCTAAGGTTGTAACATGACAAACAAACAATTTGATCAACATGGAATAAGCAAAACAACAAAAATGAAAACAAGCCATAATAGAATGAAAGAAAATGTACAAAGACTTCACATACCTAAAAAACTAAAGTTTAAAATGGAGTTCCACCCAATTATATAGCCTTTGCTTCTTCTTTCCTCAAACTCCTCAAAAATTTGACTTTTTCAAAAGCTTGTTCCCCTCGAAACTTCAATTGTATATCAGTTATCACTGTAATTCAAACTTGAATTTATATTATATTCCTTTCATTGTGAAAACTCTACTATTTCATGCAAAGGTGATGGAAATATCATGAAAAATGTGGTGGAATCTAAAAATTATGCATGCACACTTCACTCAATCACCAAAAAGCTATTTTTTGTTGGAGCACATGCAGAACCAAGAGAATATCCAGAATGTGGGCTAACATCATGGGTATATTGTGTTTTTTTACCATTTTTAGTGCAATAAAAAATGCACTCGTGTTATAATGCACTCGTGTTATAACGCACTCGCGTTATTTCTTGCTAAAATGGGCATGTCTCTACTTATTCATAGTGCACTCGCATTATAATAAAGTTGGATTTTTTAAAGATTTATAGGGTAGAGGGTTAAGGGTAGAGGGGAGAGAGATAGAGGGAGTGAGTGAGAGAGAGAGAGATATACCTAAGAGAGGGAGAGACTTGAGAGAGAGAGAGGAAGGGAGTGGGAGAGAGATAGAGGGGGGAAGGGCCAAGGGTAGAGGGTCAAGGATTTAAGGGTTTAGGGTTTAAGGATTAAGAGTTTAAGGTTTACGATTAAGGGTAGAGGGGAGAGAGAAAGAGGGAGTGACTAAGAGAGAGAGATACCTAAGAGAGGGAGAAGGGGTAGGAGGGAGAGGGTTGAGAGAGAGAGGGAGGGAGAGGGAGAGAGATAGAGGGAGAGAGGGTTAAGGGTAGAGGGGAGAGAGATAGAGGGAGTGAGTGAGTGAGAGAGAGACCTAAACCCACTCTCTCCCACCTTCTCCCATGCTCTCTGACTCTCTCCCACTCTCTCCCACTCTCTCCCACATTCTCCCACCATCTCTCCCACACTCTACCACCCTCTCCAACCCAACTCCACCCTCTCCAACTCTCTCCCACCCTCTCCCAATCTCTTCCACTCTATCCCACCATCTCCCACCCTCTCTCCCACTCTCCCACTCACTCCCACCCTCTCTCCCATTCTTCCTCTCTCTCCCACCCTCTCCTACTCTCTCCCACCCTTTGTCCCACTCTCCCACACTCATTGATGCTATTCCAACCTCTCTCCCACCCTCTCCCACCCTCCCCCACCCTATCTCCCACTCACCCACTCTCCCACACTCTTCTCCCACTCTCTC
>VDFB02358134.1:23291953-23357589 GCA_007258455.2 Sequoia sempervirens | reverse complement strand
CTAGATTTCATTTATTGGATTAAAAAATTGAATAAATATCTTTCACTTGTGATTTGGTGCTCTAAAATGAACTCACATATTTCTTTGTGGATATGAAAAGAACAAGTGTAGCTTTTTTTTTGTGAGGGATTACTTAGACTAAAGCCATCGAAAAAGGATGTATGTGGTTCCCTCGCGCTTTATAGCGATCTTGAGAATCAAAAGGTCTTTTTCATGACTTTGGGATGAGACAAAGCAATCACCTCCACACTTCAATTTGGGCTTAAAATTGAACAAAATCTTGTGCAAGTGTGAGTGGGGGAATTGTTGCGTATATTCTCTCTCTTTGTTGCCAAACAAGGATTGATCAAGTTAGGAATAGTGTTCTTCATTCACTTTTGTTTATCCTAGAGGGCCTGCCTTGGGGAAAAAGTACTCACCCAAGGGAACGACTCAACCGATAACACTCTAAAGCCAAGAGTATTTCCAGCCAAGATATAAATGTGGATATTGGAAGAAACGCCAATATCACATGGTTGACTCTGACAAGATGGATCCAAAAGGGGACTCTTGCCACATTGGGTCAACTCCTACGAACAAAAAGTCCTTACTAAAACCCATGTGCTAGAATTTTCCAAAATCCTTTTATCTATTTGTTGGTGCAAGAACGGTCGTTTTGAAGCCGCCCCACACTTTTATGGTCTTCTAGTAGAAATGGAAACCATGCCATGGGAGTTTCATGGGTGTTGATGCTTGGCTTCCCTGTATAAGTGAGTGTCGTGGAGGGGAGCCAGTGGGGTCAAGCATCTAACCATTCGCTAGAGATAAGCATAGCTGGACTTGTCCAAGTGGGAATCCAACAAATATTGTCTTACACATCCATAGGATTGTACTTATTCTTGGGTTACAAAATGCATTGCTTGATCAAAAAAATCTCAAAAACAAACACTTAACATCATCAAAATTTCAAACCCCTTTTGAGGACAAATAAAATTGACTCAATCCATATGTTATTGCTTTCCCTTGGGATTCACATCCTTAGAGGTTTCTAAACATTGGATTATATCTCAATTTGTCTTCTTAAGTAAAACAATAGGAAAACTCTTGCCTTAAGTTCATTGAATTTCCACATAACATATCTTGTGGGTTTTGAAGAAATTAAGACATTGGACATCTTAGTTTGAAAACCTAATTGAAGAAAGTGTTTTTGGTAAAATAAAGACATTAAGCAAACATAAACAAAATGAACTTTCACATGTGTTGAAGACTCCAAATCCCTAAAGCACAAATCATTGATTGAAAATACAAAAATGAATGTTCAAATGAAATCATTTCTTGGTCACAAGGGTCTTTAGGAAGCATTTGCATGCTCTTCAATACCTTGGTCTAGGCAAACAAAGTGCCCCTTTTAGGTTCATCTTAGGATCAAAACATATCAAAATATTTTTTCACCCATCCTCCAAAACATCAAAACAACATCATCTCATCATCACCTTTTGGAAAATCTTGAAATCATCCTTAAATACTAGGCTTTGTGGAAAAATCAAAATCATCAAAATCATTGAGACTAAAACCTTGAAAACCTTTATCAAAATCACCTTTGGCTAGGTATGTGTACATGCATCCTTTTGCATATGCTTAGTCAAAATTATCAAAATCATCTTGTCTAGCTTAGTGTATGAAGATGAATCCTTCTTCATATACTTAGTGAAACAATCATCTTGTTTGAATAGGTGTGGGTAGATGCATCCTTCTCCTCACACATATTCAAATTATCATCCTTTGAACAAAGTTATTCCTTAGATCATCATCCAACATCTTAGGGTCTTTTTGTTCAAAATCCAAATCAAAATACAAATCAAAATCAAGGGTAAAATATCAAATCCAAAAACAAAATCAAAATCAAAATTAGCAAGTCCTAAAAGCCTAGTATCTCATTCAAGATTTATCAAAAGCCAAAAACATCCATATCATCCATCCCTAACATCAACATCATATCATCATCTTTGATCCTCAAGGAATCCTAAGACATTCTACTTTGGAGCATAAAATAACAATCGATCCAAAGAATCAAGAGGTTCATCTCCCATATTCTTAAAAATTGATCCTTGTTTTATGGTTCTAACTAGATCTCAATACAAGAAGAGTATGGAAGCCAACAAAGAAACACCCACTTCCAATTATCTTAGCCAAACAAATGCATAAATGAATCCCGCTGAATCAAGTAATCCATTGACCCTCTCATCATCCCAAAATCCACAAGAAGAAAACCAAAGAGAGGACCTTACCTTTGGAATGTCTCATGAGGAAATGACGGAAATGCTCCAAAATCCGGACAACCATAGAATCATTAATGTCATGATGAGACTTAACCCTTCGTTGTGCATGCTTGAACTAGCAAAACAAGGGGCCAAGTTGCCTTTGGATTTTGATGTGAGTACCATCGTGGAGACATCCTTTCCACCTATCTCATCCACCATCCCCATTTCATCTACACCTCCATCCCAAAACATCACATAAAACATTCCACAAATCACAACATCGTTTGCTCCAACCCAACCAAATGTTCATAAGGGAAATGCATTTCTCAATGCTCTTCAATCACATCCCCTTGTTAATAATCAAAACTTGGACACAAACACCACCTTGGAACAAAACATACCCCAAAACCCATTACACAAGAATGTTCCTCTCACATTCCATCACGATCCATCATGATCATTTTTTTACGCAACACCACAAACACCTCTTCTCACAAATCCACAAGAAGAGGGAGATATGTTCGGACCAGGGGGCATATTTGACACCACACAACTCACACTCCTTACATTTCCACCTCTTCCACCACTACCATTATCATCCACACCACTCCTCAGTTTAGGGCTTCCCCCTCTACTGAGTATCAATCAAAACAATATCCCAACCATCAATAAAGGTATTACACCAAATGCCCAAAACTTGTTGTTGATATTGCAACAATAAATGACAAACACACAAGCAATGGAAACATCATCAAACACCCCCATAACATCACAAAGCATGGTATCTCAAGGGCCAAACACATAAACAACGCCACTCACCACTCCAACACCACCATCCACTAATCAAATAATCAACACGACATCACCATTCACCACCACTACGAATGCCATTCCAAATCCACCACCACCCCCACCTCCACCAACATTCACCACATCAAACCAATATGACGCAGCATTGCAAGCTTCTTTTCAAAGAGGATACCAACAAGTGCATAAACAAAAAGTCATACACCTAGCTGCTTAACAAGTTACTCAAGCTGCACAAGTCGCCCAAGCTGCACAAGCTGCCTTACAAGCGCAACAAGCACAACAACAACAAGCTGCCCAAGTTGTGCAAGCATTGCAAGCACAAAAGGCTGCTCAAGCACAACTTCTATTACAACAACAAGCAGCTCAAGCACAAGCAACACAAGCGCAAGCCCAATATCAGGCGCAACAAGCCCAATATCAAGCACAACTTCTTTCCCAACAAGCAGTGCAATTGTAGGCATATCAACAAGCATTAAAGCAATACCAAGAGCAACAAGAAGTAGCAGAATTACCAACCCAACAACAAGAATTGTGGGAACAACAAAAAGCATTGTTGGAATAGCAACAAGCGCAACAACAACAAGATCAACAACAGGTGTTGTTCATACAAAAGCAAGTATAAGCCTACTTCGCTCACCAGAACATACAGGTACCATTGAACAACACACAAACCAACCCATCCATTCAACCAATGATTCAAACACCCCAGAACACATTCATCCCACCCCCTGATCAGAAAAATGATGTGACGACACAACTCAGGTTGCTCTCGCAACAAGTGCTCAACCTTCAATCAGGGCGAACAACCAAGACACCAAGCAACTTGTGTCCCTATCCATTTGATAGGAGCTTAGAGATGAAACCATTCCCCAAGGGATTTGAGATCCCTAAATTTGACAAATATCGAGGGATGGGAAACCCTGAAGATCACATCAGGGAATTCCAAGTTCATTGCATGGAGGTCACATATGATGATACTTATCTGATGCGGCTATTTCCTAGAAGCTTGGCAGGCCCCGCTATAGAATGGTTCTCTCACTTACCTTCTGACATTAGAACATTCCAAGAAATCAGCGATGCATTCATTAGAAAATATTCATGTAACATTGCAATGGATGTTAGTCTCGAAGAACTATACGCTCTAAAATAAGGAAAGAATGAATCTTTTGCTTCATTTCTTCAATGATGGTGATCCAAGGCCAATCAAAGCAAGTGGACCATGCCAGAAGAACAAGTTTGCACCATCATAGCCAACCTTGAAAGCCGCTTGTCATTTCATCTCAAGGTTCAGGGAATCACCACATATGATCAATTGATTCCCAAGGTGCTTAGCATCAAAAGATCCCTTGTGACCCAACCTGTGGAATCAACATCATATCACGAACAGCAAAATAACTACCCATCATCCAATTATAATGATAAACCTTATACGTGGGCAAGAAATAGGAATGTTACTAATGATGGTGTCATAGATGCCAAGGTGGTCATTAGTGGTCCACGTCAAAATACACTCACACAGAAAAACCAAACACAACATCAAAAAACTCATCACACAACATATCAACCCAACAATAATCCAACCATCAATAACCTCAATGATCAAAGAGGAGCACCCCAATGCAAAATTTGTCCCAAACAAAAATACACCATTTTGGGAGAACAACTGGAGGACATAATGAAAAAGTTGATCGATGAAAAACTCATCAAGCCTCCTACATTCAGAATTACCAAGAACCCGATGTCAAAACTCCTTGGTATAACAAGAATCAACTTTGTGAATTTCATAAAATCAAAGGCCACACCACAAATAGCTGCATGAGACTCAAGAACATCATTCAAGATCTCATTGACAAGAAAATCATAAATGTGGAACAACCTAATGGAAATTAGGATCTTAAAATTTACATGAATTTGATGCTAAATCATGGCAAGAAAGGGAATAAAAATGATAAAGGGAGGGGTAGTGTAAATCATATGTATGAAATAGTCGTTGCCTCCCTAAATGAAGACTGCATTGTCATCACAATCAAGGACGCCCATGCCAAAGATTGTGGAGTCACCACAAGAGGCGGCAAAGTCACCATCGCAAGATCATCCCAACCTAATAGAATCCCTTCATCTAGATCCGTTCCACATAGCTACAATGTTGTAGAACAACTCAAGAGAATGCCAGGACACATCTCCATCATGGAGTTGTTAAAAATATCATCAACCCATAAGAAGATCCTTGAGGAAGCATTAGCCTCATCCACCATCCTCGTAGATCTCAATGTGGAGCAATTCCAAGCTATGGTCGTAAATATTATAACACCTAATCTCCTTACATTCTCTGACCAATATTTCCCTACCCAACCATCTCACAATCGTGCACTTCACTTGGAAGCCATTGTAAACAAGAGAAAAATCAAAAGGGTCTTGGTGGATCGAGGTGCAGGTTTGAACATTTTTTCTCTCAGACTCATCAAGTAGTTGAAGATATCAGAAGATTACATCGATAAAGGAAAGGGCATCACAATACGAGTGTATGATGACCAAGAAAGAGTGTCTCAAGGCACAATCAAAATCCCTATTCAAGTAGGGACCACTCTCATGGAAACCACTTGTCAGGTCTTGGACCTTGATTTTCCATACAACATCCTCCTGGGATGCCCATGGATCCATGGGATGAAAGTTGTAGCATCAACCTTCCACCAGTGTGTCAAATTTACACATAATGGACAAGAGGTTACTATCCATGGAGATCCCAAACCATTTTCATATTGCAAAACTCTTGAAGCCAAGTATTACAAAATCCCCCAAGTGCCAAAGAATGATGAGGGCCCATCCACACCATACATCGACCCCGCCACTCTCGTGTCCACTTCTGCGAGAGAGACACCCGCCATTCCCGCCATTCCCATCATCTCTGACATCAAGCTCATCATCCAGGAGGATGGTTGTGGAAGCTACAAGTTCCCTAAAAATGATTTTGTGATAGGAGAGTTACCTCAATCTCCTAGATCACGAGGACATCCACAAGAAAACCAAGCTTCTACATCACAAACATATCCAAAAAACTATCCCAAATTTGCAAGATGGGGAGACCTTGGCCATGAGGTTATTAAAGAAGATCCATCTCACATGTTATATCGAGATGAAAGACTGACCCCTAAATTACCAATGGATGAAAGAAGCAGGGGCCTAAAAATGATGCTCGCAATGGGCTACAAAAGAAATCAAAGAATGGGACAAAATGACAATGGGCTCATAATACCTATCATACTGGAGACACGGCCCATAACAAATCTTGGCCTTGGATGTACCCCTTTGAGAATAACCATACATGGCCGAAGTCCTCCAGTTAGAGCTGTTAATATTTCTCCTCAGCAAGTACTAGTACAAGTACACTCACCAATAGTCACAGGTAGAGACACACATAATTTTATAACTGAGCCCTCTATTAGTAGCGATGACGAAGATACCATATCCAATCTACCTAGGTTATTTGAAGATACCACCCTATGTATGATTAGCACCCTTTCCTTTGAAACTAATCATCCAAATCATGAGATCCATTTAGTGTACCCCCAACTAATCGACTATGACCAACGAGGACCACCAGTTCTCGATACATTCAAAAATGATGAGGCGCTCTTAGAATTCATGGGATTGAGGGATAACATTCTGGATGGGGATCATAAGGTAGGGTTTATAATGGAATTGGACACACATGATTATTGTGGGGAAATGATTGAATCCTTCAGTCACAAAAGTGAGAAACTAAGAATCATATCGAAGTCCTTGAGTGAAAACCACACTGTGGCACTCTCTAACAAGAAAATAGTAAAAATAAAGGATGTATCCAATGGTGAAAACCTCTCTGAGGTGCTCGAGGATGAAGGATTCAATCTTCCTCTAAGAGCTATTCATCAGGAGAAATTAGCAATCTTGGCTAAAAAGTGTAATCCTGTCAACCTAGGAATAGAGGAGGCCCCACATATCACATTCTATGCAGAATCACTATTATTAGAAGAGCAAGAACTCCTAGCTACATTCCTAAGGGAAAGGCAAGTAAAATTTGCATCGAGTTATGCTGACATGCCCGGGCTTGATCTAGAGACTGTGGTTCATCACTTAGCTATGTATCCAGAAGCAAAGCCGGTCAAACAAAAACTCTGAAAAATGCATCCTCAAATAGCCTTATTGGTCAAAATGGAGCACAAAAAGTTGTTAGATGCAGGGTTTATCCGACCAATTGATTATCCAGAATGGGTGTCCAATTTGGTACCTGTTTCAAAACCCGACAGAGCCATCAGAATCTGCAAAGACTTTAGAGATTTGAACAAGGCATGTCCCAAGTATGATGTTCTGCTTCCCAACATCAACATGATAGTAGACATGACAGCAGGGCATGAGATGCTATCACTAATGGATGGATTCTCAGGATACAACCAGATCATGATAGCAAAAGAAGATCAACATAAGACGACTTTCACTTGTCCATGGGGAACCTACTGCTAGAACATGATGCCATTCGGCCTAAAAAATGCAGGAGCAACCTATCAAAGGGCCATGACATTAATATTCCATGACATGATTGACAAAATAGTCGAAGACTATGTCGAAGACATTCTAGCTAAGTCAAGAAAGAGACAAGATCATATAGCAACCCTAAGTGCTATCTTTGACAGACTGGAGGAATACAAAGTCAGACTAAATCCCAAGAAGTGTGTCTTTGGCGTACAGTCAGGTAAATTGCTAGGATACATAGTCTCCATGAGGGGTATTGAGGTGGATCCAGAAAAAGTGAAGGCAATCCTCGAGATGGAAGCACCAAAGACATTAAAAAACTAAGAGGTCTCCAACGTAGACTTCAATCCATCCGATGATTCATAGCACAACTAGCAAACAAGAAAAACCCATACTCTCACCTACTCCACAAGGGGGTAGCATACAAATAGGATATAAAATGTGAAGATGCATTTCACAAAATCAAGGAATATCTACTGACACCACCAGTTTTAATGCCACCCATCCCAAGAAAGCCATTGATCTTATATGTGTCAACAACAGCAGCAACCGTTGGAGCTCTCTTGGCTCAACATGATGAAAACAGAACAGAGAGGGCCATTTACTATATCATCAGGACAATGGTCAGTCATGAGCTAAATTACTCATTCATCGAGAAAGCTTGCCTTGCAGTAGTGTTTGCATCTCAAAAATTTAGACATTACATGTTGGCACACAAGATCAAGCTCATCGCCAAAATTGATCCCCTCAAGTATCTCCTATCAAAGGCAACGCTAACCAACAGAATGGCAAAGTGGGTAATGATATTATCAGACTATGACATCGAGTATGTAGAGTGGAAAGCCATTAAGGGACAATTTATTGTAGATCAACTAGCAGAAGCACCCATTTATTCTGAGAACCCTCTCGTCTCAGAATTTCTAGATGAATCCATATTTAACGTCAATGTGACTAACCAATGGAAACTATACTTTGATGGTTCATACACACAACATGGATCAGGAGCTAGTGTCTTCTTCATCACCCCACAAGGGGATTGCATACCAAAGTCATCCAAATTGGAATTTACTTGAACCAACAATATCGCAGAATATGAGGCTTTAACTATAGGCCTTAGGATAGCAGTGCAATGGAACATCATAGCTCTCAAGATGTATGGGGACTCTCAGTTGATCATAAATAAGGTCAATAATGAATATCAGACTAAGGATGACAAGCTCACTCCATACAAGAAATTGGTGGAGACTCTAAAGGAATCCTTCATTGACATAACATTTGAGTAGATTCCAAGAACCAACAATAGAGCAACAGACACCATGGCTACAATTGGGTCTCTATTAGACATCCCTCATAATGTGCCAAAATATGAATTTTTGATTGAGCAGCTTCTCATTCCCCCATTTGAGGTACCGAAATTAGAATATGTGTGTGAAATCGTTAGTCCTGGTGATCCTTGGTACCATGACATCTACACATATCTTCGCATAGGAATCATACTCGCTGATCTCCCATCAAACCTAAAATGAACCTTTATCAAAAAGGCATCTAGATTTCTCATCCTAGGTGATACCTTATACCGTAGAAGCATAGAAGGTACCTTGCTACGCTGTTTAAACGCTGAGGAGGCATTAACCACTCTAACCGAGGTTCATAATAATATCTATGGCTCACACTCAAGTGGGATGACCATCGCCAAGAAACTGCTGAGGATGGGGTATTATTGGTCCAAGATGGAAAGAGAAGCACATGATCATGCTAAAAGGTGTTTACAATGTCAGTAGCATGGGGACCTCATGCATGCTCCAGCTCAAGAGCTTCACCTGATCGTCACACCATGGCCCTTTTCACAATGGGGACTCGATCTCATTGGAAAAATCACACCCACCTCATCCAATGGCCATAAGTTCATCATAACTGCAACTGAGTACTTCACAAAGTGGGTGGAGGCCATACCCATGATGTATATCACTCGAAAGAAGATCTAAAAATTTATCCTGAACTATCTCATTGATTGTTATGGGGTCCCACAAGCCATTATCTCAGATAATGGGACACCATTCAAGAACCAGGAGGTTCGCGACTTGTACGAGAAATTCAAAATCTAGCATTGCTTTTCCACCACATACTACCCCCAAGGCAATGGCCAAGCAGAAGCCACGAACAAAACCATCCTCAAAATCCTTAAGAAAATAGTCAATGACGCAGGTCATGACTGGCACTTGCAGCTTAATCCTGCCCTCTAGGTTTATCGAACCAACATCCACACACCCACCGGTGCCACCCCCTTCTCCTTGGTCTATGGATCAGAAGTCATACTCCCCATTGAGATCGAGCTCTCATCCCTCAAAATATCATTGCAAAATCTCATCACTGATGAGGACTACAGGGTGTCAAGATTAAACAAGCTAGAGTTACTAGATGAGAGATGAATAGATGCTTTAAATCACTTGCAAGTCTATCAAAATAGACTCAAACAGAGCTACAACAAGAAAATCAGAAGCAAAACTTTCCAAGTCAGAGAACTGGTCTTAAAAGAAAATTAGAAGAATGTCCCAAACCCAAGCAGCAAAGGCAAGTTTGAAACCTAATTGGCTAGGACCGTTTGTCATAATAGCAAGTTATAAATCAAGGGCATATTAGCTATCAACACCCGAAGGGAAACCTCTGCAGGAAGCAATGAATAGCTCCCATCTCAAAAAAATTTATGCCTAATTCTTTCAAGGTATAGAACCAAAAATCCAAAAAATCAAAAAAAGTCCTGAAAAAATGGTTACTTCGGTGAAAACCTGGAAAATAGGCATCCTGGTAACAACAAAAAAATAAAAAAATAAAAAATCCAAAAAAATAAGAAAAAAAGATCAAAAATAGTAAAGATAAAAAAATCGTCCTCTAGTGAAAATCACTTCAGTGGCACTTTGGGCAAGTACCTTGGTGAAAACCTGGCAAATAGGCGCCTTGTGTAAATAAGAACTTTCCATCCACCAAGATCTTTGCGGCTTGTTTTGCATCATCCATCCATTTTGCTTCCATCATCCATTGCATTCATGTTTCCATCCATCACACATCCACTCGCATCTGCACCATAGCTTAGTCTTGTGTTTGTATCATGATCCCTCCTAGGACTACTCGACCCATCCTTAAGGTCAGTTTGTCCTGCCTTTATCAGAGTAGTCTATTGCATCACGCTGGAGGCATGTTCTTATTGGATTGGATTCATGTATGATCTTAAAATCTTTAAATCAGAAAATCCAAAAATATCATAAAATCAAGAAATCCAAAAACATCAAAACATATCAAAATCCAAAAAAAAGTCAAAAAGTCATATCAAAAAACCAAAAAGAGAGTCGTCTTGTCGAACTACATTGTCTTTGAGCTTGAACATAGGCAAGGTTGATCTTTGATCATCCCCCGAGACATTTAGGTCAGTCCTATATGAGTTTGTCATAATAAACTAGCATCTCATCATGTATATCATCATTTGTAAATCAGTCAAGTCGTCAATCGAACTATGTGGTCTCTATGTGTATAACGTAGGGAAGGATCATCTGTTGACCAGCCCCCAAGGCCCCTAGGATAGGTCTTTAGGTTAGTCTCTTGGTTAAAATCTTTGAAAATCCCAAAACATTGGAAAATCGAAAATCAAAACATTTGTAAAACCTCAAAAAATACCAAAAACAACCTCAAAACATTTCAAAACATCAAAAACATCCAAATATTTGAGAAAATCCATCCACCTCATCTCGCTTGCACCCACAATAAGCACCACCCATAATAAACTGATCGTCATCCTCAACCTTTGGTGAAACAGTTGGAAACAAGTCTAGCAGCTTAAAAGTAGAACTCTAAACATCAAGTCTTCAAGTCTAAGTCAGTGCATAAGAAAATTGGTCACCTCTTTGTATCAGTAACACATCATCTGAATTTCTCCCATATCAATCATCCCTTAGAACACTTTGGGTAAACGAAATGGCGTGTCATCATCCGCTAACATATCTTAGGATGAATCCTTCCTACAATGGGCATTATCTTTTGGCAATAATTTTCAGTTCTTATCCTTAGAAAACACATCCTTTTTCCATTAGCTGTATTCAAGAGCATTAGTTTGTTTGTTTACTTGGTCTTTATCTTTTGAATTATCTTATTTGTGCTCATTCCAAGGACGTCTCAATGATATCCCAAAACAGAGGATTTAGAGAAATAGGAATGGGGCAATTATCGTTATATTTTGTCTGTTGTGCTTGTTGGACATTCTTGTAATATAACCTCGGCGAATGCTTGCTTTGTTAGGTATGAATGGAAGAGGTCTAGGGAAACTTGTTGACTATTATAGGGATAGGTTTACCTTTCCATGTTTTGTTCTGAGGTGTCTGAAACTTCTGAAATGCATCCTATCAAGGTTTTCATATGTCAGGTGTGAACAAGAATACTCCTGTCTAATTGTCGAGTCAAAGTCCATCACACTAAGTACCACACCATCCTGGTTTTTTATACCTTGATGCATCGTACCATGTGTGTTATCAAACATAAGAAAATTTGGCCCTTTGAAAATCCCAATTCCTCTACAAGCAAATCTATCATCATCATCATCATTTGCATTTGCATCATCTTGTGTCTTGTTGAAATGACTTCTTCTTTTCTTACTAGCCGCACTAACAAGGTACTATGACAGTTGACCATCATCATCATCGATCCTGCATCCACAAATCATTAGCATATTGCATAAGCATATCATATAGAAATCATTAGCATATGGCATAAACATATCATATAGGAAACATACACATTGCATTTTAATCATCATAAATAGTTTATCAGAAGTGCATCCATCTCATTGCATTTCACCCATTACATCGCATAACATTCATTTGCATTTCATATTACCATTTATCATATAAATCATCACATAAGCATAAACAAAAGCATTCCATCAACATTGTTGCATAATCATAGGTATATAAGCATTTAATTCATTAGGCATACATACTTGCTTAACATCATGACATCATATCACCACTTTTACGTTCACATCACATTACACATATCATTTTTCATTAACACATCATTTGCATACACCATTGATCATATTAAAATCCATATCACATATTACATTAGCATAAAATATCATCATATAGTAAACATCATTGCACATCATATCATAGGTGAGAATAATATAGATCTGTTAGTCATAAACATAACTGCAAAGCATATAGAAATAAATCATCCATGCATAAATCAAGGAGTACACAATACATCACATCAAAATCAGCTCATATATATCATATCATCAATGTCACTGTCATAGTACAAAAAATAAATCGGATCACTATACATGTATGTCAATCAGTACAAAAATGTCCATCGGGGCTATCAAAAATGAGCCCATAAGGCACAAAAAGTACATCATAATATCAAGATCAAGCCTGATCTTCATGAATGTTGTCCTTGCCCCTGTCATCATGACCCTCTGGTGGTCTTTGGCTAGCCTGCTCTGAGTACTTGAGGACCTAGTCTGCTCTAGGTACAGTGTCATGGTAAGCCTGACAGTAGTACTCTATCTCTCAGATGGCCTTCCTGTAAGATCATATCGACACTGTACCCTGGGAGGAGGAGGAGGTTGTCATGCTCTCAATCTGCTGTTTGCAGCCTAGCTCTGTAGCTGTCTATAGCTCTACAGCATGTCGCTGCTGCACAGTCTGATCTCTCTCTGCTTTGAGCTTCTCTCTCTCAACCCTCACCTAGTCTCTCTCTACGGTCACTGCCTGAATATGAGCCTATAACTGTAAAATCAAGGCTTCCCGTGTGTCTTCCTGCCCTGCTAGCTGTACCTGTGGTTGCACATGAACCTGATCCTCACCCTCTGCTCGTGGTGGTGGGACTGGCTGATCCTGCTACTAGTCCTACATGTGGACATCCCCATGACCTGGTGGGACTGGGGGCACCCCTGGTAGATCCTATCAGATCTCGACCCTCGGTCCTCACCCTCATTCTCATCCTCTCCCCCTGCCTCTAACCTTGCGTACCTCTGGATCCTCGCCTAGAATGGTCAGTCAAAGAGGAGGTCTGAACTAGTCTCTGTAGGCCTGTGTAGTCCCTGGATCTGCCAAGCCCTAATCATAATCCCACGGTCGGGCTACCAACTACCGAAAGCTATCAACCGCCTCCACGATAGGAATGTCAGACCCCCATGATACCTGTGTCATGCTACATGCAAAGACGGCTACATAACCATCATCGGGCCGATCCTGTGACTCTCCAAACTGACCTTGTACGCACCCAGGCAGGTACTGCTCAATCATCATGTGCTCTTGCCCTTGCATATATCTATCTTGGTGACAATAAAAGAGCTAGGTAGCATTGTCGGTCCATCTGAGCCAACCAAGGTATGGACGCCAAGTAAAAATAAGCATCTCATCTAGGACCCACCTCCAATAGGGGATTCCATGCTTGCCAGTGTGTGAAGGACACACCACCTCTGTATAGTGCCACGAGGGCATCCTCTGCCCCCATCAAAATTGGGACAACCCATGGACGTAGCACAAAAAATGTGCTCCCATGCCCAAACATGAAGAAGTGTCACTTCGGCCCCCAAGGCTCTACCATCCACATATATGTACTCGTGGAGATCCCTATAAAGTGAAGCCAGAAGAACAAACCCCCATGCGAAGTGAACTAACTTGTCTCAGACCATCCTCTCCCAGCAATATCCCCAACCCAGACTGAAATATCACCCTCGTCGATTTGGGGAAACAAGACCTAAAATGATCATAGCAATCGCCCAGCAGAAGGGAGGTGTTATAACTCTGTATCTCTCCAGCTCGATCTGACCCTCGCAATAGATAATGTCTCGTGTAGCAAGGACTTTGACGCAACAATCGCGTCCCTCCTCCATGTCATAGATCACCTGACGACCATGAATGGGCAATAGTAGAATGTGCCAGACGTCCTCCAAGGTGACAGTCGCCTCACCAGTGGGAAGATGAAATGATGATGTCTCGTTGTGCCACCTCTTGCTTAGTGCTGATAGCATCCCTAGGTGTGTTCGCATGCATACGTAATGTGCCATAAGCCAGCAACTCCCAGTCAGTCCTGGTCCTTGTCGCTCAGGTCCCGTAGGATGCTCGCCAAATCCCACGACCGGTGCTCCCGAGAGTAGAGCTCCCTCGGTCTGTCCTGCATCAAGGAAAGTCAGCATGTTAAAAATTTTAAAAAAATCCTGGCCTAATGCTCCAAGCTCGCCTCTAGCGGTGTAATTTGTGAAGGCATCACAGTTTGAGTTTCCTCAAACTCCACCGTGCGACCCCAAATCGACCCAAATAGAGCCGTCACGGTGCACTTTATCCCCAACATAGCAATTTTCATGAAAAGGGCGCCGCTGCATCGCACTTTTCCCAAACTAGCCCTCTGAGCCCGAGCCCAGTAGTAGAGTTTCTAAGCTCCAAACTACACTGCTGTGGCACAGAAAGGAAACTAGCGATGCACTTTAAACAATGAGTGGCGCTATAATAGCATCGTTGGAGGTGATCTCATCTTTAAAAGGCTAATAAATGCGTCAAATGAAAAAATTAAGCTTAGGTAAGGGTCACATACCGGTGCCCCGATGCCAGGTGGTCGCTGGTAGGTCTGAACTCAGTCCAAAATGTGTAGAGGAAGCTGTTGTTGCACCATATCGTTGGAGGGTCAGAGCTTGAACCTCAAGGTTTGCTAGCGGAGGTGTGTGAAAATGACTTGAAAGTGACCCCTCGGGCCCCTTTTAAGCCTAAAAATTAGGATTTTTTAACCCTAATTGGCTGTCCTACTAGGGTTTTGGCCCACCGAACCTGATTTTGTCCATTTGAGGCTTGTTTTTCATTGTTTTATTGCGTTTAGACACGTTTTTAGGTTCCCGGACCCCTTTGGGACTTGTTGGGTACTTTGTCATCTTTTTTTGCTAGATCACCCAGAAAATTAAAATTTTCATCTGATCTCTCGAGGGGGCATTATAATGGCATGTTTTCTCCCACCATGTAGCAGTGGGGCAAGTTTTAAAATATCAAAAAAATTTGGCTTTGATCAAAATCGTTTATTCTTTGAACCAACACAACGAGTGCATTGCTTCAAAGAGGGGCAAAATGTAGACACATAAAATATACTAATTGACATTGTGCATTCGATCCTGACTTACTAACATCGTTTCTTCCTGAATCGTCCCTTGGTCTAACCATTTAATCAAATTCCCCTATCTGATTAAATTCATCAATATTTGTCTCTTAATTAAATAAATCATTGTATCTAATTAAGTCAATCTCTTTTGTTAATTAAATCAATCCATCTGATCTAATTATCCCTATTTAATTAAATAATCAATTTATTTGATTAAATCTCTAAAGTCTATCCATTAAATTAAATAAATTAAAACCTTATTTGTTTTAACCTAACACCATTCCTTTTAATTAAATAAATCAAAATTTTTATTTAATTAGCCTCTTATCATATTCCTCTCTTATTTGATTTAAATAAATCCACAAATCTAAGTAAAAATAGGTCACATCATCTAATCTCCTATTAAATTAATTAACCCTTGATTAATTTAACCTCATCTCATGTCACATCCTCTAGATAATGCAAGTTGCACATGAAAATAGATTTAATTTAT
Source organism: Sequoia sempervirens (assembly GCA_007258455.2). NCBI lineage: Eukaryota > Viridiplantae > Streptophyta > Pinopsida > Cupressales > Cupressaceae > Sequoia > Sequoia sempervirens. The sequence goes on along the minus strand of VDFB02358134.1, from coordinate 23,341,398 downwards.
TTATTAAATCCAAGCTATTTTCCTCACATGGCATCTTTTTGGAATATTCTCTCAAATTGAATTCAAAAATTCCAAGTCAACATGTACATCCAACAAGGAATTTAAAATCTCTTATATGTCCTTTGCCTTGAGCCAAGTGGCATTTATTACATTTTCCCTTCCCTCTTACATGTCATTTCAACAAATTTGAATTTCAAATATTGGCATTTATTGGCACAAACCCCAAATCTTGCACATTCATCATCCATTCACAGCTTGACAAGTGGCATCATATCATTGGATAAATGTTAGTCCCACATTGCTCAAATTTAGACTTTCATCCATATTGAAAATCTATAAATGAAAGGCTCATACCCTCATTTCATCATCCACAATCCAAGCAAAGTTACCATGCTAAAATATTTAGCCATTTCCATCTATCATTCGAATTCTTAGCTAGGCTCTTTTGCAGATTTGGCTTCGAGCTCTCACCATTTGTCACCAAAGTGGATCAATCATCTTCAACATATCAAGATTTCATCATAGGAATTGGGAAAGGGCCAATTTTCACATCAAATTAGCACCAATTACCACATGGGATCATGTGTTTGCTTTTATAATTAGGATTTAATCTTTCTTTTCTCATTTTCATTGTGTTCTTCAATATTTTCATTCCTAGTTTGATATTGTAAATGGATTTCATGGGGAATCCTTGTTTTAGCTTGCATTTCCTTGTCTAACTTGTTTATTAATGTTGTTTTGCAGGTACTAGGAAAAGGGTTTGCACATCACAAATTTTTTACCAAGTTAAGGTGGTCAGATATACAAATTTTTATATTTTTTAAAATTTGTAATAAAAAATTCATAATTAATTATTTACTTTGAAAAAAAATACAAAAAAACATGCATCATATCCGAACATAAGTCCTCTACTTATTTATAAAATTTTATAAAAAAATATTATCATTTTATTGTGGTTAGGGTGGTTAGACAGACACCTACTTCTTATTTTCCCCTAAAATTTAAGTACTATTGCATTGAAATTTCAAATTTTCACCAAATAGATTTTTTTTTCAAAATAAACTTAGTAGTTTAGAAACTACATTCAATTTTCTATAGATTATATTGTTACATATTTTTTAAATAATATAGATAACTTATTCAAATTTTTACGTCAAGTTTCCTAACTCTGATTTTTTTGAATTTTTGCCACCTAAGGGCTTGTTTTTTCCATGATGATCCTACACATACCCATTATACAAAATTTTTGAATTATCTCAAACTATTCTCAAAGGCAAAGTGAAAAAATTGGCCTCCACATGAGTTTTCTACATCTACATCTTCCAACAAAATGCTAAGTCAAGTTTCCATGGATTGAAATCTATCGTTACTTTTTCTGCTTTAGGCATTCAAAAGTTTCTAAAGTCTTTGACAATGCATATTTTGAAATTATCTCAAGCTACGTAGATAATGGGACACCATAATTATTTGAAGCATTTTATCAAATATTTCACATTCCATTGATGTTTCCCAATTGCACACAAGACACCTTATGCTTAAAATATTTTTGAGAGGTTTAGATACAGAGGAAAATCAAACTAACAAATTTTTTGTGTGGTGCTTATTGTCCATTCACCCACATGATCTTGCACCAATTTACATCTTTAAAACATGTAAATTCCCCCTAGAACTAAGATAACACATTATGTTGAACCAAATGTGCACACATAATTTTGACATTCTTTTCATACTATTTAATTTATTATTTTTTATATATTCAAATCATGATTATCCATATTTTTTAAATTTTCTACAGATAATTGATTTCCATTTTACACAATTGTATGCTATTTTTAGTACATTTAAAACTATATGTATAATCGATTCAATATGCCTCTACTTATACTTGTCAAAAAATGTTGTCAAATAATTAATACAAATATTGTTTGTAAGCTCTAGACCACTTAAATAATGTTTGAAAGTATCCACTATAACCTTTAATTTGTATTTTAATACTATTGGGGGAGAAAATGTATTGTTCATTTATTGGGATAACACCCCTAAGTTAGTCATTTGGATGGCATGTTGATCATCAACATATACACATGAAGAATCAGAATCTACTTCCCATGTGAAGGTGTAAGTGGTCAAAGTAGGATTTCTAAATGATAAAACATATGGATAAATATAGAAAACTAGGTGGTATATCTAAGTGCACTAGAGAGGGAAAGGGATATAATGGTTGTCACACGAATGATTTGGAGGAAAATGAAAAATATAAGTAGTTGATTAATAGAATGGAATAAGGTAGAATGTGGATCTTAAGAACTAGGTCTTTGGGAAATATTGTAGGAGGAATTTTTTTTGGAATTGAAGAAGAGTAGGAGACAAATAATGATGGGAAGAGTGGTGAAGAGTATAAGATGAAAAAAAGTAGAATTTTAAATAAATTTAATAATATAGACATCTACATGGAAATGGCTAAGTAGAATCTAAAGCAAAAGTTGGAAAAAAAAATTGATTAGAATGTTAGAGAGAAAGAAGGGATTTTGGAAATAATGTAGGGTGATTTTTTGGATAATAGAAGAAGAAAAATAAACAAGGAATGATGAGAAGAGTGATGGAGAAGATAATATTGAAAAAATGGTAGAATTTGGAAGAAATTTTAGAAATATACATACATGGGGAATGTTTAAGTGGAATTCTATAAAAAAAATACAAAAATAGAAATCAAATTGAAGTAGAATATTGGAGAGAAATATATCTTGTTATCATTGTTAACAACATCAACTGAGGGCAATACAAGTCTTATACAATGTCCAAGGATGAAGATTTGTTAGAAAATATAGTAGGGAATTATAAATTTTAGGTTTTGTCCATTTATGAAATAATAATTTTTATCTTTCAATTTCATTTAACTATTGTTTTGATGTAAAAGTGTTCATGACAATAGTTTTTAGATTAAAAAAATATCTTTTAAGAGTTTAAGAATGCTTTTGGTTGTAAGCCATGTGTGAATTTTTACATCAACATTTTAGTTTACACTTCATGATCCATTATTAGGATGAAGAGAAAAAATGAATGGTTAGATTTCAAATAAATTCTCAAAAAATTACAAAGAGAATAGGAAGGGTGGATTGAAAAACATGGGACCATTCAATGACAAAGAGAAAATAGAGGATTGACACACAAAAAATAAAAATTAATATATATATAATGATTAATGACATTATTGATAAATTAGTATTCAAGAGGGGGTGAGTTATCATTGTCCCTATTTATTAATTAGTCATATTTTTATAAATAAAATAAAATAAAAGATAGTCAATATTAAACAAAATTATGCTTCAATTAGAATTTAAATTAATGTAATAAATATTTTTACCTTTATTATTAGTAAACAAAAAAAATTAATAGTAAATAGTATTAGTTTCAAGGTATAGTAACCATGACAAGGAAAGGAAAAAGAGTTAGATAATAATTATTCAAAAAGAAATATTTTATAATTCTATCTATGTATCTATCTATCTAAAAATATATAGTTCTTTGTAGGTTCCCAATACTCATAATAGGCTCTCTTTCATATGCCCTAGATTTGAATTTTTAATAGTATTTCTTTGTCTTTGCACCTCCTTTTCATACCCGTCCCTCCTATTTTTCTCCCCACTTCCTAGCTTGTCCTCCCATTCCTAGAGTGGCATTCTCTCCCTGGTCTTCCCCCTCCTCTTCTTTTCTCCTCCCCTATAAAACTCCTAACCATGAATTTATTTCCAATACATATGTAATTTTAGATTTAAATACTCATCATATTTATCTAATACTAAATATACATGTTTGACCACTATCAGATATTTATGTAATATCAACCTTTTACCCTTCTCTTTTATTACCCCCTTTTTTTAATCTATTCATATTTAATCTTATAAATATTTATTTTCATTTATTTAGTTAATTGTGTGATTTTGTCTTTATTTTCATTTTTAGTTATTTGTATTTCATTAATATTTATGTCTATGTTTTTATTAATATCAATATAAATTAATTATTGTAATTATTATTAATTAAAATCAATATATTAATCTATTAATTAAAAAATTATATCATATCAATTTTTTAATTATTAAATATTTCTCAATAATTAATTAGTCTTAGATATTTTTATATAGATTTTTGCTTAATCAAAATTATTAGTAAACAACTTAGATTTTTATATACAATTTATATCATTTATTAACCAATTATTAATATAATTATTTATTATTATCAATAATCTATAATAACTTTAGCAATAAAAACTAATATTTATAGATATAATTAAGATTTAATTAATAAACCATAAATTATTTGTCTATATAAAAAATAATTTAATAAATACAAATATTAATTAGTCGATAGGCTACATATAGTGTAAGATTTGAGCCTAAAACAAGTCTCACAAACCACTGTTGAGTAATGATAAAACAAATTTTAGTTATCGTTTAATGGTAAACTAGTTGTCATTTAATGGTAAAAGCCTCCAAAATATCATGTGAAAGCCTCTAAAATCTCACTTATCACATAAAAGCTAGATAATTGATTTTCCAACTAGATGGGAACATTCTATTTCCATTTGTAATATTTTTTTGTCAATTTGATGGAAACTTTATGAGTTCCTTCCATGGAAGGAGGTTAGAATTTGATGGTCACCCCTACTTATGATATGAAAATTTTATGACGGTTTAGTCATTTAATTGCCTATCAAAAAAAATGTTTAATTTATGAATTTTTATATAAAATCTTTTATAAATGCAAAAATTAGAAAATTATTACCAATAAATATGAAAATCTACTGTTATAATTAACATAAAAGATTGATAGGAGAATGGAGACATGGAAATCAAAGTGGTTATCATGGGCAGGGAGAATTATAATGTTGAAAGCAACTCTATCAGCGATTCCCATTTATCTAATGTCCTACATTTTAATGCCAAGTGGAGTGTACATGGCCCTGATGAAGAAGTTGAGAAAATTCTTTTGGCAAGGCATATACACAAAAAAGAAGTTTGCACTGATTGCATGGGATAAGGTTTGCAACCCAATTGAGCATGGAGGCATGGGTATCAAAAATCAATTATGGTAGAATAAGGCACTAGGGGCTAAGCTATTCTAGAAAATACATTAGGAACAACACCTCAAATGGGTTAGCATTGTTAGAAGCAAATACCTCACTAACTTAAATAGTGAAGAGGCATTAAGAGTCACAAATTTTCCTAGGGGGTCTTGTATTTGGAACTTTATTGCTAAATCTAGTGATATTATACTTAATCATATATCATGGAATGTAAAGGATGGGAAGAAAGCACTATTTTGGAATGACTCATGGGGAGGTTACCCCATTATTAGTAATTTGATGGACACATACAAAATTAGCCAAATTTGTTCAGACAAATGGGGTATTCATGTAAGTGACTACATTATATTATTAGACAATAACCAAGCTTGCCAATGGGAGTGGAAACAATTTTAAGACCTTGACATACCATTTGTGGAGATTAATAACCTTAGACAAGTATTAAAGGACATATTTATTCTGTTTAAGCAGGAAGGGGATGAGATTATCTAGAATGGATCAAAATTAGGCTGGTATAATGTGAGGGATGGCTATAAAATAACATTTGGGCCGCAAGAACCAAAACCTAGTTACCTATCCAATTATGTTGGAATAGAGTGTGCATGCCAAAGGCTAGCATCTTCACATGGGCGACATTGCAAGGTAGAATTTTGACAACAGATTGGTTTAAAAGAATTCGATATCAAGGCCCTTCAAGATGCTCACTATGTTACAATAGTGAGGAGAATTTCAACAATATGCTTCTAACATGCCCCTTTTCCCTTGAATGTTGGTGGTGGCTTTGTGCTAAAGTGGGTTGGATATCAGCATTTCCAAATGATATATTCACACTATTCAAATCTTGGCCAATTATTTTTAGGGACAACTTGTGGGGAAATTTTTGGATCATTTGTCCTTCAATTTTTATATGGGAACTATGGAAGGAGAGAAATAGGAGAGTATTCCAAGGGAAATCCTTGGAGATAGAAATGCTTATGAACAAGATTGAAGTTGTCATTGTGAAAACAATGAACTCGAGAATTCATGCCCAAAGCAACAAAACAAAATTTTATATAGGTTGGTTCAAGAACTGGTTTGGTCTAAAAACTCCTCAAGTTATTGGGAAAGGGTGTCAAGTCAGCAAACAAAATAGAGAAAATTGTAAATGGAGACCTCCAAATATTGGATGGTTCAAACTAAATTTTGATGTAGCATCTAGAGGGAATCTAGGTCCATCAGGAGTAGGTGGTGTGATTCGCTTTTGGCAGGGAAAAACTATTGCAAGATATTCAAAACCATTGGAGATTGATACAAACAATGTGGCAGAATTTAAGGCTCTAGTATTAGTGCTATCCCTTTGCATAGAATTGAACTTGGAAAAGGTAGAAATTGAAGGGGATTTGACTATTGTGGTAAATGCGATAATAGCTAAGAAAGTGTTGAGCTGGAAATTACAATATTTACTAGATTCAACAATAAACCTGATGGATAAGTTTGAAAATGTAATGATTAACCATATTTATAGAGAAGGCAATACAATGGCAGATGCATTGGCAAATATGGGAGCTAATGGAATGACACTTAAACAGATAATTCCATGAGGATCAAGGCTTTATGTGGATAAGGATTTGAAGGACATCTGAGAGGAAGAGAAGAGAGACATTTAGGATTCTAAGAGTGGAGAGTCAAGTAAGAAGGCAGAGAAGGAAACAATGGCTACTACAAACACCATTTGCAATGAGGTCCACATTGAAGAATTGGTTTCACTCCCAAAACCAACAGTGGTAGATGCATCTTCAATTTTGGGAATTTAGTTATTGTTCATAGTGTGGTCTAGCAAAGGAAGTATACATGAGCCAAAAAGGGAAAAGATAAGGACTCTTGTTGATCTTTGGTGTTTTGTTGCGTGTATTTTTTTACCATCATCTACTTTTTTTAAACTCATACTTTGTTGAATCATAGTTGCAGCAATAGGTGGTAGCTGCCTTTTATGGTAAGGATATAGACTTTGTTTAGGTTAACTTTAAGGTTTCATGTTTTGATTCTGTTCTTCCCATGGAAACCATGATTTTGCTTGTTTTATCTTTTGTTGAGGCTTCAAGTCTTGTAAATCCTTATACTTTTAATTTTAATACAATCTTCTCGGCTTCAGCTCCTTATTTATCAAAAATAAAATAAAATTAACAATTAGTAAAAGTTTCTAAGTTCATATTAAAAACAAATCTTGTTAAATATATTCTAAAAGTTAAAAATAATTATATTCTATTTTAAAAAGATTCTAAATTAATATGTATTTTTATAATAATATTATAAATCACCTATATTAATATAAAAAATGATAACTATTATAAAAATGTCAAAATTTTCTAAATTCAAATTAGAAAATATTCAAAAAAGTTATATTCTATTCTAAATTAATTTATCTTTTTATAATAAAAATTATAAAATCATATATATTATAAATTAAACTACTATATTATATATTTTTTATAATATTTTATTATGGATTAATAAAAATATAGCAAATCAAACTATACAGTTTAATAACTTTTAAAGCTATAATATATAGTTTAAAATTGAAAAAATGATCAAATAGACCATCAAATTCAAGCATGCATGGAACTATAGGCAAGGCTAGATCGTAACTAGTGATCAATGTTTTGAATTTCAACCAATCAAAATTGATTATTTTCTTTTATACATTATATTTGAATTTTTTCTAAAGTTAAATGCATATTTTTTAAATTTTTTAATTTGTAAAATTATTTTACTTGATTATCATTGGCTAAAAAAATTTAGGTGATAAGGCGAATTTTACATAATTGAACATAACATTTTTATTTTGTAATTTTTTTGACTTTTTGTTAGGCATTGTTTTTTCACCACTTCACAGTTAATATTTGCACATCCAAAAATGCAAAAATTATGAAAAATTAAAATTAGAAATTGTTAATTTTTAGGCCATGTGAAAAGTTCCAATAAAAGTGAATAAAAGGGTGAAGACTGTACATGCCCATCATCTCCAAAAATTTTGATTTCAAACAACACTCTGCACCCTCAATAAAGATTGTATGTGCCAGGCACAAATGAAGGCATTTTTCGTACTGAATGGTTTTGCAAATCCTTATGGAAAATCATTTATGCTTAACTATTATTCTTTCATGTTCATATTACAGGCATATCCTTTTATGATGAGGTTCTAATATGGTTTTATATATTCAATGAAGGGCCATAACATTTTGATTCTTCTTAAACTGGTGTAACTGCTCTTGGATCTAGGTTATTGTCTAGCTTACAAATTCTCAAGTTTAGGATCCAACAGGTTCTATTGCATTCCTACAACAAGTTATCTTTGTTATCAATTCATTCATTCAGGTTGGTGTTAAGCTTTTAGGTGGTCCAAATACAATTCTAACTTTTAAGCATCTAAATGAAGCTTGCAGTCAAGTTTCTTAACCATCTTATATGCAATTTTGGTGGCTCATGTGTGTTCTATCAAATCTAATATTTTCTTGTTTAGGGAAATGGGGGATTCTAGCGGCTCTATCTCTATTGATGTAGAAATGATCCCTTGGGGTGGATAGGTTATATGAGGGTTCTTGTTATAGAGTACATGTCTAAATAAACCTTATTCAAGATAATCATGAATATAAATTATTTTATTAGTCCATAAGCTCTATTATAAATGAGGTTTTTATAGTAAGAAACAACTCCCCATCAAACAATTTTTTAGGTTGTTTTCTGTTGAGTGGTGGTTATCTCTGACAAATTAAGCATTCCTTGCCTCAGGCATAAAAAACCTTACAAATTAAACATTCCTTTCCTCAGGCATGAAAACCTTGCATTTAATATTCAAATCTTCGAGTCAAATTATAATTTCATAGCATGTGGAAATACTTTTTAGCCCTAAAACCCTGATATTTTCATATCCACTTTTCATTTACAGTGAATAGATTAAAGCAACAACTGTAGGGGGCTTGGTTTTGGTTTGTCTCATTTAAAATAAAATTTGATTATGAAGCTTTCTCTACAGCTCAGAGAGTCCATCAAGTCTACCTTGATTGAAAGCATTATTGGCCAACAGAGCTCGAATTTAATTTCCACTCTTTGTTAAATTTGTTCATTAATAAAATCCTTTGTTTCAATTTACTTTCTTGGTTCAAAGCCATTGCTTCAGTGTTGTATATATTTCTATTACCAAATCACAAGTCAAGGTTTATCGGTTTGCCGAAATTGTAAATGGTATGGATTTCCTTCAATTCATATCTCTTATTTTAGTAGGTAGCTAGTGTTTTACGAAACATATCTCTCACTAAAAATTTTGGTTGTTTATTTTTCAATTAGTCAATCACTATATATTTTCTTGACTGGGATTGGAATTTATCAAATTGGGGTTTTTCTTGCAAATGAATGTTTCCCGAGGGGAGAAATTGCAGAAAGTGTGTTGAATGTTGAAATTGAATGCATTCATAGTCATAATCTTGACTATTTGTAGCAATTACAAGTCAACAGATCCCTTCAATATTGACCTTCAACAATAATGAGGAAATTTCAGCAACACACAAAAATACGACTTAGAAGTGCTAGAAAAAACTAAAATATGAACCCTAAACCTATTGTTACAGTTGACTTATGAGCTGAAACAAGGAGTCATAAATTAATAATTGACACCTTATTGGGCAGCTATAACCCCTAGATTATCTTTTCCTTGGTAGCTCCTAGAAATAATTCAAATGCATCATTAAAATAGGAGTCCAGGGACATCCTTGTAGAATAGACCTCTCTGTTGAATCTTTTAGCTAAGAAGCCATTTGTGACCAATTTCAAATTGGAATCTGAGAAGTATACTTAATCTTTCAAAGCTTATTGCAAAGGCTAGAGAGATAATCCATTATGACTTGCCTCTACAATTTGTCTTAACTGAAGAATTGTCCAATCTAAGTTTAGGAAAGAATGACAAAAAAAACTTATTTTTCAACTTGCTAGGAAGGGAAGCATCTACATCAAAATTTTCATGCAAGGACATTAGTTGAAGGCTACTAGAACAACCAAAAGAAAATTCAAATACATAGAGTCATAGGAATGATAACTTAGAGAAAAGTTGGATCTGCAATATGTTCAAGGAAAAAGTAGAGATGTGTTTGCTTTAGGATTCATACTGTGAAACCTTGACACTGAAGATTTATGACAGCTAAAAGTTGGAATTTCATACCATTTCCAACTAACTTCATCTCTAAGAGATGTAATTTAAAAGATCCTTGTTCTTAACATGGGAAATTGCCATGGGCAAAAGGAAACAAGCCCTTGTTCCTTGCATGGAACATTACTACACCAAAAACTATTCAATTGGAATAAATGTGAAATAATTCTATATCTACATGGAAAGTACAAGACACCACGCTTGTTTGATTGTACTTAGTTTTAAGAGGTAATTTGTAATGACCACTATATTAAAAAAAATGAGAAGACAATGGCTATTTTTTTTATTTCAATGCCAATTTCATTTAGATTCTAAGAAATGAAGTATGACATAAAAATAAAATGAAATGTTTATCAGTTGATATATTATTTAGTGTACTAACAACATAAGGGGATGAAGATATTAATATCTTTTCATTTTGAGCCCTTATTCATTTCTTTATATTAACTACTGGCTTCAGCCAAATCACCTTCATACTTGAATTTGAAATCAGTGGAACAATTTACAAAGAATCATCACATTCTAATCTTTCAAGAAATTGGTTGCGAGACATAATGAGCCATCATATTCATCACCCAGCTGCAAAAAATCACCTTACAACTTGGTTTTTCAAATTACTGGGATAATTTGTGAAGAATCATCATATTTTAATATGCATGATGAGTGAGCATATTTCTATTATATTCATTGGATTGTGAAATACTTGAGTTCTATTGATTGTTAATTTAATTCTTCTATCTAATCCAGAGAAATAGCATAATGATGCATACTTGTATATATTTATAAATACAATAGAAGTATGCATGTCAAATATACCTCAATTTAAATAGTTTTTACAAAGTTTTTTTTCTTTCACTATACATTTAATCTTATATTACATATGAAATAAACAACAGTTGCATTATCTTAGTTATATGATTACACATTTTTTTATGAATAGTTGGATAATATATGTTTTGTCAATTTACGTAACAGTTGAACAACCAAATAAGCTTTATGTAACTTGGAATAGCTTTAATTGGAAAATGTTCTTCTTTGCTTCCAATTTATTTCTTCATAAACAATCCACACCCCTACTTCCTTCTACATGTAATATCACATTCTAGTTCAATGTCATGCTAATGTGCACAACTATAATCAATAGAAGTTAGATCTTATAAAACATGTAGGTGTTTCTAAAAAATCTCTGTTTGAATTGAAGATCCTTCATATTGCTTTGGCTAAAATTGACTTTATTCTTAAGAAAACAAGGCAATGATATTGTAATTGTAGATGCATAAAAATGACCTGGGCTTGCAAGCTCTATTTTTGCCACTTTTGTCCTAGCATAATTATGACATTTAATTATGTCCTCGGTCCACATTCAACTATTAATTAAATAATCCATAATTATTTAATTAATTCATGTCTATTTATTCTTCATGATTATTAAATAAATAAATTTTATTTATTTATTCAATATGTCACTAATGGTCTATTATCTTCTTACAATTAAATAAATTTATTAATTTATTTAATTACCTTTATTCATTTATTCCTCCTGATTAATAAATAAATGAATTTTGTTCATTTATTTAATATGTCACTAATTCTTATAATTAAATGAATTTATTAATTTATTTAATTATCGATCATATCCTCTAAATTAAATAATTATCTTTAATTATTTAATTGCCAAATTTAACATTTCTCTCATTTTAAATAAATGATATCACATTCTTGACTGTCAGTTCATTTTAGTAAATAATCTAAAAATTGATTATTTATTATCATGCATTTGGAATTAATTTAATCCAAAATGGTAACCTTCTTCCAAAAATCAAGTAATTGAGCAAATTCTTGATTTTTCGGATTTTCTTTTCAGTTCAACTCTTATCCTCTTGATTTTTCAAATCTCACAAATCAAGCAGTCTTTATCTTCTTGATTTTTGAAAATATTTATTTCTTTGACTAATTATTTCATTTATTCTCGACTGCCGATTCGATTTTCCATTTGACATCTTGACCACTCATTTAATAATTTTTCCCTAACCCTTATTAGGATTTGTCACATGAAATCTTGACCTCTGATTTTAGGCTTCTGTCAAACCTCAATCTCGTTTGTCCATCCAAAATTGCATTTTCTATAAAATGTCAATTTTGCTCACATTTTCGATTACACGCACATATGCATACACTTTCATTTTGTGATTTTGACATATTTATCTTAGGCAATATAGTCATTTCTTCATAGGCATAGACATTCATATTCCAAATACTTCAAAGCTTGTGTAGGACATAGTCTTTGTTGTCAAATTGCTGATACATTCGATCTGAGGGCAACAATCAGCAAGTTAGAAGGTGCTACTAAGATGAATCATGGAAGCTTCAGCGATTGACTGGTATAATAATTTCTTCTTTCAGTTTTCAATGTACTTCATAGTTCTTTCAGTTTTATGCTTGAATATTTGATAATCTAACCTTAAGAAAAATAACCCTTAGATACATTGGTGAACCTAACTGCTTTGTTTTCTGTTCCATACATTTTTTTTGTTTTCTATCATTTTTGTAGGTACAAGTACGAACGGGCCACATTTTTTTTTATCAAGCTGCATCTAATGCGTTGCGACACATACGAAGGATTAAACGACGCAATCACTCTAAGGTGCCACATTCGAAGTATAGAAAGTCACATTTGACATAAATGAGTCACATTTTCCTATCATATCAAGATGCATTCACTTTGTTGTGATGCATCTGCCTAGTGAATTTTTCTTCCCTTAGCATTCTGGTTTTTCTACTTTCTATTATTTTCTGTTTTTCTTTCTATTTTTTTGTTTTCTATTATTTTTTGTTCTAGCATAGGTTTTTTGTGTTACTGATCTTGGTTTGCAGCATGTGGCGTTAGAATTTTTTGTGGGTCAAAGGCATTCGCTGAAACTACTGACATGTGATTTTGCAACCACGATTGGAAAAGACTAATCTTTCAAACCATTTGTTTATATTTTTAGTTTAGGAACATTTATTTTTGGTGCACTTAAAATAAATAGGTCTTATGTTTTTTATTGTGTTTGAAAGTGGTAGGCGAATATGCTCTCACCTTGTGCAAACTAGGTGATCAAAAAGCTAGACCCACTTTGTCCTTGTGTAACCCTGATGCAATAACCAAAGTATCCTCTCCCCTTGCATAGTAATGTGATCCTGGGTGTAAGAGAAATGATTATTGCCTCTAGAAATTGGGCCTACCTGGGTATTTCATCACCCCAACGCGACTCAAACCAACAATGGAGCTAAAGCTAAGCTACCCCGACCAGTATATAAATGTGAATCTTAAGGGAAAACCTAAGATTACGAGTGTGGATGTGTCATATGGACCAAGTAGTACTCCTCAAAACCCTATTGAACGTAACCTCTTCAGGCTAGAGTGCCTCCTAAATGGAGCTTAATCTTGCACCCCATGTATGGCCACTCGAACGGGGGTCCCGAATTAAAAACTCTTGTGTAGTAAGCCCAAAACCTTCTATTTTCTAGTATAGTACCGATTGGTGTGAAGCCTTCCACGTCTTCACAGTCTTTAGTAGAGGTGATCAATCTGCCATGGGAGTTTCATGGGTGGTTGGAAGCTTGGTTGGCCTGAGAAGAGAGTGCACTATAAGGGGGAGCCCATGTAGCCAAGCTTCTAGATTTATATGCTACTGATATGCGGCTGGGGAAACCCATGTGGAGTCTAGCGAATACTGTCCTGGCCTAACCTAGGATTGTACTTGTTCTCTTATGTGCTTGTTTACTTTTCAAAACATCGTGCTTTCCAAGTGTTTGTTGGTTACTTAAACAAAACAACAACACCCAAACATCTGAAAACAAATCATCAAACTTTCAGCAATTCGGGTTTTTGACCACAAACATCAAAATTTGACCTTTTTATATTCTGCACCGCATTTGACAAACCACAATTGCTTTGTCACACCGCATTTTCCATATTTTACAATGCATCTGCTCTGTTAAGCTGCTTTTGCAACTTAAAACACCGAATTTTCCTGTACTGAACTGCATCTAACTTCTGCAAAGTTGCATCTGACTAACTAAACCGCATTTTCTACCTCTAGAGCCACATTTGAAAACACTAAACTACATTTTCCATTTCCAAATCTGCATTTGATTACTGCAACGCATTCATGACCTAAAATGAAGCATTTTCCTGACAAAAATAAAACCCTGATAAAAAGTCGAATCTAAGTCTAAACTCTGTTAGCCTATTGTCAAACACTTTTTTCCAAGAGGATTCTATCAAAAACCAAAACTAAAATTGCTAAAAATGTCCATTGGATTAGGCTAACTCACCACACTTTGCAAAACCATTGTTTCAAAACTAGGTTATCTTGGGACATAGTCATTACTCCTCTTTTTTGGTCATTGTCCTTTTGTGAGAACCTCCAACTCAATAGTCTAGTTAGGTAGGCTTACTTGTCATTTTGACCTTGTCACTTAGTCCCCTTAGCAAGTCCTTGGGTAACCAAAATTGAGACATAAGTCAAGCTTCGAGTGGCTAGGAAAACCTTTCTCCAAATATTGTCCATTTTAGTCCTCATTTTGAACTTAGACTTTGCATTGTTAATCTTAGTCCTCATTTTGAACCTAGACTTTGCATTAATCATTTTAGTTCTTCGTCAACATTATCGTCTTAGTCCTCATTTGACACTTTGGATTTGACAACCTCGTCATCTTGCATTAGTCATTTCCCTTAAACAAACATCATTGTCACTTTTCATTTAACATCATGACTTCCACCACCTCGTCTTCCCTTCAACAAAATATTGATAGGCTTGTTAGTAAAGTTGAATACCAGTTACTCTGTAGAGGTCAATACCAACAAGCCTTAGACTTTAGGTGACAATTCCTCCAAACCAAAAATCAATGTTCTTTGTATCAACAACCTATCAGTCCAAGTCCTCCATCCATCTACCCTCACCATCAATAGTCACTTAACATAAATCCTACCATTAAGTCACAACAAATGTCCACTTATCACCCTTATCCTAACCTTGACAAGGGAAGCCAACTATCCACTAGTCCATTCCAAACCTCCACATTGTATTCTGGCCCTTCACCTATCAATCATGTCCAAGTTGACATGCCTTATCAACTATCTACTAACTCATGTCAGGTCCCCACATCATACCATATCGATCTTGTCCAAGTCTCCATGTCCTATCCTAGTCCTTCACATACTAGTCACATCCAAGTCTCCATGTCCTATCCTATTCCTTCACATACTAGACCAATACAAGTCCACATGTCCTATCCTAGACCTTCACATACTAGTTCAATCCAATTCCCCATGTCATATCCTAGTCCTTCATTCATTAAGCTTTTTCAAGTCACTCCCTCACAAGCCACATTTAGTCATGAAAATTCTATCATTACTCAAAGCCAAATCCCATTGTCTAAACTTGAGGATGCATGTCAAAATGAAATCCCAAAGCATGACACTATAACATCACCCTCATGTCAAGAACAAGGTAGTCCATCCCATGACCCTATCTTTCAGTCCATCCAAGAAGTCCTTCAAGACAATCATGACATCCAAATTACACCTACCCTTGACAAAAATTTCAATCCCAATTATATCATCCATGACAACCCTATCTTTGACCAAGACCCTACCATTGACCAAGAAGTCCAAAACTATCCACTCCTTGACCTTTATGCCATTCATGATCAAACACTTGCTGACCCTATATAGGCCTCGACTATTGACGCTGTCCAAAACGAAGCACTTGCCTCCATGACACACATAGATGATATTCCTCAAGAACAAGAGTCTTCCATTATGGACATGTTTGCAAATGATCAAGCTATAGCTGAATTTACTAGACTCTATGGCACTGACCATAATGATGGCTTCAACATCAACTTGGAAGCACCAATAGAACCATATGAACCTAACATGTCACAAGATCAGACCAAAGATATCAGTCAGAAATATGTCCAACAAGATAATGAAGCTAAGACACTTTATCAACTAGGGTCATCTATCTTTGTTAGAGTAGGCTTTCTCACAGATGAGAACATTACAAGTAACAGTGTCCACATACATCATGAGGGGTTAGCATCTTTCTTTCAAAACAATAAATACCCCATCGCAAATAGAATATGTCAGAGCATGCAATATCAAGGCAAAGGACTAGGCATACATGAGCAAGGCATTCAAGAACTAATACAACTTTAGGAAAATTACAGACATCAAGGTCTTGGCTATTCTTCAGTTAGCAAATCAAATGATGTCCGTGGAATCTCCTCGATACTAGGGGTAACCTTGTCAAATACAAATGTCAAAATAGATTCCATGAGAAATCCTTGTCATAAGGTTGTTGCCATCACCCCTTCCACCCACACCATAAACTATCATTCTCAACATCTTAAACCTTCCCTTTGGAACCAACAAAAAAAAAATTCAAATGTCAAAGGCCATCAAATCAGACAAAAAGACAAGTGGACAAATGAAAGTAAAATGGATCCCAAAGAAAAGTGGATCAAGCAAAGAAAATATGTCAAAAGAAAAAGTTAATTATAATGTGAAGCCACAAGACAAGAGAACTCCCACATACAACAAATGCCCACCTCCTTCAAAATGGTCATCAAGCAAGGCTTCTAAGAGTGTTGGTTCCAAATGCCATCCCTCCAAAATCTGTCACCCAACATCCCAAGTTTGGAAAATAAAAAGTGATTCATCCAAACATCCAAACAATCCTTTCATGTCTACCATCAAAAGTCATAACCCTACATCTTGTCTAAAGTCCAAAAATCCCATATCACATCATGGTGGCAACTCTTTACCAAAAGGACTCTCATGGAACTCTATAGCGATGTGCATATTCTGATAAGGCCAACTCTAGTATTAGAAAGGATCACAATGACATCGATCAATTGTATGCAAGCGCTATGATCCTGACAAAACAACTCCTTCAACAAGGTTATTATTGGCATATCATGGCACCAGTCTCTACATTGTCACCGTCAGTAGCTTCAAAACAATCAGTGGTCAGTTAAGGCATCAAGGCTATCCACAATATCAAAACTACAAAAAAAAATTGAAAAATATAAAAAATTGTCACCTTGATGAAAACCTGGCAAACAGGGATCTTGGTGATACCAAAAAAAATCAAAAAGTCAAAAAAATAGTTAAGAGAAAAATTTTGTCCAATGGCGAAAACTTGGCAAACAGGCACCCTGGATAAGTACCATGATGAAAACTTGGCAAACAGGCGTCATGTATAAAATAAATCATCTATGTGCACTTTTGCACTTGGGGGAAAGTCGTCTCATTTCCCATGCTTTCCTCATGACATTTACACCCATCCATTTCATTCATATCATTTTCATCCATCTGCCCACCTACCTTGGTCTTAACATAAAACTGGCACACATAAATCATGCTTTGGGAAAAATTTGGACATGTATATCCTTCACTCATATACGATTCACAAAATGTCATGTCATTACTTTCATAACCTCATTATCCTTATGCGACATAGTCCTTGAAAATCATATGACAATTCCTTTAGTCTCATGTCTCATGTCCTTTACCAAGGCCACCTATCGTGCCTTTCCCTTGTCAAACGGTCTAAGGATACTCCATCATCCCATTCAGTCCTAAAAAGACGTCATTCCAAATGCAATAAGTCTAATCTAGATAATATTGCTCGGCATCCTAGCACATTATCTAAAACATTTCTTGACTTTGTTCTTGGCCCAACTATAGACCTCCATAATTTCATCACATTATCATTGTCCTCACGTTGTTTTGGGATGCGTCCTTCCCAAGTCAAACAGCGTTGTCATCACCTGTCAATTGGTATTAAGCTTGACTAGGGGCACAATCATGTATGTCCTCGGATTCTCATGTGTAGGCATCAGTCACATGCATTTTTCATGATCCTCGTAAACCATTCAAAAAGACAAAAACATCATAAAATGTCCTGAAAAAAGATAAAAACATCATAAAAAGTCCTAAAAAAAGACAAAAACATCATAAAATATCCAAAAAAAAGACAAAACATCATAAAATGTCCTGAAGAAAGCCCTAAACATTGAAAAATTTCCTCAAGAAAGACATAATCAAATACTTGACAAAAGACAAACAAATCAAATACTTGACAAAAGACAAAAAAATCAAACTCGACAAAAAATTAAAAAAAATCATAAAACGACAAAAATCCAAAAAAAAATCAAAAACATGTCAAAAACACAAAAAACATCCAAATCAATGTCACAATCCCAAAAACAGAGTCAAATCTTGTCAAATTAGTCAATCCATGTCATTTGTCGAACTACGTTGTCTTTGGGCCTTTGCTATGTAGGCAAGACTCATCTTTGAGTCCCCGAGACATTAGGTCACTCCTTTTAGGTTTGTCTAAATTAAATCATGGAATTTGTCACAATCATCACATTGGTCAAATAAGTTAGACATAGTCAAACTCAGACACAAGACAGTCATTTGAGCGTCAACATTCCAATCATGACCTAATAGACAACACAATCTAGACAATCAATCTTATATTCAACATTAGTCAACTTGCCAAAACATATTAGTCAAAACAATGTCAATCTCATCACTCCTTTGTCCTCTTCAAGATGTGTCCTTGGAGTTAGACCTTTTCAAAATGTCCTTTTCCTTTTTCAGGATGTGTCCTTCCTAACAATAGGCCCCGTCAAACCGTCAACACTGCCAAATTGGCAAAACTCTTAAACTATCAAAATTGTCAAACCGACAAGAAATCAATCTTTGGCAAACAAACATTGGCAATACAATTAAATGGTTGTTAATTTTTGGCTATTTTGTCTTATCTTTTTATTGTCTTTTCTTTTTGGTCATGTTACTAACTACCTCAAGAATGTCCCATGAAGGATTTAGAGATGCGATGACGTCTCCTGACCTATTTTATTTTCATTGACTATTGTTTGTAGATTGTCTTCACAAAAAGACTGGGGAAATTGTGCTCTTAGTATGAGTCATGATCATCCTTGTCTGTGACTACTTGTCTTATGTGATGGTACGATCTTGCACACCTTGATCTATGTCATATCACAGTGTTTGTTGGTCATTACAATAATCTGCCCAATAATGATTGAGAGCAATAAATATTAAAGTCCTATGGTAAATTTTTGAAGGATTTGGTCTAGGAACTAACATGCATCTCCTTTTGTCTTGTCATCTTCTCTCGCCCATCTCATATAGGCATTGCATCCATATCATCATCCATATCTTTTGCACTAACATTTCTTTGTCTCTTCATATTCTAGTCTTCTCATCAATTTCGACAGCACACGGGCATGTTCTTGGAACCCATCTGTCCTCTCGAGGGGGCATACCGCTACCCTCCTCGTCATTCTTCCTCATCTTGTTTTACACTAGGACATATTTTTGACTTATTTTCTTTGTCACAATGCGACAAGTTGCATTATGAGAAAGAGGGGCAAAATGTAGACACATAAAAATGACCTAGGCTTGCAAGTTCTATTTTTACCACTTTTGTCCTAGAATAATTATGACATTTAATTATGTTCTTGGTCCACATTCGACTATTAATTAAATAATCCATAATTATTTAATTAATTCATGTCTGATTATTCTTCATGATTATTAAATAAATAAATTATATTTATTTATTCAATACATCACTAATAGTCTATTATCTTCTTACAATTAAATAAATTTATTAATTTATTTAATTACCTTTATTCATTTATTCTTCTTGATTATTAAATAAATGAATTTTATTCATTTATTTAATATTTCACTAATTCGCATAATTAAATGAATTTATTAATTTATTTAATTATTGATCATATCCTCTAAATTAAATAATTATCTTTAATTATTTAATTGTCAAATTTAACATTTCTCTCATTTTAAATAAATGAAATTATTTAAAATGATATCACATTCTTAACTATCAGTTCATTTTAGTAAATAATCTAAAAATCGATTATTTATTATCACGCATTTGGAATTAATTTAATCCAAAATGGTAACTTCCAAAAATCAAGTAATTAAGCAAATTCTTGATTTTTCGGATTTTCTTTTCAGTTCAACTCTTATTCTCTTGATTTTTCGAATCTCACAAATCAAGCATTTTTTATCTTCTTAATTTTCAAAAATATTTATTTCTTTGACTAATTATCTCATTTATTCTTGACCACCAATTCGATTTTCTCATATGACATCTTGACCACTCATTTAATATTTTTTCCCTAACCCTGATTAGGATTTGTCACATGAAATCTTGACCTCTGATTTTAGGCTTCTATCAAACCTCAATCTTGTTCGTCTGTCCAAAATTGAATTTTCTATAAAATGCCAATTTTGCTCACATTTTCGATTACACTCAGACACACACACATACACATACACTTGCATTTTGTGATTTTGACATATTTATCTTAGGCATTATATTTATTTCTTCATAGGCATAGACATTTATATTCCAAATCCTTCAAAGCTTGTGTAGGACATAGTCTTTGTTGCCAAATTGCTTGTACATTCCATCTGAGGGCAACAATCAGCAAGTTAGAAGGTGCTACGAAGATGAATCATGGAAGTTTTAGCGATTGACTGGTATAATCATTTCTTCTTTTAGTTTTCAATGTACTTTGTAGTTCTTTGGGTTTTATGCTTGAATATTTGATAATCTAACCTTAAGAAAAATAACCCTTAGATACAATAATTGTACGCCATATGTGTTGGTACTTAACTAGAATTTTGTTAGGAAGGGTGTCTCAAGCTTGCATCATAATGTTAATAACAAAAAAATGTAATTTTTGGGCTATAAAACACAAAAATATAATTTTGAAGGCTTTAGAGGTCAAAAATTGAGAAATTTGAAGATTATTATAAACTTATTATATTATCAATATTGTTGCTAAAACTTACGAGACACCACAATTTAAACAGGACTATTCTTAAACATTTTGGCAGGAACTTCGCAGCTCTTGTTTTTTCATTTGCATTGCTTTATGTTTTAAATCTGGAAGCAAATATTTCAAAATCAAAGAATATTTAATTTCTTTAAGGAAAAAATCTAGATTTGTATAAGTTTATTTCATTCCATTATTTAGCACTTATTATTAATTATTTAATCTAGCCACATACAATTAGAATTTGTAGCACATGGCATCCATACACACCCATGCACAAACACGTACTCTTAACATATTAACATACATATAGTTTTCAATCGGTGTAATCCTTGAACCTCCTTTAGATGAAGTGCTAGTTTATTAGCTGATAGACTACATATAGTGTGAGATTTAAGCCTAAACCAAGTCTCATGGTTGCAAACCACTGTTGAGTCATCGAAAAAAAGTCTTAGTTGTCATCTAATGGTAAACCCGCTACTATTTAATGGTAAAAGCCTCCAAAGTATGAGGTAAAAACCTCCAAAATCTCACTTATCACATAAAAGCTATATAAATATTAATTTGACAATTGGATGGGAACATTCTATTTTCATTTGCAGTGTTTTGTCAATTTGATCACAACTTTCTTTCTTCATTTGTATTGCTTTATGTTTTAAAGTTGTATGCAAATATTTCATAATCAAATAATACTTAATTTCTTTAAGGAAAAAATCTAGATTTGTGTAAGTTTATTTTTGTTTAATCCATCCGCATGCAACTAGAATTTGTCACACCCATGTACATACTCTCTAACATGTTAACATATGTATAGTTTTCTATTAGCGTAATCCTTGAACCTCCTTTAGATGCAAGTGTTAATTTTTATTTAACTTAACCAATTATACTAATTTAATATATATAATTTATACAATACAACATATTGTATATAAATACAATATATTAATTTTTATTAATTTTTATCTTAAGATTTTTAATAATTAATTAGTATAATCTAATAAATAATTAAGTTATATAAATAAATTACTATTTATTTTAAGTCACACTTTAAATACTTGTAAGAGAAATAATTAAATTTATTAAATCTATCAATCTTTAAATTTCTATAGTTTATAAACTATTACTTTATTGTTTGGGTTTTTTCATATTTAAATTAATTTTTTATTTTTATTTTTATTTCATTGTCCATTCTTTATTTATATTTTTTATTATATTTAATGCACTATAAACAAAGTATAACATTATTTATTATAAACTAACATTTGAACCTCAAAGAGGTTCAAGGATTAGGTGGATTTAGACTTTTCCTTGATGATTTCACACGATATTTCGAAGGATTTTACTTGATGGATTTACCAATAGATGAAACTTGTTTTCGACAACTCAACAATGTAATTAGTTAAGACATATATTTTGAAAGATATTATATATATGTATTTTTATTATTAATATTTACTTTGCGAGGTTATAAAAATTTTCATTATTATTTCAGGTTATAAAACTTTTCATTATTATTTCATGTGTCTTATTTAATTTAACATTATTATTATTTTATTAGCCGATAAGCTATTCTGGGTGGGGAATCCCACCGAATTCATTTTATGTCTGATTTTTCGTTGTCAATTTGTGAGTGCTCTGATGTCCTCATACGTGTTTTGTGTGCATTCATTTCAACCACAATCCTGAGACCTTGGAGTTGACAGGTGCCATCCCTCACAGTACATGCATCGGTCACCAGGTATGGCTGCCCACACCGTTCTACACCATTCTTGGGGTCTCCATGCACAAACTACAATTTAATCAACCACCAAATCTTCACTAGAGCTAATAAATGAAGCAACCTTAAGATGGCCTTCACCTGGACACAAGGCACATGCACGACATTTTGGTGTCTAGCTGAGTGGCTTCGCAAGTATTCTCTCGAGCTCCCTCGGTGTTTTTGTTTTAAGTAGATTCTCCAAGAATTCTCTTACCTGCTACTTCATCTTGTTTTGACTTTCAGGTATGTGTGGTGAACTAGAAGGAGTTCGGAGGCTCAACATCCACTCGTTCATTTCAGGTTTGTATACTTCAATCACAATCTTCCTTTATTCTGGCATTTTGGCATCCAGCTGAGTGGTTCATTTCAGGTATTCTATTTAGGGTTTGACCCCCCTTATTCCCTTGTTCTCTTCCTTGAGCAGATACACCCTCACCCAACCTGTATAAAGGGGAAAATAGAAATATGAGTGCTTAAATCAAACTATTCACAAATTGTTTTAAGCTATACTAGTATAATTTGTTCTCTTTCTAGAAAAGTGTGGAAGTAGAAGGATCATGGTGAAAAAACGTATTTAGGGGCTGCTATTAAAGGGAAAGCGAGGGTGTTAGTTGCACAGCTAAGGACGGGATCGCATCATCTTAGATGTGAGACTGGTAGATGGAAGTCTCCTAAGGAAACATGGGAAGAAAGAACCTACATATTCTGCAATAAGGGGGTGGTTGAGACAGAGGGACACTTCTTCATGGAATGCATAGCTTATGAAGACATCCGTAAACAGATGCAAATAGTTTGTGTATGGACGATATGCAGCAGTTATTTGAGGAGGATAAGATCAACCAGACGGCCAGCCTTCTAGTCAAAATCAATAGTAGGAAATCTTATTTAGAAAAGAGCATGAAAGAAAATTAAGTTGTGTCTTGGTCCCATAGACTATTTAGTCTCGTGGACGTCATTAAAATCTTTCATTCATTCATTCATTACGTTTGTGTGGTAATACAAAAGTTGAAATCATCCCATTCTTCTTGCCATAATTGCGAGCATGCTTCCTCGCAGACTTTGTATAGAATTCGTACAGGAGGCTCTTTAACTATACATCATATACACTCATACTCTTTAACTATACATTGAATATACACATGCATAAAAGTAAAAAGTTCAAAAGATTATGATAAATAACTATAAGAATGAAAAAATATAAATCAAGTATAGGTAAGATATAGATATATGCATATGTAAGCAATAGAGTAAGGTGTTGATAATGAGTAATTATATAGTTGTGAATATATTTGGCAAAGGGTGAGGATTGAAAAAAATATATAAATATAAATGTGAAGAGAAATGCAGTGAGCATACCTTTGCAATTTCTATCAACTGATGTCACATCCCATTAGGACTCTGCAAAATTATTCATTGTCATTCTAACGCAAGGTGAGGCTGCCCATAACATGCAAACCCAACCGGCATTATTAGATTACTAATCTCATATAGTTTTGAACATTTACATTTTCTACCTACCTTGAGGAGTTCGAGGGGGAGTTGGATTTTGTACAAGCAATTATTGTTCTCCATGAGACCATGCTTTTGGGAGGTGATCTGTAAAAATAGTTCAGGTTCCCTATCTAAGCTTCCACGTTTTGCATACCTATCTACCAAGCAAAGAGAACACAGATAAAGGTTGCAGAGTTTGGTGTTACCCTTGTCGAGTGCATTTGCTTGAAATTTTCTAAAACCTTTTCAGTAAATCCATTTTGTGCATACCCTGCAACGATGGCATTTCATCGTAGCTGCCTCCACAGCCCGTGGTTGAAGAACCTACTCACCATCCTGTGCAGCGCACCTTTTCTTTGTAGCTGCCTCCAAAACCTGTGGTTGAAGAAGTAGAGAATGGCGCCTGGGCTTAGGGTTCTATTGATCTTTGGGTAAATTAACGAGGCCTTTCCATTTGGATGCGAGCAGTTAACCCTTGAAGAGTGCATGTTTTGGGTGGTGCCAAGTATGGTAGCTGGGGAGGACAGATGTTTTTTGCTTGGACCACTCAAAATACATTGAAATCATGGTCTAAAGATGAAAATCGAAATGTAAATAAGTGGGAGACAACTGCACCCAACGTCCCACTACCTAAAAATGATATATGTGTTATATATATATATATATTGATTCCTCTTCAAACGTGTATATATATATATATATATATATATATATATATATATATATATATATATATATATATATATATATATATATATATATATATATATATATATTCCTCTTAAAATTATATGGCCTCTTCCTAAAATTAAAACATAGGAGCTATTCTATGCGATTATGTTTGTAGTATGTCCAATTTAACGAGAACAGTCTAACTTGATATTCATGTTAATGGCATATATATATATATTCCTCTTAAAATTATATGGCCTCTTCCTAAAATTAAAACATAGGAGCTATTCTATGCGATTATGTTTGTAGTATGTCCAATTTAACGAGAACAGTCTAACTTGATATTCATGTTAATGGCAGTAAAATAGTAAAATGATAGGCCTAGTACTTGGATGTGGCCTTTGACCAAAGTCATTTAAAATATAGCATTAAATTACTGATATATATATGTACTTGTTTTTCATAGCTCATAATTTATTATTATGGTGACAATTATTATTAGCTATTATCCCAAGTTATAATGGATTTATTTTAATTGTGATGATAATTGTTTATAAACATTTTTAATATTGTTGTATTTAAGTTTCTCTATTAATTTTGATTTTACAAATAATTGTCATAATATTTAAAAAAAAAAAAAAGATATATTAGATATAATTTAATTGTTATCATGAAAATAATGTTTGAGTAAATAATTAAATAAATTAGAATTATTCTTAGAAAGTTTTGAAGTAGAACCAAAAAAAAATTAAATTAGAGTGAAATACATCTATACCTATAATTAAAATAGCTTTGTATTTAAGTTTTTTAACTAAATTTGATTATCATTGAAGTTGTCATAATAGTAGAAGACAATATATTATATCATAGTCAAATATGAATACATGCTTGAATTTGGTTTTTTTTAAGCACGCAAAGCAAGTAGTTTGAATGTTAGTGTTTATTTTTCGTATTCTTCTATCTTAAAAACCTTCTTTGTGTTTATTTTTGGGTTTCATTGGTGTTCATTTATTTCCTATATAAGGACCACACCAACATCCTCTTTAGCTGCAATGTATGGTGAAGGCTCTCAGGGGGCTTATAAAAAGATACATTTGGATGATCCCACAATAGTGGTTTACAATTTTTGGCCAAACTGGACACTAAAATTATTCTTTTTAACTAAATCTTCACATTCAGGCACCTATAGCAGCTAAACCGTGAGGAATTTGAAGATGATGCAAACTAGAGTCTCATCACATTTTTTCTGTAGATTCTAAAAATATTTTTTTCAAAATTTTTGGAATCAGATTGCACTTCTTTTTCCATCTCCAATGAAAACTAGTTTTTTTTCATAAAACAACATTTTTAAAAAGTGGTGCACACCATATAACACAACCTTTTTTCCATGAAGGATAAATTCTAATTCTTTCGAATTTAGATTTGTAACTTCAATATCTAGTGCTTCCACTTGGTTAAATAGTTTTTTATTGAATATTTTTTCTTTAATCAAGTTTCAAAGTCAAACCAATTGCAATTTAGACATAGTACAACCGTATAATGCATGACTTCTTTTCTATATATCAATTTTATTTTATTTTTGTTGGATCAAGAACTTCAATATCTGGTGCACTCATATTTTTCAAAAATAAATAAATGATAATCTACTATTTTTCCACATGTGCAGAACAAAGACCTTCATTTCGATGAAAAACCTATGTTTAATAAAACTAAAAAAACAAATACATAATAAAACCAAAACATATTAAAATTATATTTTTTGGATAGCTCGTTCCGAGGACTACCTAATTTTAGTTGGGTTTGTGAAGACTCTTCCATTTTCATCCTCAACTCAAACTTCGAAGCATAAAAATTTAGTTTTTTTTGTGTTTCATGGGGAGAATGAGGAGTAAGGGGGGTTTGAGCAAACTAGGGTTCATTCGAACCCCCTTCAATATGCATTTTTCTTTTTTTTTTTGGGCAGGAAATGTGGACCTAGTAATTAATGGGTTCACTCGAACCCTAGTTCGGTCGAACCCCTTTTTGGTTCGGTTGAACTTGTAGGTTCATTTGAACCCCTTAAACCAATTTTTTTGCCACGGGGTGAACTTTTCTCATTTTTTCTTCCTCCATCAAAATTTAAACCACTATTGTGGCTTCACCCATGTAGTTGTTGTTTTATATTAATTCTGTCATGCTCAAAGCTTATACTACATTTGTGACAAGTACACTAAATTTAAATGATTGTAATATTATGTATATGTCTCTTTGTGTGTATAGATATGTAGAATGCACTTCTTCGAACATTGCTAGCTTCATTGGTGTCACATTGATGATATTATGTCCACTTGTTTTAGTACCTTTACTATGCACTTATTATTAATTTACCTTAACATTTCCAAACCCACAAATGGTGGACTCTTCCAAAGGAAACAGTGAAGTTGGCTCGCATGTATTAGAGATTAGAAAACAACAAACTCGAGAAAGAAATTGGGCTTACTATGCTCACCATAGAGAAGAGATAGCTACTCAAAGGAAACAAAAAAGATTGCAACAAAGTCAATCTAGCCCCCAAAATATAGAAGCCCAAAGGCTACAACATTGTAAGAGAAATTGAGATTACTGTGTTCATCATAAAGGGGAGATAAATGCAGAAAAACACATTAGATATTTACAAAAACAAACATGGCAATATCAACATATGCAAACACAACAATACATGAAACATGGAACATCATTCAACAACAATGCTAACTTCATGATGGCAATGAAAATATTCTGACAAAGAATAAATGCACTTTCAACCCAAAAAACATGCACTATGTGCAAGGAATGTTACCCAAGCATGCGTCTCCATTCATCAGCTACTAATTCTACTTGTAAAAGGTGTTTCACAGAAAGAGGCATACCTCGGTTCTCTGCACTCAACAACATGGACCCAAAATAACAACCTGTTGTGTTGAAAAGACTAACCCAAGTGGAGGAAATGCTCATTGCCAGAGTTAACCCAGTACTACAAGTAACCCATACTCTTGGAGGCCAGCATAAATATAGTGGTTACACGATTAGCTTCCCACAAGATATAAAGAACATTGCAAAAGTTTCCCATGAAGAATACAAGACTTGGATGTACTCATAGTTTGGAGGCTGCATATAGAAGGGAATTATTACGATCTTGTTATGTAAGTCAAAGTCATATCAAAGATGCATTGCAATACAAAGTCAAATATGGCCCATACTATAATGATGTTGCAATAATTTTTGACTAGTTAGCACAAATTCCTGAAGCAAGAACAAACATATCAAATATGCTCCACACCATTGAAACTAGCGAAGACATAGTGGTTCCAAATAATGAAATCAACTATGACATGGAGATGATATTGAAAATAGTGCAATAAACACATCATTGTTTATGGCTAGATTACCAAATAGATGCCATGAATTATAAATTATTAAGAAAACACTGGACCTTGAGGACAACACAAACAACATTATCAATTGGCTTGAAATAAACTCATCCCCAATCAATGAATATACAATACTAAGGGATTGCTTGATATGGAAAAGTCCTACACTCTTTCC
This sequence comes from Sequoia sempervirens, assembly GCA_007258455.2. Lineage (NCBI taxonomy): Eukaryota > Viridiplantae > Streptophyta > Pinopsida > Cupressales > Cupressaceae > Sequoia > Sequoia sempervirens. The sequence goes on along the minus strand of VDFB02358134.1, from coordinate 23,312,748 downwards.
AAATGGAGTTACACTACAAATGCAACCACTAATTAGGGAAGTGCACATGAATGAGTATGTGCTCCACTTGATGAGGTTTCATGGCCAAAGATTTGGAAGGCATCCAAGGTTTTGATATTTCATGTTTAATATTATGATGCAGCATCATAGCCAAGGCCTCACAATAGTTTTCATTAAAAAAAAATTAGAAGAAAACATACCAACCACTGTTGAAAACCTTCATGCACACTTGAAAAATCTCCCTAACACATTTTTAGTTGAAGAGCTCATGCACTTTGGATCTTCGATGCGGAGCACAAGACCATATTAGAACAAGTGTCGTGTTGAACTAAAAAATATGATCAACCAAATAGGGTCTCCCACTCTATTCTTCACATTAAGTGCAAAAAACACAAAGTGGCCAGATCTACAACGTTTGCTCTCAAATGACATAGTACTACAAATGCAGACAAATAAATAGCTTAGATAATGTAATCAATAACCCCCACACCAAATGATTATACTTGCATCAACGATTCATACTATTTTGTAAGGAAGTCATTGAGAAACTCCTCGGTGCAAAATACTATTGGTACAGATATGAATGATAGCATCAAAGTACTACACATGTACATGGATAAACTTGATTGGGAGAACAATGTAGAAGTTGAACAGGCAAGAAAATTCTTTGACAAGTATGTCAATGCTTGGAATCCTCGCAATGCAACATGCAAAAACAACAAATTTTATCAATCTCCACTAGATAATCCATGCTTGCTAGACACAACTAGGATATTTGCTACAAACCCCTCTCATGACTATGAAGAGATAATCAACTATGTCCAAAGGCACACAAAATGTAGAGAGGGAATTTTTGTGTGGTCTCACCACACGCTCCATTTTACCCCTTGGAAAAATGTGGACCCCCTTTTTTTCCTTTTCCTTTGCTCTTTTGCTTTTGCTCACTTTGGTTTTGTTTTGCTGCTCGATGGGTTGTTGATCTTTTCTTTCATTTTCACTTGGCCTTTTGTTGTTATATCCTTTTGCTTCCCAGATTTGGTGTTTCGGTTTGCTCACAATGTTTGATATGTTACTGGAAATTGGAGCCCTGAAGTCCTATGTTTGTGTCAAGAGAATTTGTATGTTCATATGATTCTAGTTCCACCCAATATTTCATTGACCGGAGTTGTCAATCCCAGTAATTTACTTTTTATCGGAGTCCTGTATTTTATTATTTCCTTTTCTTCAAAGTCGGGGACCAAAGAGTCTATTTTGAATTTTTTTGATTAGACTTGGATTTCAGTTTTTATTATCTTGTTCCATTTTTTTCTTTCTCTTCCCTTAGAAGGTATTTCTCGGATCCCGGTGTTTGTTCTTTTTCAAAGGAAATATCAAAAAGCTTTAATCCTGGTGATCATCAATCGATCATGCAGATCTTTAATGACATATACCTTGTAAATAATCAGCATGACATCAGATTGCCATGTATAATCACCACACTGTCTTCCTTCTTAAATAGTGAGTCAACACAAAAATCTAGGTATTCGTGATTTGGACCATAATCTATAATGATTGCACCTTTATTCTAGGAATAAATGAGAAATAACAGGTAATTAATGAAGGTGGAAAACTACCTGTGTACTTGGCACCACCTCAAGCATGCAACTACTTTTGCAACACTCCACTTCGCGTCATATTGCAAATTTGCTAAGGACATTGAATTAATGAAATGACATTGGCACACAAGGAGAGGTAACTTTTGAGAAACCAAGACATAGCTACCAAGGGTTTTGAAGTTGCATTATGAAATATCACCATTATTAACTAGAACTAGGTATGCTTCAAATAAATGATACTTTTTTAAGTGTTTCTCAAGCTAAAGATGTCGATAATGTTATTTTTCATTCAAAAATTAAAATGTTGATTATTCTCTTATTTGTTAAACTTAATCAAAAAAGAATTGAAAATTTTATAAAATGTAAGTTTTGATTGAATTTAACCCTAACTCATACACAAGACACATATTCTAAAAATTGCAGAACATATTATACAAAATGAGCACTTCTGACACAAGGGCAGAAGATGAATTCAAGTATTGCAATTCACAAGTTGTACCCATCAACATAGTGGTTATAGACACCCATATGGGATGGTCTTCTGACATTGAAATCCATTCACGACTATTACAAGAGAATGCTTCTCAATGCACCAAGAATGTTGTGGCAAATAGGTTACTTCTTGCAGGAGGGTTTTCGCCAGCAATGGAGGCTCCTGAATTAGTTATGGAATGTATAAATCATTACAACCCAACCAAAAGGATTGTTGAGAAAGAAGGGAGAATTTATGCAGACCTGTCATAGAAAGGAATCATATGCACATTTGGTCTCCCCATTTACACATAGATGTTCAATGTTGACATGAAGGCTAAGGCCAGGACATATCAAAATGATGAAGAGCGTAATAGAGAAATTATGAGCACTCAATGGTTCCAACAACTAATTACACAACAAACCAAGGTAATTCAGAGGTCTATGTTTAAACAAGAAATGCAAGATATTATAACTTTGCTGAGCAGAGTAGCTGGTCTAAGAGATGCAAGAAAATTTGAACCTTGGATGTTTGTGATAATATCCCACATGATAGAGGGTCATGTGGAAGTGCATTTGGGGAAAATTGATAAGTGAAAAACTACATGAAAAAATTACTACATTTCCTAAAACTAGATACTTCTACATGTCATCGTATGTTATTTACTCTTGTGCTATGAGAGCTAGTAAACAAGGGTTAAAACAGATTGGCACTCTAGGCACAAAGGTTGGAAATAGTTTGATATATGCAAATCTACCCCAAATCACCATCCATGGGTATAAAGATGATTATAGGAAAGTTAATGATTTGTTCTCCATGAAATTGGTAAGAAGAATGGAAGGTGATAAAGCTAAAAGATTATCCTCTGAAGCATAAAGTGCCATTCGGCCAATAGGAGGCTGGTATATACAATTCCCAACTTACTCCTACATTAGAGTGGAGGGATTTGATGGACACCCATTCATGTTGCCCAGGTATCCTACAAATAAAATTGTTTTATTAGAACTGGTGAGACAATTGAAACCATCTTAGGCTCTTTATAGCCATGCTCACAAAAAGGCCTCTTTTAAATTTCCCATTACAATAGGAAATTACAAGTGCAGTGCAATTAAAGTAACAAACTTGTCTGAAGAAGAATTGAGGACATACAATTTTTTGAAGAGTTCCCACTCCAGAGAGAGTATTATGATATTGAAGGAAATATTGCTAAAAACATAGTTGGTTTTCATGCTCATGTACCACATTTAGAGGATTATTGGCTTAACTATGAAGACAAGCATGTGGTAAGAAGAAGAAAATATGAAAAAATGTCTCTAAGATTTGCTCGGATGCTTAATCTTTATGATATCCCAAATAAACTAGAGGAAAATGATGGCCAGGTGTTGAACCAATTTTACAATGATGACAGGGTATATGATGAACCTATTCTAGACCCAGGTGTTGATGATGAAGATGTGACATCAATTGATGAGTTCACTAGACCAGTCTTAAGGTATACTCAACACTGGATTGATGATTTTTGCAAAGGTTTGAGAGAAAAGGGAATTGAGCCTATCTTCTTAGAAGATAAAAGAAGGAAGCAAAGAGATGAGACAACATTTGAAAGTGGAGAGCCTACCAAGAAGAAAAGAAAGACTAGTAAGGCAGCTCCAAGTATTAGAATTGAAGAAAGAACCCCTGAAATTACAAGATAAGAAGTTCCCATAAAACCATTTGATTAATAGAAAGATGCAGAGATAGGTAAAGATAAATCAAAGTGAGACCTAAAGGTGCATCTTCCTCTACAGCTAAACCAAGAATAAGAGTGGTTATTGACAAAGGAACAGGAGCAACAAAGAATGTTGGTGCACAAACCAGGTATGCATCTCAAAGGGATGCAACATTGTTTACCTTTCCCCCTTCTATTAATATGGCTAGTATGAAACAAGCACTGGGAGGGATTGCTATCACTTTAGAGGAAATTTTTGAAGAAGATGAAGCTAGAATTAAAGAACATATGGATAAATGGGGTGGTATATGGGAGAAGGTGAAAGAAAGGAAGTCTAAAGACAAACCCATGATACATACAGTGATAGAAGAAATTTAGGATGAAGGTTCTAACCCCATAAATGTTGAAGAAGAAGAGTTTATTCAAGGAATGCTCACCTCAGAGGCAAGAAACCCTAGCGTACTTGAAATGGAAATAGGGGAAATTGCAAAGCATGATCCTATTGATGAAAGAATTGTTGAAGATACTTTTGCTTCCCAACCTTCACTTGGAAATGTGCCAAATATTAGTGAACATTCCTAGGTCTTTGAAGAATTAGAAAAAGGCTATGCTGAAATTGAAATTGAAATTGAAATTGTAGAAGAGGAAGCTACACAGTTTGTAGGAGATGGAATTGAAAATGAAGAGAATCCTAGTGTAGCAGTGGATAAAGAAGATATTGTTCAGAGAGATGGAATAGAAAATCTAGATAGATAGGAAAATATAAGTCTCCAAACAAAGGATGCAGTGTCAAACCCTACCAATCCTGATTCTATGCCGGATATCATTGAAGAAATTCCCTTTTCAAAAAATGTGACAAGTCAAAGACAAGAAGTTCCTAAAACCAGTGGAAAACAGGAATAAATAAATGTTATAGAGGCACAACAAGATGATGATACACCTGATTGGTTAATCAAGGAATTAGCTTCTCCAATGGAAGTGGAAGTATTACCTCTAAATCTAAAAAATTTCATACAAGAAGTAGTACTTCTAAACCTATGCGCAGAGCAAAGACAAAGCATGTCATACAAAGAAATGTAGATGGAAATAGAACTATTCAGATAGACACTCTAACAACTGATAAAGACATACATTAAATAACACATAAGGAGTATTAGATAACAAGCATTAACCTTGGACACTCATCTTGGCAGCAAGAGTTAGAGGAAATAAAAATGAATTTAAATGCTACTGAACATTGCCATAGTACATAAATATAAGCAAAAGAAAAGAGAATTGAAAGAATGGGTTGCTACCTTGGAAAATTTCATTAAGCCATTAACTTTATCTGGTCAAGAACAAGTTGAACTACCCCAACATCCGGTGTTGATGTCACAAGAACAAGTAGATGCAATTGCCGCAGTTCGTCATAAAATGAACATGTTTGAAGAATGGATTCAATACTGGGTAAAGCAAGAAGAAGAATTTATTACAAATGCGATAAGGAAGTACAAGGAAGCATACCACCATTCAGAGAAATAAAAAAGATTTGAAGAATGCATATTTCACCATGAGAAAGTCATTGAAGAAAGGCGGAACATTGAAATTCTCATGCAGTCGGATATCCAAGAGTTAATACAAGGTAATGTAATAATAGGACATGAACTTCCATTGCCAAAACAGTGGAAGAAATAGTTGAAATGGGAAGGTGACATGTTAATACAATGTATCGAAGGATTTGAAAAGGTCACCATCGAGTGCAAAAAATTGATTAGTGAAAATCAAGAATGTATTAAAGTACTAGCACGACAAGGTTTTGATCCCCAAACATTAGGATAGGAAGGAAAAAAGCTAAAGCCTTCAAAGAATGGATAGAAAGAATAAATAGAGATCCTATTCAATTGTTGACACAGGAATTCATTGATGAGATAATATAGTGCAAAAATATTATAGTCAAGTATGAAGCAGACAAAGCACAAAAGAGTGATATCATTCTCCAAGTAACTAAAGAATATATTAGGCTCAAGCTCACTTGGAGAGCAATATGAAGGATTTCAAAAGAACACATGCATCAAGTATTAAGTGCTTTCTGAGAGTATCAATCGAAGAAAGAAGAAGGAAGAATCTCAGATCCTAAATCATGAGAGAAGCAAAAGAACTGGATATTGGATACTGGAAGTGTGATGAAGTTCATTTTGTTTCAATTTTGAGTTTGTAGGTTGATCCCAGTCCCGGTAGATGTTACTTATCGCGATATTTTGGAAAGAAGTTGATAGCCTTGACAAATGTAAAGTGATCATGCTTGAGTATGAAGAAAAGTGTTGTTGTGGATGAAGTCAAAGCCTTGATTTATTCTAGAATGTTCTTGATGATAGTTGGCAGATGCCACATGCCACATTTTAAGTTGTTATTTCTAATTCTCTAGATAGACTTTTAAGTTGAACTTCTGGGGCCTTGTTTCTATAAAAGGCCATCTCCTCCCTCATTTTTATTTTAAGTTTGGAATTTGTGGATGTCAGAAGAGCATAAAATTTTAATTTTTGTTCTTTTTTCCTATTTTTTTAACCATTCTAGCATAAAAATTTGTATCCACATAGACATGAATTAATATTAGATCCTAAACTAGGTAGCTTCCTGCTCTACCAGGTGCTTTGGACAGTTCGGTTTTGCTAGTTTGGCTACAAGATAGGTATGTTGTATACAGTTTAGGGTTACTATAGACTACATTGTCCCCAAAGGAAATATTTATACCTTCTTATTCTGATGTCTAATTGAAGTATAAAGCGGTTTACTCTAAGCTGAATTAATTCTTTGGGAATCCATGGAGAATAATGGGGAAAACTTTAATTTTACGAAGTATTTTTCTACTTTGTTTTAGAATAGATGTTTAATTATTTGAGAAAATGTTTCCAAAATTTTTAAATGAATGGAAGATTATGTTGAAAGAGTAACTGTTTCCATATGATTTTTGAATGCTTAATGCTAAATCTACTTAAGTGATAGCAAAGGATTTGTGATATTCATGAAATGTTATTGTAAATCTTTTGATTTCACCATGTTATTCTATGAATGAAGTGAAATTTTTATTTGAAGTGCTTATAATTCTTAGAAAAGTTAGAAATAACTATAGTCCCTTTGAGATTAACAAAAATATCATTTCATTATCAGAGAGTGACCGTAGTGCAACCATGACCTGGTTATTGGAGACTTGGGATTGAACGAAAGCCAATCTTTGCCCTGTAAATGCAGAATTCCCCCTTAGGTTATCTTTGTTCCATATCTTTCAAGAAGCATAGGCTCTTTGCAGTCTTTTCTATGAAGAGCTTATTGGCCCTATTTTCTGCAAGTGAAATTTTCATCAACAGTCACAATTTGGGTTGTGAGTGCATCAATTATGGGGTTGTTCATAGCATCACACATGCTAGTGATAGGCATTCCTTGAGTTCCCATTTGTTGTGAAATGTGTGACGTGTTTTGATGTGAAGGTTTTTGATATTGCATGTTTTCATTAGGGATGTTTTGATGGGTATGGTTGTGTGATGCGTATGTGGGAATGTGCATTCCAGCAGTATTAGTCAATATTTGTGAAATATGTTGACCTTGAGTGTTTTGTTGTTCAAATGAAGTCATGTGTTGCATATTCTAATTGCCTTGTCCAAATTGGTACATGTGTCCATGGGGAATGTTGATGTTTTTCATTTGGGGGATATGGGTATTAAGTTGTGATGAAGTATTCACATTTGGTTGGGGTCCTGGAATGGAAATCCATCATTTATTTCTCCCAAATGGGTTGAATGATTTTTTTCCCATGGAATTATTTGAAGACCCAAGTATAAGGCTTGATGATGTGGTTCCCATGGTGTTAGATGATGCTCTAAATAAGAGGTTTGAAGAATTTTCCTCCATTGTTGAGGATCCAAAGGTAGCTCCAATTGATTGTGAGGATGTTGTTGGCATTAGAGGCATTGATTGAGACATGGCTTGTGACGTGGTTTATGTTCCTCCAATGGATGTCATGTTGACCGTGCTAGATGTATTTTGAGAGGTGGTAGCACTAGAAGTAGCATTGATGGTATTTGTCGCATTTTGTGAGGTGGCACCAACATTATTTGCATTGTGTTGGGGTTGATTAGTATTGGGGGTATTGTTTGCATTGTTGTTGTTGGCATTGTGATATGGAGAAGCTACTCTTAAAGTGTTAATGTCAAATCCTTGTGGTAATTTGGTCCCTTGATGTAAAAGCATGGCTAGAAATCTGTCTAAATCTTGCAAGACAAGTTCTTCCACAAAGGAGACCGCATTGGGATTTTTTACAACAACTTCTAATTCTTCCACAAATACATGTTCATTTGCATCTCTATGTATGAAAGGTTTGAAGGGGTTGTGCATGATGAAGATGGTATGTTCATGTCATTGAAAGGATTGATAAAAGGTGCTCTTGATTCCATGTTTTGATTCATGTCATTAGAGAAATTATAGGGGTTGGTGTCTTGTCCAAAAGGATCCATTTTTCTTCTTTTCCTTTGGAGCCTAGTCTCAACCATATAAGGATTTTTCTCAAGGGAGGAAGATGAAAATGACAACTAGATGATGAAAATAATATGACACTATGTTTTTGGATTTTTGAATAAGGGATGCAAATGCAATTATATTTTTGTATTTTTGGAAATAAGCGATGTAATACGACAATGTTGTCTAATGGAAGTGACAAATACAAAAGGACTAGGACGAAAGGTATGACACTATTTTATTTTATTTTGGCTTTTGGAATAAGGTATGCAAAATGAGGACTAAAATGACTTGAATGTTCTAAGGTATACAAATGCAAAGGTCAAAGTGATTTTGATGGACTTTTAGAAAAGGTTTACTCAACCACTCAAAGCTTGGACTATGTCTCAATTTGGATCATCACAAGACTTGTTGGTGTGACTAAATGGCAAGATGACAAAGTGAGGTTTGCTAACTAGACTTTTGATTTGGAAAGGTCTCACAAAAGGATAATGACTAAAATAAATTATTTTGAATAAGTCCAATGATAACCTACTTGTAAAGGAAAATATTTGGCAAAGTGTGGTAAGTTTTCATATTCCAAAGTCTGCAACAAGATGACGATCTAAAGACTGGTTTATTGCTGAAAATGAAGATGATGGACTCTAAGGACACAGCTAAAGATTTGCAAGGATGGAACTATGGGAAAATGCAAACTAAAAGATACAAAGAATGAATAAATTGAGCAATTCATTTTCTAGTTTTTAATAGAGGCCACTAGAAAAAAGTGTCTAATAGTAGATTGAAAATGTTTGATCTTGGGTTTTGGACTGTAACATTGTTTTTGTAAATTCCAATAAATTGTGTCATTTTAGGTCACATATGTTGCCAACCTCCTACAATGATTCAATAACTAGACCTTTACAATCATGATTCAGATATTGGGCATCTAACCTGAATAGCTATCTCAATCATCATGAAGGTGCGTTTAACTTGTCCTTCAAAATATTCCCCCTTAATTTTTCCCTAGAATTTAACACACAAATCAACAACCAATCCTTTGATTAAGCGTTAGGCGCCAAGTACAAATCAGCATGGAAGTAACTCTAACCAAGAATGCTCACCAAGATCCCAATGTGGGCGAGGTGATAGCATATGGTCAGAGGATCATTAGGAGTAAACTGAACTAAAATTACAATTCATCTGCTGATGCAGGCATCCACAAGCAGTGGGGATACTCCACTTATTCAGTGGGTGAGATTATTACATTATTAAAGGCGGCAAGCCAGCCATTTAAATCCTCACTTCCACTTATTAACGTGGGGGGAATACAATCCACACAACCACTTATTTAGTGGGGGGAAACTTACAATTAAGAAAGATGATTATTTAAACTCAACCACTCAATCATGGGAGTATGAAAATTTAAACTAATTGCAGCAAATAAAATAAATGGTGGTACTGTCCCGACTTTACAATGGAGTGCTTGGTACAAATAAGAAGATATGCTTCAAAATCCAGCAATGGTTAGAGTAACGCTACTCTGCTCTTACAATACAAATATAAAGTAAGAGCTCAAACTAGCATTATATCAAAAACTAACAAGTCTGATATAAAAATCTGCAATCTGGAAATGTCTATCAACAAACAGCAAACTCATAAAAATGTTCACAACTCCTTCTAAATACCTCCGAATAAGCTGAAATGTTTTGCAAAGACCTTCTAGGAGGATGGCACCCAAACTCAAACTACAAAACTGCATCAAAAACTCAAGATATTATTCTTGCACGAATCCCAAAGCACTCATGAGATGGTACGGCCTTGTAGAGGGGCGATTTCTCTTGGAAAAATCATAAACTTGGAATTAAAATCTGAAAACCTCCAAATATGGTCGCCATTATCATAGAAATGCAATGATCAAATACCCATAACCAAAATAAATTCATACCAAAAGCTGTATGCAAAAACCACCTTCAGCTATGACTGTATCAGCAACTTCAAAAACTGGAAATTTTATCAAAATCTTCAACTATTGAGCTCAATCTGCTAGTCTGATGATTGAAAAGCAGCAATAATGGCCACCAGCTGGAATTTATCTTTCAAACCACTTGATTGGATTGGAACTAGGATGTAAGAAGCATCCCTCAGTAAAAACAGAGTTGTCATTCCGGTGACATAACATTATCATAAACAACTGGACCCAATCAGCTCTTCAAAATACTTAAAAATATAAGTTTAGTTGGCAAATGACAACAGAACTCTTCAAATTCAAAGTTGAATCCTTCCCGTTTTCAAAAGAAAGGGACACCACTTTTGCCTTTTACTTTGAAATAATAAAGAATATTATAAACCTCCTTTTAGGCTAGCCTTTGCAACCAGTAGCATTTAATAAATCATTAAATACACAATTGACCCCCTTAATGGCCCCTCTTTTAAAACAACATGAAGTTATTACTCCTAGGCATGGGGTACAACTGAGAAACATGAAATTTGACTAAGTATAAACTCAACTCATGAAGAAAACCAAACCCAAAGCCAAACTGAGACTGATGGATAACAAGATGACTTGAGTTGAACTGCTGATGATGCCACTGCCAAAATTAGACTTACTAAAAATAGCCACTGCCAAAAATAGTAAGTTTACCTCAAAACCAACAAAAAGCAGAACTGAGCTAGAAGCAAGACTTAATGAAAGTGGAAACCCTAAATTCGCACATCTGAGTAGCCTATGGATTTCCGGAAATAGGCTAAAACCAAACGAAGAGCGTATGGCCAAAATGGGGACATTACAGTCCGCCCTTCCCAAAATTGCTTGTCCTCAAGCAATGCCACAACACTCCAAACTGATCCCAACAAAACAAATAGGATCCCGGGGTCCCATGTCCATCTCTGACAAACCCCACCATGCCGATGCTGCACTACTCTGATCATACAAATGACATCATTGCTCCAGAACTGCACAAACCATCCCTGCAACCTCAAAGAGATAACATGCCTGAAATTCAAACTGAAAAACATGGAAGGAATGGAATCAAAATCAAGTAGCATTTCATGCCCAATAAACTCTGAGGAATTAACATCTGCAATGTCAATATCAATCACCATTCTGTGAACCAAAAAGAATAATCTAATCAACTCAAAATTATTCTCATCAACATAACTCCTCAAAGCAACAAACTAAGTCACCACAGCAAGTGTGTCTCCATCATAGCTAATTGCAAAGGGAAAAACAATTCTTTGCAAAGTCATAACAGCGGCATCATCCAAACTCCTCAAGGAAGAATAATGCCTCCTTTCAGTAACTCTGACATAATCAAGAAGCTTTTTGAAAACTTCTACCAATGTCTCCCCAAAAGACTCAAAAAATTGAACCCAAACAAATAAAGGTTCACTGCCCCAAACACTAATGCAAGAGATTGTACAAAGGAAACCACTGGAAATGAACTTAAACATCATCCAAAATTGATCTGAATCACAATGAAACATCATTTCCCACTTTAGAGGCCATAAACCTTCACTGAAAAGAGATTGTGAAAAGAAAAAATGAATGTACCAGCTGCCCATGAAGTCTGAAATAAACCAATTAAAGTCTGATTGTAGGAAAATCAGCATACAAGGAGTTGAACAACTGCTGCAACTTTGGAAATCAGCATTCATAATATGACAACTGTTCATGCTCAAGGTTGGAAACATTCCCTCAAGGAACTTCAACCCATTATTAAACCATCTTTTGTTCGAAGCATCTCTCCAATCCATCAATTGATGAGAAAAAGGAACCATCGAATGGCTGGTAAAGATGGGGGCTGCATCAAAGATTCTGAGAATTGAATTCTTATCTCTTCGAAGATCCTTTTTTCTACTTGCAACAATCTCCATCAAGCCTTGTTGAGAATTCCAAGCATGAATTCCCAACCACAAATAATCTCCAACACATTGGGAAAAATTCCCAACATATCTCCAAGAGCCATAGTGAAAGTCTCGAGCACACAAATCCATGTAATCAGCTACAACCATCAATGCAAAGTTTGAACCTTTAATGAACAGCATTTTAGAATAATCACTCATCAACAAAGCACAATCTAGGAACCAAAGGGGCAAGTTTGAAAGTTCTCCCACAATTTGATGCATATTTCCGAGACCTGACCAAATCAACCATCTTAAGATAGGCGGTACTCTTCCCTTGGTCAATGCTGAGTGAAGACCAGCAAGTTCAAGTTTGGACATTATTAAATGCTCATTTAATAACCATCCCAAGAGAGTGTTGCCTGACATATAGCTTGGATCCACCAACATTATCTTATACTTAACCATGAAATCATGCATGTCAAAAACATAAAACCTCTTATCAATGTCATCCATGTAGAAATTGTCAATCACCTTATGATTTAACAAATTATGTGAAGATGGTGGATTATTGTACACAATCATAGAAAAAATATTTCCTTCATCCCTTTCGTTGGTGTCTTCATAGAATTCATGCACATCTTTTGCAACTTGAGGATACCCATCATTAGTTGCTGATCCGTAGAATGTAGCGTGATGAATATCACACACATTACCAATCATCACATCAAGCTCATGGCTGCAAGCTATCCCTTCTTGAGGCAAGTTCTCTTCCCAACTCAAGAGTTCACACTCTTGATTTACCTTCCAATTACCATCATCTTCATGAATCTCCTTAAAATTAAGCAAGGTTTCATCATTATGGAGTTCATTAATACCTTCAACTATTTGCTTGATCTCCATAATCCTTGTATCAGCTTCTTGTCCTTCAAGTGTGGCTGCAATAAGAGTTTGATTTTCTCCCTTGCATAAAGAGTGATGAGCTAAGGAAAGATCAAGGGGAAGACTATCAACCTCTTTCTCCTTCTCTTGATAGGCATCATAGGTTTCCTCAGCAAACTTAATGGCATCATTCCTATCTGAGAGCAAATGCAAATAATCTATTTTTATTGATTCCAATGCTTCTTTGATGGTTCGCACCTTGGAAAGAGTGTCTCCACCCTTTACGCTATTCTGTCTCTCTTCAAATTGCAACTCCCAGTAAAGATCTTCAATACAATTGTGTGTGCTATCAAATCTTGATAACACTTTAACAATTTTCTCTTCTGAAACCAATAAGTTATCCTTCAAAACTTGCAGCTCTTTAGGCCCATGATCAAAATCAGCAAGGAAGCTTTGCTCATCAAACATCAACTTTTCTAATTTATTTTCTTTGACTTGATTCTCAAAATCAGCTTCCTTCCTAACAACAATATCTTCAAACAATGAATCATTATTGATTGATGCTCTTAAAGTCTTGGTAGCAACATACTCTGCTTTAGTGGCTACAACCACCTCAAAGGAATCTTTATGGAACTTTGCCAAACAAGCTTCTTCATCAAAGACAACGTTTTCTCCAATGACTTCATAGCTTGCAATACAAAATGGATTTTGAACTTTATCAGGATCAAAGGGAAATTTATCCCACTCAAGTTCTTTAACATACCTTGGTGCCATCTCACCAGGATCCCAAATGCAAAAGGGTTGATTGTAATGATCAACAGAAACAAGATCTTCATGCTCCTCTTGGATTGTTGACTCATTGAATGAGTCACTCCTCATTCCATTCAAACTGAAATCTTCATTAGTAACTTCCTCCAAGAGCTTAGTTTGATGATCAAGCTCAATACCGCCTTCGCCACTGTCATCATACTGGAAATAAGAGTCATCAAAGCTGGCTGCTTTGATTAATTTATCATTTTTAACTTCAACAAACCCATCATGAATAGATGTGTTGCTGATTTTATCATTAGCATCCACATACATACCAAAGAAATCTTCTTGGTCACTTGTCATAAATTCTTCATATGTATTCAAAATTGATGTTGCCTCCTTGCACTCACCCTCAACATGTGTGAACAATTGCATATCAATAGGCACTTCTTGAGAAACCGCCTTAGAATCATTGAGAAATAACATTTTATTCCCATCCTTTGCACTAATAACTACCTCATTTTTCTGCTCTGTCTTCTTCAAGTGTGGCTTCAATTTTCTCTCACATTGAATGAACAAATCTCTGATCAACAAACCAGCAGTAGAGGAATTCTTTCCTTCTTGTTCATGAATGTTTAACAAAAAAGTTAGGACGGATTTTGGAATGTCATCCATCTCATTGATAGTCAAAACTAAAATGCTTCTCATTGCTGCCACTACAACCTCCTCCTGTTCACTCCAAGTTGAAATGAAGAGGTAATGGATCAAATAATATATTCGATCTTGCATACCTAGTTCAACCAGCAACATACTTGTTTTGAGTTCAAAAAATATCTTCAATATAGCAACTCTTCTTGGAAACAAACTACTTCCAGTTTCATCCAAATCTTGAAAACTCTCCACTATCATATTTAATATGATCTTCATGGTTTCAACATTATAGGGCAAATGGGGATTTACAATTCTTATTATCTCCATGAAACAAGAAGAAATCAACAGCTTGGTTTCTTCATCAGGATGCCCCAACCAATAGGGCTGATTCAAAGAATTCACTACAGGAGCTAGTGCCAACTCCATTATCTCTGAAGGTGATGGCTTCACTTGTCTCAAACATTGTTCTAACAAATGAAGAATGTTCTCTTCATTTTCCCTCGACTGAAATTCTTTACCAAGTCTCTTTCCAACCATATAGAGAGTCTCTGCCAACTTCATCTCTTCTTCATTAGCCATGCCTAACTGCCAACTTCAAAATTGAGCTTAAACTGCCCACAGGTTTAATAAATGTCAATTCTATGCACGATAATCAAAACATACATGCAAAGAATATCTTTCTTCTTTACAAGCACTACAGCTAGGGCATAATGAGTTTCACGGTTCCTCAAAACCAGTAAAAAAGCATCAACCTCAGGCCACTTAAACTGAACTCTGGGCTGACCTCTGGTGAAGAATCTAATTCCTCTTTCACTCATCTGTCAAATGAATCTGTCTTTCTCACAAGATGGCAAGATCTTACGCTTTCCCGATACCACTAAAATATTCCCATGGTACTTTCAAAATTTACACACAAATCAACAACCAATCACTGATTAGCGTTAGCTCTAAATGAAAATCAACATGGAAAGTAACTCTAACCAAGAATGTTCACCAAGATCCCAATGTGGGCGAGGTGATAGCATATGGTCAGAGGATCATTAGGAATAAACTATTCCGAATTTCAGATTCATGCAGTGCAAGCATCCTGGCGGTGGTAGATTATTATATTATTAGAAATGAGAGGAAGCCAACCATTTTAAATCCTCGCTGCTTATTAGCGTGGGGAATAAAATCCACTTTAACCATACTTATTTGGTGGAAACTCCCACAATTAAAGAAGATGATTATTTAAACTCAACCACTCAATCGTGGGAGTATGAAATTTAATCTAATTGCAACAAATAAAATAAATAGCTGTTAGTACTACTAATCAGCTTTACAATGAATTAAACAGCTGCAAATAAGAAAGATATGCTTCCAAATCCATCAAAGGTTAGAGTAACACTTCCTCTAACTCTTACAATACAATAATGATATAAAAATGAAGCTCACACCAGCATTATATCAAAAACTAACAAGTCTGATATAAAAATCTGCAATCTGGAAATGTCTATCAGCAAATAGCAAACTCATAAAAATGTTCACAACTCCTTCTAAATACCTCCGAATAAGCTGGAATGTTTTGCAAAGACCTTCTAGGAGGATGGCGCCCAAACTCAAACTACAAAAATGCATCAAAACTCAAGATATTATTCTTGCACGAATCCCAAAGCACTCATGAGATGGTACGGCCCTGTAGAGGGGCAATTTCTCTTGGAAAAATCAGAAACTTGGAATTAAAATCTGAAAACCTCCAAATATGGTCGCCATTATCATAGAAATGCAATGATCAAATACCCATAACCAAAATAAATTCATACCAAAAGCTGTAAATGAAAACCACCTTCAGCTGTGTATACACCAGCAACATAAAAACTGAAGTTCTCACCAAAATTCACCAATTTTAAAGCACAATCTGCTAGTCTGATTGAGAAGCAGCAATAATACCAACTAGGTGTTATCTTTCAAACACGAAATTGGATTGGAACTAGGAGGTAAGCATCCCTCGAAGTAAAAAACAAGTTGTCATTCCGACAGCATAACATTAGCATAAACATTGGATAATCAGCTCTTCAAACAGCAGCAATATATAAGCTTTAGTTGGCAAATGAAGCAACAAGAACTCTTCAAATTCCAAGAAGTTGAATCACTTCAACTTCCAAAAGAGACGCCACCTTTTGCCTTTACTTTTTAAATAATAAATATTACTCAACTCCTTTAGGCTGCTTCACTTTTGCAATATAAAGCATTTAATAAATCATTAAATGCACAATTGACCCACTTAATGGCCCCTCTTTTAAAACAACATGAATTTATTACTCCTAGGCATGGGGTACAACTGAGAAACATGAAATTTGACTAAGTATAAACTCAACTCATGAAGAAAACCAAACCCAAAGCCAAACTGAAATTGATGGATAACAAGATGACTTGAGTTGAACTGCTGATGATGCCACTGCCAAAATTAGACTTACTAAAAATAGCCACTGCCAAAAATAGTAAGTTTACCTCAAAACCAACAGAAAGCAGAACTGAGCTGGAAGCAAGACTGTGAAAGTGGAAACCTAAATTCGCCTCCCCGAGAGCCTATGGATTCTCGGAAATAGGCTAAATCCAAATGAAGAGCGTATGGCCAAAATGGGGACATTACATCAACCCAGGGACGTAAACTTGAAATGGGTCAGCACTATATGTGCACTAGGAACTCAAAGTAGCCATGTCTACACTACAACTAAGAGAAACGTAATACTAGAAAGTAAACTTCTTGGAAAGACATAAAGCGATATTGGGAATTAATTAACAACTATGCTAAGCTGAAATGCATAACAAGAATAAAGATTTGGGTGAATAGATAGGAAACTACTCTGTCTACTTTGGCTATAGGAACAAACATAGAATAAATTCTAGTGGCTGCAGGAATAGTCGATGGAAGATTTTGAACTAAGTACAGAATAGGAAATGATAACTAAACTAATTACTCTAAAGAATGGATTACTCACCAAGTGGCCCCCCTTGGATGAGTATCAACTAAGACTAATACAAACTCAAATGCTTAAATTTAGACTCTCATCTCATTCATTGAAAAATGTGTAAACAGAGTAGCAGCATGGTTGTATTGAAAAGTGGAGAATGCTTAATACATCATTGATATCATGTAACAACAATAATCAAGAACTCAAAACCCCCAAGAAGAAGATTTGAATCCTTATTTATACTACTAGCTAAACAGGGCGGTCCACTCTAACTAACTAAGAGGATGTCATTTAGGGAAAATGAGGAAAAGAGTGGCAAAGCAGTTACGTCTGCAGGGAATCCAGTTAGACATACATGCCCAAATGTGGACTCAACATTGTAGAAATGCCCATGATTTCTCAATGCCATAAATACAAGGTGGTTACAATTGACTGTCATGGGGAATCCGTTGTCATCCTTCAGTTGACTCCTTTGAATGATTCCCCTACATGACCATCTGTCTGTTTCCTTTCTCATCTTAGCATCCACAAATTGTGTCTTGCATAACAATGTTAGTATGCATAATAATTGCACATCTATAATCACCTTAAAGAACATTCATCAACCATACACAAAATCAATATAGATAATCCACATAATATGCCAATGTCATTAAAACTTCATAGAGATAGGATTAAACCCAATGCCAATGGTTTGAGGGAAACATTATGCAAATATTAACACTCAACTACTAAACTTCATGACACTACCAACAAATGGACTATAGATTCTACCCAAAATTTGACCAAAAAATAGGCTCATCATTCCCGCCAACCTCACGTCTTGCTGGTCCTCTAGCGGTGGAAGGGTTGTTCTTTTTTTTGGTCAAATATTTGAGGTTTGCGACTGTTAGCTAGCCAACATCTGTCTCAATAGAGCGTGAGTCTAGCCCAATAAAATCCTCCCAATCTGTCGAATTTGTTCCATCTTTTCCTTTCTGTAGCAATATCATATTGGTAGAATTTGTAGTTTGGTATTGGCCACATGAGAATGGGTGGTTGGAAAGTCAGGGGAAGCCAAAATCTCCCCTTTGTTCTACCAATCTGGATATACTTGTCAATTCACTTAAATTTTGTAGCATAATTGTGAATAGAATGGGGCTCGGCTTGTTTTAGCTCATTTGTTAAACTATTCCATCATTGGGCCAGGTATCCTCTTACAAGCTCCTCTTTTTCTACTACTTTGACCTCATATTCAGTGTAGACAACTTCAATCTAGGGCATGATTCTGTCAGCATAGCTTGGTCTAAGAAGTATCCTAAGCCATTCTCTGTGAATATCCCTTGGGTGGCTTGACTCAACCTTGATGGCTAAGGGGATGCTAGATTCCATTTTCTTATAAGCATTTTTCTGCTCACCCCAATTAATCTCATTTTGTACCCAAGACATAAATGCTCTCAGTTGAATATCCCCAACATATAGCAACGGGTTCCAATCATGGTCTTGTGTCACAGCATAATTGTGCAAATAGAATTCACATAAAAAAAAATTCATCTCAAGGGACGCAATCCTGTAGGCATTAAAAAATTTGGTAGGAGTTTCAATGGAGGTTTAAAATCCTAAAACAATTTTTTGAAACAACTTAGAAGAGAGATATTTCTCTTTCAGTCAGGGAACCCCTAAACCCTTGGAGGCCTACTGCATTCTAGAGATTTATGGCACTAGGATCACAATGCCATCAATTTCTTCTTTAAAGTAACTTTTTAATCTCCTTATTTTTTCTCCTCAATAACCTCATCCTTTTGCCAGTTTCCTTTTTCAGCCTCTTCCTCTCTTGTTTCCATTCTTCCTGCCTCCTTTCTATTTCTTTCCATAAATTTAAAATTGTTGCATGAACTGTAAAATCGGGAGGGTTATAAATTCCTACCAGGGTTTTTGTTGATGGCTACTCCCCATATAGTACTATTTGCATGAACTCAAGTTGTCCAGTTGTCTATAGCTATGGGGGTACTATTTTTTCTCCCCCTTCTTGCTACAGGACCTCTTGTTCTTGTTCCTAGTTTTTCTCTGGCTCTTGTTGTGCTTCTTGTTGTGGCTATAGAAACTCCTGCTCTTATTCTTGGTTTTGCTACAGGAACCCCTGATCATCCTCAAACTCCTCTGCAATATTAGCAAGGTCTACCAGTGTTATTTTTGTTGATCTCTCAAATATATCCTCTTCTTTTTATTCAACATGATCTTGTTCCATTGGAGCTTCAGTGTCCCCATGTGGTGTCTCACCATGCCTAGGGCTTCCTTGTGAAGGCATTCAAAATGCCAGCCCATCTGGTTTTGAATTCCTAGGGGTGCTCTTACGTTTTCCTTTAGCTACAAGATGAATAGGGTTAGCCTTTCTCTTCCCAGCACTTGGCACCTCTTTCCCTACAGGTTGTGTTTGGGATTTTTCTTTTTCTTTTCTTGTTTTAGCCTCTTTCCTTTGTGCCCTGGTTCTTATTAGGGTTTGTAGGGGGACATCATCATTAGAATTAGATGAAGAGATTTATTTTTATAAATGCTTTGTTTCAGAGGAACTAATGTTTATGGCTTCTTTTGTTGCTATAGGAGGATTCATACTAGAACTAGCACCAGAAGTTCAAGCACTAGGATTGGTTTTAGCTATGCTTAATCTTCTGCTAACCCTACGGGGTTGGGGTAAAACCCTGGCTTGCAGTTCCTTAGGTCTAAATTGATCAACATTTAAATTCTTCCTAGGACATCTCAAATACACTATGCAAAGATTTCTTAACCAATAATTTTATCAAGCAATGGTGGGAGACAGAGTTGTCCCTACCTTTTTGTGTCTCGGTTGCCATGATGGAGAGAATACTGTATAGAACATTGGGCACGTTCATCCTCCTTCCATGCCTCATGTGGATCAAGAGCTTGAAATGTATCAGATGTACATTTGAAAAACATCCCTCATAGGTGAGATACCTTATAATGTAGACAGTTGCCTACTTCCATTATTCAGGCAGAGACATTCTCTTTGCGTCCTGCTTGTCAATGCTAGTAAGTAGGTTGCCATGTACTAAATTTTTTTCTATGGTCGACCTGACATTCCTAGAGGTAGGGTAATGCTTTCCCTTAGCAGGTAATCCTAAAACTTCTAAAATTCTCTCCTCATTTGCCACAACTTCTAACCCTTTTACTATGGCCTTCCCTTCAGAGAATGTTTGAGTGAATTTGAGTGCAATTCCCTCATGAAATCCATCCAGCTTCATGAAATAATCAAACCATCCACAGTGTTGGAATTCTACCAAGCATTGTGCATACATAGAGCATCGTAGGCCGGGGCTCCAATTCCTGGGGTGAAGCCACCTCCCATTGTCTGAAATCACTGTCACTCTACAAAATTTCTTTCCTCTAAAATTCTTGTCCGAAATTCAACACCTTTCTACTAAATTTACACTACTAATGTCAATTGAATTTCCCCTTTTTTCTCTATTTTCACCATT
>VDFB02358134.1:23274976-23291853 GCA_007258455.2 Sequoia sempervirens | reverse complement strand
TCCTTTCTAATGACATATATATTTAATCATATACATATACCATTGATATGGTCCAAAATACAAACTCACAATTTCAAATGAGAGCCCTAAATGTTACAATATAATATAGCATATAGGTAGCACAATCTGAACATTATTTCATCTTCTCACAATATACTATACTATCCAAAATAGTACATTAGGACATTATTATGTTTTGGTTGGCCAAGAAATAAAGCAAGAACAATTCTTTAGGCTTAGGACATTATTATGTAGACCAACTTTCACTATTTTCTGACTCGGTTGTATTTATATTTCTTACATTATTAAGAAAAGGTGAGATATCTATTGGTAATTGAATAGTTCTATGTGTACCAAAATATGTACTTCTGATTGTATTTAGTCTATTGACGATCTCAATCATATCAGGACGTTCTTCGGGTGACTCCCTTGTGCAAAACAGCCCAATCTGTATAAATTGAATAAGGCATTCCATTACCATTGACATCTCTGATTCATGAGCATCTATAAACAGACAATTATCCACCACATCTGAGATTCTATTTGGAAAATGCATTTCTGTCCATTTTTGTAGATTGATTCCTTCGATGAAAATATCATCTGTTGGTCTCTTCCTTGTCAACAACTCTAAAATTAAAATTCCATAACTGTATACATCTCCCTTTATAGTGAGCTTCCCCGCCTATTCCATACTCTACAATAACAAATAAACAAGGATCAAAGGCTCCATTTGAAGCATTCGCTGGTCTATAAGATAAACAAAGAAAGCAGTGAAATGCATATTGCAATAACGAGAAATCTATACCTGGTGCAATGTAGCCAACTGATCCTTTAAGTGCATCTATAGAAGTCAAAGAATCCATGGAATTGCCGAAACTAAGTTTGGAAAGGCCAAAATCTGCTATATATGAAGTCATGTCATCTCCTAATAGGACATTGTTGGGCTTTAGGTCACAGTGAATCACTTGAACAAAGCAATAATGGTTAAGATATGCCATTCCTTCTGCTATCTCCATCGCTATCCTTATTCGGTCACTCAAATTTAATCTGCATCTGTCTCCCTCAATAGGATACAACCACCTCTCTAAACTTCCATTTGACATGAATGGAAGAATTAAGGCTTTAAAATCAAGGTTGGAGCATGCTGAAATGATTTTAATTACATTGCGGTGCCGAACTCTCTTTTTGCATTGCATTCTCTGCTGAAACTTTGGCGAGCATGTTCATCGTACAACTTGAGCAATTTAACAGCAATATATGTACCATTATTTAGAATCCCTTTATAAACTGACCCAAAACTTCCACTTCCTAAAATATTTTCATCACTGAACTCACCAGTTGCGTCTACAAGTTCTTCATATGAAAAATTTGGAGGCCATACGTTGACAGCAGGGGTACTGGAACGTCTGCCTCTATAGGAAAATGCTACCAATAGAAGAGCATGATCAAAATTGCAACGCCGACTACAACAGGAATTATTACCTTTTTGGAGACTGATGGCTGCTTGTGTTTGGAATGAGAGCATGGTGGCAAGTTTATCCATCCACCACAAAGACCAAGATTTCCCATAACTTCTGAGGCATCAAGGGTTGCGAAAACTCCTCCCTTTGGAATCTCTCCAGTCAGCCTGTTTGAAGAGAGATTGAGATGCTGGAGCATTTTCATCTTTTTGAAAGCCACTGGTATTGTACCTGACAAATTATTGCAAGAAAGATCCATGTTCTCAAGATTTTTAAGATTTGCCAGTGATGCTGGGATTGGCCCCTCAAATGAATTCCAAGAAAGATTCAGATATTCTAATGCATTGCAGCTTCCCAGTGCACTTGGAATGCTACCAGAGATGTTATTGTTAGATATATCTATAGCTAAAACCATAACCATTTTGCTCATTTCCAAAATAGAACCCTGCAATAAATTGCAGGAAACGTTGAAATAGAGCTGGAGATTCTGAAGACCTGCAACTTCAGGAGGTATATTTCCTGTTAGTTCGTTATGCGCCAAGTCCAACTTTTCCAACGTCTGACATCTCCCTAAACTGGCAGGTATTTTCCCTGTCAGCTGATTGTGATGAAGATTAAGCTGTCTTAATTGTGGAAGCTCGCCAAGACTATCTGGAATTTTTCCTGAAAGCATGTTCTCACTGAGTGCCAATAACCCAAGCCTTTTTGATTTGCCAAAACTTTCTGGAATCCTTCCTTGCAATTTGTTTGCATCCAGAAATAATCTTTCCAGATTTGGAAGTTTACCGAGTGCAGATGGAATGGTTCCATTGAATCGGTTTGCTCTTAGGCTTACTGTCGCCAAATTTGTGAGGTTACCAATCTCATCTGGTATGTTTCCTCCAATTCCATTTGAGTCCAATATTAAATAATACAGTGAATTTGAAAGGCGACCAATTGACGTGGGCAAGACGCCAGTGAGACAATTAGATGCCATCTCTAGATCTTCCAAGCTGGAGCAATTAGTTAACACTGTTAAAATGGATAAACCACTGCTTCCACTAACAAAAATGATTTTCCCACAAAACTAACCGTCTCAGCTGCTGCATTTTCCCAAATTCCAGCGGCAGTGTGCCGCTCAGTTGGTTGCACTCCAAATAGAGCATTTGCAGCTCAGTCTAATTACCCACTGAGCTGGGTATTTCTCCAGTGAGTTGGTTTCCCCACAAATACACTTTTTGCAACTCTGATAGCCTTCCAAATTGTTGTAAGGCAACCAAAGCGTTCTCAAACGAAGTAGCCTACCAAGGTGATATGGAATATTGCCCTCGAAGCTATTATTTGTGAGATCAACTACTCTAAGGAAGGAAAGGTTTCCCAGTAAGGGAGAGATAGGGCCAAGTAATCCCATACCAGTGAGATTCAAGGAAACCACACGCTGTCGACGAGAAGAGCAGCTAACACCAGTCCAATTGCAGAAGGTGTGATTGGGACACCAACTGAGCAAAGAATCATATGGATCGTGAGAGATAGCATCTTTGAAATCCATCAGAGCTTGTTCATCAGAATGATAAGCCGAATCTGACATATTAGCAGGTAGTGCAGAGAAAAAGAGTAGCAGAGGAAGAATCATCATCTTCATTCTTAGCCCACGTGAACACCCAACAAAAAAATGAAATAGTAAGTATGATTGTTGGGTTCACTTTTAAATTTGTCATCTAAGGCCAGGCATAAGAAGTTCTCATATAAATAAAATACGCGCATAATGCTTGCAATTTTCTGATATCGCTTTAGGATTTGACATGAGGGGAAGTTGGGCGTGATTCGAAGGGCACTGCGTGAATTTCACGTTGGTTTGCGAGTGTCACGGTGGATAATGAATGATTGAGAGGCGCAGGAGATTTAGCCTTCGGTCACGTGGCACTGGCTATCCAGCCTACAAAAGGCAAGGAGGAAGACATGTGCATGGGCATGCTCTATCCAATGGCAAAGGGCCCGTGCAATCCTGCACCGTCAGACTCCGTATTATGTCAGGTAAAAAATGAATTTAATTTCCGTATAATCCTGCAGCGTCAAACTCCGTATTATGTCAGGTAAAAATAATTTAATTTCTTCGTGCAAGGGCTTCCAACGTTTTCGCTTGTCTGCTAGAAACCCATCTCTTATCTCTGAAACCCCAATAATATAATACATATTATTTAAATTTATATTATATATATTAATATATTATATTATTTAAATTTATATTGTTATTTGTAATATAATATAATATATAATAATAATATAAATATATTATATAATAAAATAAATATATTATATAATAAAATAAATATATTATATAATAAAATATATGTGCATAAATTTTATTATTATTATTTATATATTTATAGTTAGATTAAGAATATATCTAATATATAAATGAATATATTATATATTATCTTATCACTCTCTTTCTCTATTCAAAAAAATTAATATAATATATAGTAATAATATAATATATTAAGTTTTATCATTATTGTTTATATATTTATAATTATATTAAGAATAAATTTTTATTGAAACTAAATTAAAAATTTAATGATTAGTAAATAAATTTAAATATATTTGTGATAGGTCGAATATACGCGTTAGAAAATGAGCAGCAAACTAAAGAGTGCAAATAAACACCAAAACAACATACACTTCAAGATTAGCCTAAGTTGGAATCAACACAAGATAAAAGTAACAAATGGAACATTATACCTTGTGTCGAATCGATCCTTTGGTTGGACCTTCGATCTTTGATGTGTATGCTCCTTGGATGGCAAGATATGCAAACTAGATGATGATGTGAGGATGGATGAAAATAAATGAAAGCATAAAAATGGCTAAGTGTAGATTGAGAAATAAAATTGCAAGAGTTTGGCTAGCAAAATGATCTCCCCCCAAAATGAGAGAAAAGAGCGGGTATTTATAAGAATTTTGAGAATTCCTAGAAGAAATGGACGGTTGAGATTGATCCCAACAATGATCAAGATGTAGGGCTAAGGTGAGTTGAGAACTCACAAGCCCTCACATCTTGACATGTGACAAGGGGATAGGCTTAAGAAAGATCAAGTGGACATAAGGTGTAAGAGAAGTACATGACATGGATGTACTTCAAAGGACCATAGAGATTTGGTCAAGATATCCTCATAAAGGATGTCCTTGTTCCATGTGGGTGAGAGGACATGTGAGGAATTAAAAATTCTTCAAATATTCTCATGGGGAGATGGGAAAGAATAAAGAATAAAGAGAGGACATGTGGGAAGGAGTGAAAGAATTAAAAATTCCTTTTGAGTGCATTGGGGGATTAAAAAGTGAATTAAAAATTCACATGGGGAAGTGGAGATGCCTTGCCCAAAAGGATAAAGCCTTTAATAAGGTTGACCAAGGACACATGTCATAAAGGACATGGGGAAGAGAAAATAAATTTAATATTCCTTGAAAGATGAGAGTGGAATTAAAAATTCCTCAAAGGACTTTGGGAAGACAAAAGGAATTAAAAATTCCTTGGGGGATGGGAAGAGTTGACTAAAGGGGGTGATTAGACAAGTTGATGAGGGGTTAGAGGAAGGTTAGGTGGCTAAGAAAGGTTAGAGGCCAACTTGCAAAAGTTGGAGGATGTGACACCTCCTAATCAAGGATTAGGCATGTGCACATCCTAATGATGAGATTAGAAGAAGGATTATGATAAGATAAAAATGATGGAGGATGTGACATGAAGGAATTAAATAAATGGAATATTTATTTAATTCAATTGATGGAAGGAGGATTAAAGAGATAAGGTATTACGATTTGAAATACCTTAGGGATTTGGCAGATTAAAGTTATTAATTAAATAATAGCAAGTATTACTTAATTAACGAAATAAGATGAAAGGGATGAATTTGGATAAATTAAGTGTCCAAATTTAGATGTCTATATTTTGCCCCTCTTTGAGATGGTGTTACGAAGTAGCATCATTTCAAAGAATATTAAAACATAGAACCTAGAAGAAGATGGTTAGATTGGAAAGATGCCCCAGTCATTCAAAGAAGTGACTAGGAAGGAAGATGATGGGGGTAAAGATGAAAGTTAGGGATGAAGGATGCCCCCTCGAGAGGACATGCGGGTTCAAGAGAACACGGGTGGGCTCTTGAAATGGATGAGATGATGCATGGGAGTTGAAAAAGATGCTGTAATGTGATGAATGAAATGCAATTTTCCATCGTCGGAGCACTGATTTTTACTATAGCATAAAACACAAGACGCCAAGGTATGAAGAACTAAGGCGGATTAGTGTCTAATGCATAAACAAACATAACAAACAAGATGGCTATCCCAACACCCCAAAGTCATGGTGACCTTGGTCAGGCCAGGTATTGGGATAACCACAAGCACACAAGGATGCCCCAACGTAACACAAGACCTTAGGGATCTTGGTGGGTACTACGTAGGACAACCGAGAAGACAAAAAAGATCAAGATACACCCCTATGTTGACTAGTCAAAGCACACCATGATATGATGGATCAAGGCGACCATTACAAATGATGATAGGGAGCTCAAATGATAAATAAAAGCTAAAAGCATCAAAAGATCACAATTAATTTCAAATGTCCTTTGCCATAGGATCAATCAAGGGGATGGATGGGATTGATGAGGTTTGTTAGGAATGATGCATCCTATTGAGACCGATGATGGATACTAAATTAAAAGATTGATATGACACAGGATATTCATAACTGATTGGATTTGATGATACAAGTGAATCTCATTTGTTAAGATCTAGCTAGATAAGGGCATAGCTTGACGACGCGACACGAGAGACATGACACAAGATAGGAGACCTTGATGTATGATAAAGACATGATAGACAAGTAGGAACAAGATAAGAAGATTGATGATAGATGATAAAGGATCAGATGGACAAAGTAGAAAGATTGATGATTGGTGATAAAGGGACAAAGTGGACAATGAAGATCGATGATGGAACCCCGGGGGTGGATCAAATGATAGACCTTGCCTACGTGAAAACATAGGGGAAACGTAGTTCGACAGAAGGCCAAAGATAAGTGATGGATAAAAGATGATGAGATAACCCTAGATAAGGGGATAAAATGATTGGACTGACACGATGGGACAAGATAGACCTGTGGAATTGGATCAAAGGATGGTGACGACACGAAGCTCAGGGATGGGATAGTTATCCAAATCATCAAAAGATGAATTGGGAGGATGATATGATGGAGAGATACCAATGACAAAGGATTATAAGATGGGATGAGGAGAAAGAGATGAGGATGGGAAGATGAAAAGGATGGGGGAGATAGGTAGGGATGGAATAGTGAGACAGGGATGTGATGGTGGATGGGTATGAAGATATGGATGGGGGGGAGAAGAGATTGGATGAATAGAGGGGATTGGCTAGGTAGATGGATAGATGCTAGGATGGATGGAGAATGATAAGGAGGTTAAAAGGAAGGTTTGGATGTATAAAAAGATGAGGACAAAAAGACACAAGGGATTGGTAGGAAGACAAAGATGGGGATATGAAAGGGAGTGTTTTGATGGATGGATAGGAGGATGAGGATGGAGATAGGGATATAATGATAAGGAAATGGGGATAGGGGAATGGAAGGGAGTGATTTGACAGGATGAATGATGTCTCCAAGGACTATAGCACAAAGGAAGACAGATGCCCCCACTCTCGATATGTCATGTGCAGGGAGGAATGAAGGACGGAAGACAAGTGGATGGGAAGATAAAAGAGTGAGATGGATGAAGATAAGATGCATGGATAAGGAAGGGATATGGAAGGTAGCATAACGGGTGGATAAGGAAGATAGACGAGTGCGAATGAGGATTAGGATAGTGTGCGGATGAGGGGAATGTATGCTAAGAGGTGTCCAAAGCATGCTTATATGTTTGCCCCATGAAGATCACAAGGAGGATGGAAGGATTGGGATAAATGAGATATACCAAATAGGATGTGTAAGCTCGATAGGATGGAGGGGATGGACGAAAATGATGTATAGCAAGAAGATGGGTGCATAGCGAAAAGCATAGCAGGAAGCATAGCAGATGGAGGGAACACATATCAAGAAGTTGCTCCCAAGTGCAGATGGGGATTTACGCATGATGCCTGTTTGCCAGGTTTTCATCATGGTACTTATCCAAAGTGCTTGTTTGCCAAGTTTTCACCATTGGATGGATTATTTCTCTTTACTATTTTTTCTTTTTGATTTTTTGATTTTTTTGACTTTTTGGATTTTTTGGATTTTGAACTTTTTTGGATTTTTGGAATTTTTGGATAGTATACGGAAGGAGATGGATAAGGATAGGGAGGTGAATAAGTGGAGTTAGAAGACATGCGATAAGGATATGGATGAAGGACTCAAGCATCAAGTTCTATATCAGGTATTAAGAGCTCATGTTCGAACTGACTGTTGAATGTTGGTACAACCTTAGGATAAATGGATTATGCTAGAGGATGAATGAGAGGGATTTGATGGGGAAGATACGGGGGATAATGGGTGGGATGTTGGAAATAGTATGGATAGAATGATGGGGTGGATACGTGATGGGGAGATGAGTTCAAGACCAACATTGGCACATGTGGTGATGGATGTGAAAAGATAAGAGGACTAATGGATGGAGAATGCAGGGATAATGGAGGAGATGAAATAGTGTATTTTGGGACATAGGGACCCAAAATAGATGTAGGAGAGGGTGGATGAAAAGGATTAGCTTTTGGATGAGCAACTTTGGATATTCTTACAGATTTTTCATTTAATGGCATTGCATCTTTTTTCTTTGGGATCCACACGGTTTTTATCTTTTCTTTGGTGGCTCTTTGCGAGCTATAGATTTGATTTTGATTTTGGATTTTGTTTTTCTTTTCTTTACCATGTCTTTTAGAGGGGACATGGGAAGCTTTAGATTCATGTGGGTGTTTATATTGATGCATTTTTCCTCTAGCATCCAAAGTTCTTGTACTAGCAATGGGATGGGTGTGAGAAGATGGATGATGTGGAGCAATGGAGGTAGGAGTATGGGGATTACATGTAGATGGAGGATGTGCAGGTATGTGCCTTTGTTGATCCTGATTATGGGACATGCGAGAGGGATGTTTATGATGGATGACATGGATAGGTGTTGGATGAATGAGCGAATGAGATGGAGGAGGTGATCTTGGGATATACGGACCCAAGATGGATAGAGTGGGTGGAGGGACATAAGAACCCAAGATGGATGCAGTAGATGAAGGATGGGAGATGGTGGATGGAGGGATGTAAGGACCCAAAATGGACGGAGCAGATGAAGGAGGAATATGGATGATTGTTTTGAGGTGATACAATAGAGGAGGAGGGATTTCGGCATATGATTTGGTGGGGCGATGGGACGAGCCGGCATTTCTTTTGGAGAAGGCTTGTTGAGGACGTCTAGAGGTTGTACCAATGTGTTTAGATTGTGAGTCTTGGGGAATAGATCCAAGACCTTGCATGCAGATTTGTTCTTTGACTTGGATGGGCTCTAAAATACCTTGCTTGTGAAGGCCTAGACCTTTTCCTTGATAGTTCATGTTCTTGAGCATTCGATCCATGATAGGATTTTTGTTATTTTGAAAACATGATGCGAGTCCATTATTAGGTGGGAGGTGATGGGTGGTATATACACTGTGTTTTTCTTCTGCAATGAGGCCACCATGGAAGAATGTGAGAGTACCAAGGGGAAATGCAAGCAGTGTGGGGGTAGTATTTTTAGGTGATGATGGGGGATCTTGAGAAGGAGATGATGGGATAGCAGTATTTGGATGGGTTGTATTTGGAGAGGGAGTAGGGGATATGATAGGATCTGATTTTGTGGTAGCAGGCTCATGCAATGGAGACGAAGATGGAGTGGTAGAATCTTGAATGTCAAGAGGATCATGGGATGGAATGGATGGGGGACTGTGATCTTGCGGTAGACTAGATGGGATGGTAGGATCTTGATCTGGAAGAGGGGATATGTTGGCATGCTTTGGGTCAGGCTCTTGGCATGACTCGTCGTGTGCGGGAGGCATGATAATGGAGTCATGGGGGGACTCTTCAAGTGGGGAAGATGGAAGGATGGAGGATTCAAGATATTCTTGGGAATGGATACTAGGAGTGGAAGAAGTGGATTGGTTTGGGTGTCGTCGATGGGTTCGAGGAGTCTCAGCGTGGGGGGTGGGTTTCAGTGGATTTGAGGATGTGATGGTGGGAGATGGGGTTCAGTGGATTTAGGGGTGTGATGGTGGGAGATGGGGACTCGGTGGATTTGGAGGATGTGATGGTAGGAGGTGGGGACTCGGTGGATTTAGGATGTGATGGTAGGAGATGGGGACTCAGTGGATTGGAGGATGTGATGGTGGGAGATGGGGACTTAGTGGATTTAGAGGATGTGATGGTATCATCAATGATAGGTGTTGGATGGAGAAGGGTCTCGTCACTAACGACCATGGATGATGGGTTGGGATGGCATGGTTCCACGACTGCAATGTGTGGAGTGGGGGATGTTTCTTTGTTATAAGTCCTTGGAGAACTTCTGAAATGAGAGACATACTCTAGGATGAGGTGGTGTGGTAGAGTGGATGAAGGTTTATGGATTAGTGGGGGATTAGGACTAGGGATTGGTGGGCTAGGATTAGATAGGGGAATGGGATTGGATGCAGGACTGTGAATAGATGGGGGATTAGGTGAAGGGTTAAGATAGGGGTATTGGCATGGTGAATTAGGACACAAGGAGGTGGGTGGTGGATTGTAGTAAGGGTATGGGGATGGTGGATGAGGATGGGAAGATTGAGGTGGCGGATTAATATAGGGAGATGTGGATGTTGGATTAGGGTAAGTTGGTGGGTGTGTTTGACTAGGATAGGAAGATGTGAATGTAGGATTAGGCTGAGTGGATTGGTATGGGAGATTGGGGTAGTGGGTACATGTGGTGGAGGATTGAAATAAGAGGATGTGGATGGGGGATCAAGATAGGGGTATTGTGACGGCAAACTAGGATAAGGGGATGACGTAGATGAAGGATATGATGGATATGATGGACATCCCTTGTCAAAGGTAGCATAAGGGGTGTGATTAGGCATAGATGAAGACATGATGGGATAACTATTGGGGTGATTGGTTTTGGGTGTGGGTGGAGAAAGCACTAGCAATATAGTGTCAAAGGGATCTATGTCGTATACCTCTTGATCAACAAGACTTTCATTATCATCATTGGCGTAATTAGGGTTTCCCTTATTACTATTGATGGAGGATAAGAATTCATGATGATGAAGGGATAAAGATGATGGATAAAGATTTTGGATGGAAATGGACCAAAGCCAAATCAAGATTTAGGAAAACTCGGTTGGGTTGGTTAAAGCTCGGATTGGGATGATTGGATGATGATTGGATTGGATTATCAAGGGATGATTGAATCGAATCTCTATAGATGTATTAGATTGATTGGGTCAAATGTGATTAGATAGGAATGTGATTGGATTGGATTGGATTGGATTGATAAGATTGATAAGATTGATTGAGGGATCTGATGGATGATGAAAGGGACTGTAAATTTTGTTTATAGATTATCTTAGATGATTTAGGATACTGATTGATTAGATTAAAGGATGCGTGGATGATTCTTGTCAAATCCACTTTGAGATTGAAATGGATTGATTGGGCCGATGATGATGATTGGCTGGATGGAGACATCCTAAGAGATGTTAATATTGATGATTAGATTCGGTTAATTTGGATAATAACCCGAGATGAAGTTTAGGGGATTTGGATGATGATTTGATTGGAGGAATGGATGATAGAAATGGATGAACAAATACTCAAAATGAGTAAACGGTTGATCGGGATGGATGAATGATTACTCGGAATGAGTAAATGAATGATCAGAACGATAGAACGAGGGTTCAAAATGATGAAAGGATGTGTCAAATGGATGAACGTTTACTCAGAACGAGTAAATGGATGATTAGAATGACAGAACGAGAGTTCAGAATGATGAAAGGATGTGTTGAATGGATGAACGTTTACTCGGAACAAGTAAACGGATGATCAGAATGATAGAACTAGAGTTCCGAATGATGAAAGGATGTGTTGAATGGATGAACGTTTACGAGTAAATGGATGATCGAAATGATAGAACGAGAGTTTGAAATGATGAAAGGATATGTTAAATGGATGAATGTTTACCCGTAACGAGTAAACAGATGATCGAAATGACAGAACGAGAGCTCAGAATGATGAAAGGATGTGTTGAATGGATGAACATTTACTCAGAATGAGTAAACGGATGATCGAAATGACAGAACGAGGGTTTAGAATGATGAAAGGATATGTTGAATGGATGAACATTTACTCAGAACTAGTAAATGGAGAGAATGGTAGGGTATACCCCCTCGAGGAGGCAGATGGTGAAGAAAAAGGTGCCCCAGCCAACTTCTCAAAAGTATGAAGTGGTATATATCATCAGAAAGAGCACGAAAAAATGAGAAGAACTGCCTTTGAATGGAGTCAATCAAATAAACGGTGTGGAAATGGCAGCTCCGGGAAGAAAGAGCAGAAGGACAGGTCCGCCACAACATAAGGACAAGTCCGCCACCAGAGGGACAGGTCCGCCATAGCATAAGGACAGGTTCGCCACTGGAGGGTCAGGTCCACCACCGGAAGGACAGGTCCGCCAAAAGATAATTTTAAGCTTGATTTTTTGATGGATGGGTAAGGCAAAGGACCCAAAATATAGCAAACACTGATAAACAGATTTGGCTAGACTGAAAATGACTGGTTTTGCATGAGAAAGACAATTCAGATAGCACAACCCTAAGATTTAGTAGAAATGGGTATGGCCAACAAAGTCTTCTACTCTAGGATGAACATTGTTGCTAAGGAGTCCTCGATATACACACAGTACGAGAGGCCCAAACCGTGAACACCAACCCGTTACAAGCGTGAGTCAAGAACCTTAGTGAGATACTAAAGGTTCAGACCAATTCTTCACGTCATCCCGATGCTTCGCCAATTACAATGTGGTTGGATTGAGGTACAACTTTTGCTCTCCCCCCTTTATATACCCCACTGGTATGCGTGGTTGGAATCATCCCTTGGGGTGATGAAATCCCCAAGCAGGTCCCACTAAGAAAATGAAAAATGGGGTGACTCAAGGACTTGGAAAGCTATGATTTCTCGTCACCTAGGATTGCCAAATGGCGCAAGGGGATTGGATACGTCAAATAGCCTTCCACAAGCACGCCAAACAAGGTTTGTTGACCCCTCTAATTAAACTATGTGCCTAATTTACCAAAAGACAATTGGTAAAAACTTGAAATTTCATCTTCGGAAGGACAGGTCCGCCATGGCAGGACAGGTCCGCCACTCTGTAAGGATAGGTCTGCCACTCTGTAAGGACAGGTCTGCCACCGGAGGGACAGGTCCACCACCGGAAGGACAGGTCTGCCACTTTGTAAGGACAGGTCCGCCATCGGAGAAGGACAGGTCCACCACCGGATAAGGACAGGTCTACCACCAGATAAGGACATGTTCGCCACTGGAGAAGGAAAAGGTGCCCCAACCAACTTCTCAAAAGTATCAAGTGTTATATATCATTGGAAAGAGCATGAAAAAATAAGAAGAATTGCCTTTGAATGGAGTCAATTGAACAAATAGTGTGGAAATGGCAGCCTCGGGAAGAAAGAGCAGAAGGTCAAATCCGCCACTGCATAAGGACAAGTCTGCCACTCTGTAAGGATAGGTCCGCCACTCTATAAGGATAGGTCCACCAAAGCAGGACAGGTCTGCCATCGGAGGGACAGGTTCGCCACTGGAAGGATAGGTCTGCCATTCTGTAAGGACAAGTCTGCCACTTTGTAACCCGGACTTGCAAAAATGCAAAAAATAGCAAACGTGAAAGAAAAAGACCCGTTTGTGGGTCCCACCGGGCATGCCAGAAATGTGATAGGTCGAATATACACGTTAGAAAATCAGTAGCAAACTAAAGAGTGCAAATAAACACCAAAATAACCTACACCTCAAGATTAGCCTAAGTTGGAATCAACACAAGATAAAAGCAACAAATGGAACATTATACCTTGTGTCGAATCGATCCTTTGGTTGGCCCTTCGATCTTTGATGTGTAAGCTCCTTGGATGGCAAGATATGCAAACTAGATAATGATGTGAGGATGGATGAAAATGGATGAAAGCATAAAAATGGCTAAGTGTAGATTGAGAAATAAAATTACAAGAGTTTGGCTAGCAAAATGATCTCCCCCCAAAATGAGAGAAAAGAGGGGGTATTTATAGGAATTTTGAGAATTCCTAGAAGAAATGGACGGTTGAGATTGATCCCAACAATGATCAAGATGTAGGGCTAAGGTGAGTTGAGAACTCACAAGCCCTCACATCTTGACATGTGACAAGGGGAGAGGCTTAAGAAAGATCAGGTGGACATGAGGTGTAAGAGAAGTACATGACATGGACGTACTTCAAAGGACCATAGGGATTTGGTCAAGATATCCTCATAAAGGATGTCCTTGTCCCATGTGGGTGAGAGGACATGTGAGGAATTAAAAATTTCTCAAATATTTTCATGGGGAGATGGGAAAGAATAAAGAATAAAGAGAGGACATGTGGGGAGGAGTGAAGGAATTAAAAATTCCTTTTGAGTGCATTGGGGGATTAAAAAGTGAATTAAAAATTCACATGGGGAAGTGGAGATGCCTTGCCCAAAAGGAGAAAGCCTTTAATAAGGCTAACCAAGGACACATGTCATAAAAGACATGGGGAAGAGAAAAGAAATTTAATATTCCTTGAAAGATGAGAGTGGAATTAAAAATTCCTCAAAGGACTTTGGGAAGACAAAAGGAACTAAAAATTCCTTGGGGAATGGGAAGAGTTGACTAAAGGGGGTGATTAGACAAGTTGATGAGGGGTTAGAGGAAGGTTAGGTGGCTAAGAAAGGCTAGAGGCCAACTTGCAAAAGTTGGAGGATGTGACACCTCCTAATCAAGGATTAGGCATGTGCACATCCTAATGATGAGATTAGAAGAAGGATTATGATAAGATAAAAATGATGGAGGATGTGACATGAAGGGAATTAAATAAATGGAATATTTATTTAATTCAATTGATGGAAGAAAGATTAAAGAGATAAGGTATTATTGATTAAATACCTTAGGGATTAGAAGAACTTTAAAGTGATTAATTAAATAATAGCTGATGTGCTGATACTTGAAAATAAGGCGAAAGGGGATGAATTTGGATAAATTAAGTGTCCAAATTTAGATGTCTACAATATTATATATATATTAAAGTGTA
The DNA here is from genome assembly GCA_007258455.2 of Sequoia sempervirens. NCBI lineage: Eukaryota > Viridiplantae > Streptophyta > Pinopsida > Cupressales > Cupressaceae > Sequoia > Sequoia sempervirens. The sequence continues at coordinate 23,277,079 of VDFB02358134.1, read as the reverse complement.
AAGCTAAAATTGTTTTGAAAACATTAAAATTTAATTTATTATTTTCAGCATCAACTTGATAATTAAACTTAAATGTTAAAATTAAATTGAAAAAAATATTATATTTTCAATGTCAACTTTATAATTAAACTTAAATGTTTAAATTTATATTGTTATTTGTAATATAATATAATATATAATAATAGTATAAAATATATTATATAATAAAATAAATATATTATATATGCTAAAATAAATATATTATATAATAAAATATATGTGCATAAATTTTATTATTATTATTTATATATTTATAATTAGATTAAGAATATATCTAATATATAAATGAATGATATATATGTATATATTATCTTATCACTCTCTTTCTCTATCCAAAAATAATAATATAATATATTAAATTTTATCATTATTGTTTATATAATTATAATTATATTAAGAATAAATTTTATTAAAACTAAATTAAAAATGTAATGATTAGTAAATAAATTTAAATATATTATATACATAGTAAAGTGTAAACTAATTTTTTTTAGAAAACATTAGAATTTAATTTATTATTTTCAACATCAACTTGATAATTAAACTTAAATATTTAAAATTAAATTGAAAAATATTATATTTTTATTATCAAGTTATAATTAAACTTAAATATTAAAATTAAATTAGCAAATATAAGTTTTTAAATTTTTAGTTTTAAAAGTTTGAAACATTTTTTCCATTAAAATTTCATAGTAAATTTTCAATAAATTTTATTAAAACTAAATGAAAAATTTAAGGATAGGTAAAAAAATTTAAATTAACACTTTACTATATAACTAGCTTACCTATATTTTAAAAATATATGTAAAGTACGCCGAGAGATATCCTTTTCAATGGGCCTATTTTTAATCAATCGAACCTTAACCCAAATTGAAGCTTAACCATAAGCATAAAGCTATTTGAACCCTAATCATAACCCTATTTGAAGCTCTTTTAGATTACTAGCTCATAGACACGGACAAATTTCCTAAATAAGTGTCTTTCAAGTTTGAAAAAGTGTAGATGGAAAACCGAACTATAATTTAACCCTAACCCTAATTAAACCCTTATTGAATGAACCTTAGTGAAGTTAGTGAATGAACCCTACCCTAGGTATAGTTGAACCCTAACCCTAATTATATCAAAACCCTAGAGAACTCTAATTGAAACCTAACCCTAAAATAAACAACAACCCTTACCTTAATTGAACCCTAACTCCAATCCTAGCCCTAATTTAAGACTAACCTTAACCCCGACCTTAAAATTAAACCCTTATTGAATTGTAACCCTAATTGATCCCTAACCCAAATTGAATACTAATTGAACCCTAATCCTAAGTGAATAGTAACCTTAATTAAACTCCAACCATAAGCTTAACTAAATCCTAGCCATATAATTAAATCCTAAGCCTAGATTTATTTGAACTATAACCTCAACAGTTATTAAATAGTAACCCAATTTGAATCATAACCTTAACCCTAAAATTAATTGTAAACTTAATTGAAACATAACCCTAATTTGACCCTAAACCTAACTTGAAGATATATCTTATAACGCTAACCCCAAATGAACCCTAGCCTTAACCCTAATCCTAATTTAAGCCTAACCCTAACCATAGCCCTAAATAAACCTTAACCCCAACCCTAACTCTAATGGAACTATAATTATAATTATAGACTAAGCCTAACCTAATTGAACCCTAATTCAAACCTTAATTATAAACCTAACTTTGAACACTATTTTAATCCTAACACTAACACTAACCCTTATGTTGATTGAATCCTAGCTATAACCCTAACTTTAATTGATCCCCAATCCTAACCCTTTAATTGAACACTAAACCTAACTCTGATTATAACCTTATTTGAACCCAATTGTAACCCTAACCCCAAGCTTTATGATAAAATCATAACACTAATTAAATGCTCAAGTTATCCCTAATTGATGCCTAACCCTAATTGAATGATAATTTATAGGAATCCTAATTAAATCCTAACCTTGTTTATACCCTAACCCTAGTTAAATCTAGATTGAATTGTAATTCTAATTATATTCTAAACCTAATCCGAGCTCTAACCCTAGTAA
>VDFB02358134.1:23236180-23274876 GCA_007258455.2 Sequoia sempervirens | reverse complement strand
ACATTCTTAACTATCAGTTCATTTTAGTAAATAATCTAAAAATCGATTATTTATTATCACGCATTTGGAATTAATTTAATCCAAAATGGTAACTTCCAAAAATCAAGTAATTAAGCAAATTCTTGATTTTTCGGATTTTCTTTTCAGTTCAACTCTTATTCTCTTGATTTTTCGAATCTCACAAATCAAGCATTTTTTATCTTCTTAATTTTCAAAAATATTTATTTCTTTGACTAATTATCTCATTTATTCTTGACCACCAATTCGATTTTCTCATATGACATCTTGACCACTCATTTAATATTTTTTCCCTAACCCTGATTAGGATTTGTCACATGAAATCTTGACCTCTGATTTTAGGCTTCTATCAAACCTCAATCTTGTTCGTCTGTCCAAAATTGAATTTTCTATAAAATGCCAATTTTGCTCACATTTTCGATTACACTCAGACACACACACATACACATACACTTGCATTTTGTGATTTTGACATATTTATCTTAGGCATTATATTTATTTCTTCATAGACATAGACATTTATATTCCAAATCCTTCAAAGCTTGTGTAGGACATAGTCTTTGTTGCCAAATTGCTTGTACATTCCATCTGAGGGCAACAATCAGCAAGTTAGAAGGTGCTACGAAGATGAATCATGGAAGTTTTAGCGATTGACTGGTATAATCATTTCTTCTTTTAGTTTTCAATGTACTTTGTAGTTCTTTGGGTTTTATGCTTGAATATTTGATAATCTAACCTTAAGAAAAATAACCCTTAGATACAATAATTGTATGCCATATGTGTTGGTACTTAACTAGAATTTTGTTAGGAAGGGTGTCTCAAGCTTGCATCATAATGTTAATAACAAAAAAATGTAATTTTTGGGCTATAAAACACAAAAATATAATTTTGAAGGCTTTAGAGGTCAAAAATTGAGAAATTTGAAGATTATTATAAACTTATTATATTATCAATATTGTTGCTAAAACTTACCAGACACCACTATTTAAACAGGACTATTCTTAAACATTTTGGCAGGAACTTCGCAGCTCTTGTTTTTTCATTTGCATTGCTTTATGTTTTAAATCTGGAAGCAAATATTTCAAAATCAAAGAATATTTAATTTCTTTAAGGAAAAAATCTAGATTTGTATAAGTTTATTTCATTCCATTATTTAGCACTTATTATTAATTATTTAATCTAGCCACATACAATTAGAATTTGTAGCACATGGCATCCATACACACCCATGCACAAACACGTACTCTTAGCATATTAACATACATATAGTTTTCAATCGGTGTAATCCTTGAACCTCCTTTAGATGAAGTGCTAGTTTATTAGCTAATAGACTACATATAGTGTGAGATTTAAGCCTAAACCAAGTCTCATGGTTGCAAACCACTGTTGAGTCATCGAAAAAAAGTCTTAGTTGTCATCTAATGGTAAACCCGCTACTATTTAATGGTAAAAGCCTCCAAAGTATGAGGTAAAAACCTCCAAAATCTCACTTATCACATAAAAGCTATATAAATATTAATTTGACAATTGGATGGGAACATTCTATTTTCATTTGTAGTGTTTTGTCAATTTGATCACAACTTTCTTTCTTCATTTGTATTGCTTTATGTTTTAAAGTTGTATGCAAATATTTCATAATCAAATAATACTTAATTTCTTTAAGGAAAAAATCTAGATTTGTGTAAGTTTATTTTTGTTTAATCCATCCGCATGCAACTAGAATTTTTCACACCCATGTACATACTCTCTAACATGTTAACATATGTATAGTTTTCTATTAGCGTAATCCTTGAACCTCCTTTAGATGCAAGTGTTAATTTTTATTTAACTTAACCAATTATACTAATTTAATATATATAATTTATACAATACAACATATTGTATATAAATACAATATATTAATTTTTATTAATTTTTATCTTAAGCTTTTTAATAATTAATTAGTATAATCTAATAAATAATTAAGTTATATAAATAAATTACTATTTATTTTAAGTCACACTTTAAATACTTGTAAGAGAAATAATTAAATTTATTAAATCTATCAATCTTTAAATTTCTATAGTTTATAAACTATTACTTTATTGTTTGGGTTTTTTCATATTTAAATTAATTTTTTATTTTTATTTTTATTTCATTGTCCATTCTTTATTTATATTTTTTATTATATTTAATGCACTATAAACAAAGTATAACATTATTTATTATAAACTAACATTTGAACCTAAAAGAGGTTCAAGGATTAGGTGGATTTAGACTTTTCCTTGATGATTTCACACGATATTTCGAAGGATTTTACTTGATGGATTTACCAATAGATGAAACTTGTTTTCGACAACTCAACAATGTAATTAGTTAAGACATATATTTTGAAAGATATTATATATATGTATTTTTATTATTAATATTTACTTTACGAGGTTATAAAACTTTTCATTATTATTTCAGGTTATAAAACTTTTCATTATTATTTCATGTGTCTTATTTAATTTAACATTATTATTATTTTATTAGCTGATAAGCTATTCTGGGTGGGGAATCCCACCGAATTCATTTTATGTCTTATTTTTCGTTGTCAATTTGTGAGTGCTCTGATGTCCTCATACGTGTTTTGTGTGCATTCATTTCAACCACAATCCTGAGACCTTGGAGTTGACAGGTGCCATCCCTCACAGTACATGCATCGGTCACCAGGTATGGCTGCCCACACCGTTCTACACCATTCTTGGGGTCTCCATGCACAAACTACAATTTAATCAACCACCAAATCTTCACTAGAGCTAATAAATGAAGCAACCTTAAGATGGCCTTCACCTGGACACAAGGCACATGCACGACATTTTGGTGTCTAGCTGAGTGGCTTCGCAAGTATTCTCTCGAGCTCCCTCGGTGTTTCTGTTTTAAGTAGATTCTCCAAGAATTCTCTTACCTGCTACTTCATCTTGTTTTGACTTTCAGGTATGTGTGGTGAACTAGAAGGAGTTCGGAGGTTCAACATCCACTCGTTCATTTCAGGTTTGTATACTTCAATCACAATCTTCCTTTATTCTGGCATTTTGGCATCCAGCTGAGTGGTTCATTTCAGGTATTCTATTTAGGGTTTGACCCCCCTTATTCCCTTGTTCTCTTCCTTGAGCAGATACGCCCTCACCCAACCTGTATAAAGGGGAAAATAGAAATATGAGTGCTTAAATCAAACCTGTCAAATTCTATAAAATAGATGTTAAATCAAACTATTCACAAATTGTTTTAAGCTATACTAGTACAATTTGTTCTCTTTCTAGAAAAGTGTGGAAGTAGAAGGATCATGGTGAAAAAACGTATTTAGGGGTTGCTATTAAAGGGAAAGCGAGGGTGTTAGTTGCACAGCTAAGGACGAGATCGCATCATCTTAGATGTGAGACTGGTAGATGGAAGTCTCCTAAGGAAACATGGGAAGAAAGAACCTACATATTCTGCAATAAGGGGGTGGTTGAGACAGAGGGACACTTCTTCATGGAATGCATAGCTTATGAAGACATCCGTAAACAGATGCAAATAGTTTGTGTATGGACTATATGCAGCAGTTATTTGAGGAGGATAAGATCAACCAGACGGCCAGCCTTCTAGTCAAAATCAATAGTAGGAAATCTTATTTAGAAAAGAGCATGAAAGAAAATTAAGTTGTGTCTTGGTCCCATAGACTATTTAGTCTCGTGGACGTCATTAAAATCTTTCATTCATTCATTCATTACGTTTGTGTGGTAATACAAAAGTTGAAATCATCCCATTCTTCTTGCCATAATTGTGAGCATGCTTCCTCGCAGATTTTGTATAGAATTCGTACAGGAGGCTCTTTAACTATGCATCATATACACTCATACTCTTTAACTATACATTGAATATACACATGCATAAAAGTAAAAAGTTCAAAAGATTATGATAAATAACTATAAGAATGAAAAAATATAAATCAAGTATAGGTAAGATATAGATATATGCATATGTAAGCAATAGAGTAAGGTGTTGATAATGAGTAATTATATAGTTGTGAATATATTTGGCAAAGGGTGAGGAGTGAAAAAAATATATAAATATAAATGTGAAGAGAAATGCAGTGAGCATACCTTTGCAATTTCTATCAACTGATGTCACATCCCATTAGGACTCTGCAAAATTATTCATTGTTATTCTAACGCAAGGTGAGGCTGCCCATAACATGCAAACCCAACCGGCATTATTAGATTACTAATCTCATATAGTTTTGAACATTTACATTTTCTACCTACCTTGAGGAGTTCGAGGGGGAGTTGGATTTTGTACAAGCAATTATTGTTCTCCATGAGACCATGCTTTTGGGAGGTGATCTGTAAAAATAGTTCAGGTTCCCTATCTAAGCTTCCACGTTTTGCATACCTATCTACCAAGCAAAGAGAACACAGATAAAGGTTGCAGAGTTTGGTGTTACCCTTGTCGAGTGCATTTGCTTGAAATTTTCTAAAACCTTTTCAGTAAATCCATTTTGTGCATACCCTGCAACGATGGCATTTCATCGTAGCTGCCTCCACAGCCCGTGGTTGAAGAACCTACTCACCATCCTGTGCAGCGCACCTTTTCTTTGTAGCTGCCTCCAAAACCTGTGGTTGAAGAAGTAGAGAATGGCGCCTGGGCTTAGGGTTCTATTGATCTTTGGGTAAATTAACGAGGCCTTTCCATTTGGATGCGAGCAGTTAACCCTTGAAGAGTGCATGTTTTGGGTGGTGCCAAGTATGGTAGCTGGGGAGGACAGATGTTTTTTGCTTGGACCACTCAAAATACATTGAAATCATGGTCTAAAGATGAAAATCGAAATGTAAATAAGTGGGAGACAACTGCACCCAACGTCCCACTACCTAAAAATGATATATGTGTTATATATATATATATATTGATTCCTCTTCAAACGTGTTATATATATATATATATATATATATATATATATATATATATATATATATATATATATATATATATATTCCTCTTAAAATTATATGGCCTCTTCCTAAAATTAAAACATAGGAGCTATTCTATGCGATTATGTTTGTAGTATGTCCAATTTAACGAGAACAGTCTAACTTGATATTCATGTTAATGGCAGTAAAATAGTAAAATGATAGGCCTAGTACTTGGATGTGGCCTTTGACCAAAGTCATTTAAAATATAGCATTAAATTACTGATATATATATATATACTTGTTTTTCATAGCTCATAATTTATTATTATGGTGACAATTATTATTAGCTATTATCCCAAGTTATAATGGATTTATTTTAATTGTGATGATAATTGTTTATAAACATTTTTAATATTGTTGTATTTAAGTTTCTCTATTAATTTTGATTTTACAAATAATTGTCATAATATTTAAAAAAAAAAAAAAGATATATTAGATATAATTTAATTGTTATCATGAAAATAATGTTTGAGTAAATAATTAAATAAATTAGAATTATTCTTAGAAAGTTTTGAAGTAGAACCAAAAAAAAATTAAATTAGAGTGAAATACATCTATACCTATAATTAAAATAGCTTTGTATTTAAGTTTTTTAACTAAATTTGATTATCATTGAAATTGTCATAATAGTAGAAGACAATATATTATATCATAGTCAAATATGAATACATGCTTGAATTTGGTTTTTTTTAAGCACGCAAAGCAAGTAGTTTGAATGTTAGTGTTTATTTTTCGTATTCTTCTATCTTAAAAACCTTCTTTGTGTTTATTTTTGGGTTTCATTGGTGTTCATTTATTTCCTATATAAGGACCACACCAACATCCTCTTTAGCTGCAATGTATGGTGAAGGCTCTCAGGGGGCTTATAAAAAGATACATTTGGATGATCCCACAATAGTGGTTTACAATTTTTGGCCAAACTGGACACTAAAATTATTCTTTTTAACTAAATCTTCACATTCAGGCACCTATAGCAGCTAAACCGTGAGGAATTTGAAGATGATGCAAACTAGAGTCTCATCACATTTTTTCTGTAGATTCTAAAAATATTTTTTTCAAAATTTTTGGAATCAGATTGCACTTCTTTTTCCATCTCCAATGAAAACTAGTTTTTTTTCATAAAACAACATTTTTAAAAAGTGGTGCACACCATATAACACAACCTTTTTTCCATGAAGGATAAATTCTAATTCTTTCGAATTTAGATTTGTAACTTCAATATCTAGTGCTTCCACTTGGTTAAATAGTTTTTTATTGAATATTTTTTCTTTAATCAAGTTTCAAAGTCAAACCAATTGCAATTTAGACATAGTACAACCGTATAATGCATGACTTCTTTTCTATATATCAATTTTATTTTATTTTTGTTGGATCAAGAACTTCAATATCTGGTGCACTCATATTTTTCAAAAATAAATAAATGATAATCTACTATTTTTCCACATGTGCAGAACAAAGACCTTCATTTCGATGAAAAACCTATGTTTAATAAAACTAAAAAAACAAATACATAATAAAACCAAAACATATTAAAATTATATTTTTTGGATAGCTCGTTCCGAGGACTACCTAATTTTAGTTGGGTTTGTGAAGACTCTTCCATTTTCATCCTCAACTCAAACTTCGAAGCATAAAAATTTAGTTTTTTTTGTGTTTCATGGGGAGAATGAGGAGTAAGGGGGGTTTGAGCAAACTAGGGTTCATTCGAACCCCCTTCAATATGCATTTTTCTTTTTTTTTTTGGGCAGGAAATGTGGACCTAGTAATTAATGGGTTCGCTAGAACCCTAGTTCGGTCGAACCCCTTTTTGGTTCGGTTGAACTTGTAGGTTCATTTGAACCCCTTAAACCAATTTTTTTGCCACGAGGTGAACTTTTCTCATTTTTCCTTCCTCCATCAAAATTTAAACCACTATTGTGGCTTCACTCATGTAGTTGTTGTTTTATATTAATTCTGTCATGCTCGAAGCTTATACTACATTTGTGACAAGTACACTAAATTTAAATGATTGTAATATTATGTATATGTCTCTTTGTGTGTATAGATATGTAGAATGCACTTCTTCGAACATTGCTAGCTTCATTGGTGTCACATTGATGATATTATGTCCACTTGTTTTAGTACCTTTACTATGCACTTATTATTAATTTACCTTAACATTTCCAAACCCACAAATGGTGGACTCTTCCAAAGGAAACAGTGAAGTTGGCTCGCATGTATTAGAGATTAGAAAACAACAAACTCGAGAAAGAAATTGGGCTTACTATGCTCACCATAGAGAAGAGATAGCTACTCAAAGGAAACAAAAAAGATTGCAACAAAGTCAATCTAGCCCCCAAAATATAGAAGCCCAAAGGATACAACATTGTAAGAGAAATTGAGATTACTGTGTTCATCATAAAGGGGAGATAAATGCAGAAAAACACATTAGATATTTACAAAAACAAACATGGCAATATCAACATATGCAAACACAACAATACATGAAACATGGAACATCATTCAACAACAATGCTAACTTCATGATGGCAATGAAAATATTCTGACAAAGAATAAATGCACTTTCAACCCAAAAAACATGCACTATGTGCAAGGAATGTTGCCCAAGCATGCGTCTCCATTCATCAGCTACTAATGCTACTTGTAAAAGGTGTTTCACAGAAAGAGGCATACCTCGGTTCTCTGCACTCAACAACATGGACCCAAAATAACAACCTGTTGTGTTGAAAAGACTAACCCAAGTGGAGGAAATGCTCATTGCCAGAGTTAACCCAGTACTACAAGTAACCCACACTCTTGGAGGCCAGCATAAATATAGTGGTTACACGATTAGCTTCCCACAAGATATAAAGAACATTGCAAAAGTTTCCCATGAAGAATACAAGACTTGGATGTACTCATAGTTTGGAGGCTGCATATAGAAGGGAATTATTACGATCTTGTTATGTAAGTCAAAGTCATATCAAAGATGCATTGCAATACAAAGTCAAATATGGCCCATACTATAATGATGTTGCAATAATTTTTGACTAGTTAGCACAAATTCCTGAAGCAAGAACAAACATATCAAATATGCTCCACACCATTGAAACTAGCGAAGACATAGTGGTTCCAAATAATGAAATCAACTATGACATGGAGATGATATTGAAAATAGTGCAATAAACACATCATTGTTTATGGCTAGATTACCAAATAGATGCCATGAATTATAAATTATTAAGAAAACACTAGACCTTGAGGACAACACAAACAACATTATCAATTGGCTTGAAATAAACTCATCCCCAATCAATGAATATACAATACTAAGGGATTGCTTGATATGGAAAAGTCCTACACTCTTTCCAAATGGAGTTACACTACAAATGCAACCACTAATTAGGGAAGTGCACATGAATGAGTATGTGCTCCACTTGATGAGGTTTCATGGCCAAAGATTTGGAAGGCATCCAAGGTTTTGATATTTCATGTTTAATATTATGATGCAGCATCATAGCCAAGGCCTCACAGTAGTTTTCATTAAAAAAAAATTAGAAGAAAACATACCAACCACTGTTGAAAACCTTCATGCACACTTGAAAAATCTCCCTAACACATTTTTAGTTGAAGAGCTCATGCACTTTGGATCTTTGATGCAGAGCACAAGACCATATTAGAACAAGTGTCGTGTTGAACTAAAAAATATGATCAACCAAATAGGGTCTCCCACTCTATTCTTCACATTAAGTGCAAAAAACACAAAGTGGCCAGATCTACAATGTTTGCTCTCAAATGACATAGTACTAGAAATGCAGACAAATAAATAGCGTAGATAATGTAATCATTAACCCCCACACCAAATGATTATACTTGCATCAACGATTCATACTATTTTGTAAGGAAGTCATTGAGAAACTCCTCGGTGCAAAATACTATTGGTACAGATATGAATGATAGCATCAAAGCACTACACATGTACATGGATAAACTTGATTGGGAGAACAATGTAGAAGTTGAACAGTCAAGAAAATTCTTTGACAAGTATGTCAATGCTTGGAATCCTCGCAATGCAACATGCAAAAACAACACATTTTATCAATCTCCACTAGATAATCCATGCTTGCTAGACACAACTAGGATATTTGCTACAGACCCCTCTCATGACTATGAAGAGATAATCAACTATGTCCAAAGGCACACAAAATGTAGAGAGGGAATTTTTGTGTGGTCTCACCACACGCTCCATTTTACCCCTTGGAAAAATGTTGACCCCCTTTTTTTCCTTTTCCTTTGCTCTTTTGCTTTTGCTCACTTTGGTTTTGTTTTGCTGCTCAATGGGTTGTTGATCTTTTCTTTCATTTTCACTTGACCTTTTGTTGTTATATCCTTTTGCTTCCCAGATTTGGTGTTTCGGTTTGCTCACAATGTTTGATATGTTACTGGAAATCAGAGCCCTGAAGTCATATGTTTGTGTCAAGAGAATTTGTATGTTCATATGATTCTAGTTCCACCCAATATTTCATTGACCGGAGTTGTCAATCCCAGTAATTTACTTTTTATCGGAGTCCTGTATTTTATTATTTCCTTTTCTTCAAAGTCGGGGACCAAAGAGTCTATTTTGAATTTTTTTGATTAGACTTGGATTTCAATTTTTATTATCTTGTTCCATTTTTTTCTTTCTCTTCCCTTAGAAGGTATTTCTCGGATCCCGGTGTTTGTTCTTTTTCAAAGGAAATATCGAAAAGCTTTAATCCTGGTGATCATCAATCGATCATGCAGATCTTTAATGACATATACCTTGTAAATAATCAGCATGACATCAGATTTCCATGTATAATCACCACACTGTCTTCCTTCTTAAATAGTGAGTCAACACAAAAATCTAGGTATTCGTGATTTGGACCATAATCTATAATGATTGCACCTTTATTCTAGGAATAAATGAGAAATAACAGGTAATTAATGAAGGTGGAAAACTACCTGTGTACTTGGCACCACCTCAAGCATGCAACTGCTTTTGCAACACTCCACTTCACGTCATATTGCAAATTTGCTAAGGACATTGAATTAATGAAATGACATTGGCACACAAGGAGAGGTAACTTTTGAGAAACCAAGACATAGCTACCAAGGGTTTTGAAGTTGCATTATGAAATATCACCATTATTAACTAGAACAAGGTATGTTTCAAATAAATGATACTTTTTTAAGTGTTTCTCAAGCTAAAGATGTCGATAATGTTATTTTTCATTCAAAAATTAAAATGTTGATTATTCTCTTATTTGTTAAACTTAATCGAAAAAGAATTGAAAATTTTATAAAACGTAAGTTTTGATTGAATTTAACCCTAACTCATTAACAAGACACATATTTTGAAAATTGCAGAACATATTATACAAAATGAGCACTTCTGACACAAGGGCAGAAGATGAATTCAAGTATTGCAATTCACAAGTTGTACCCATCAACATAGTGGTTATAGACACCCATATGGGATGGTCTTCTGACATTGAAATCCATTCACGACTATTACAAGAGAATGCTTCTCAATGCACCAAGAATGTTGTGGCAAATAGGTTACTTCTTGCAGGAGGGTTTTCACCAGCAATGGAGGCTCCTGAATTAGTTATGGAACGTATAAATCATTACAACCCAACCAAAAGGATTGTTGAGAAAGAAGGGAGAATTTATGCAGACCTGTCATAGAAAGGAATCATATGCACATTTGGTCTCCCCATTTACACATAGATGTTCAATGTTGACATGAAGGCTAAGGCCAGGACATATCAAAATGATGAAGAGCGTAATAGAGAAATTATGAGCACTCAATGGTTCCAACAACTAATTACACAACAAACCAAGGTAATTCAGAGGTCTATGTTTAAACAAGAAATGCAAGATATTATAACTTTGCTGAGCAGAGTAGCTGGTCTAAGAGATGCAAGAAAATTTGAACCTTGGATGTTTGTGATAATATCCCACATGATAGAGGGTCATGTGGAAGTGCATTTGGGGAAAATTGATAAGTGAAAAACTACATGAAAAAATTACTACATTTCCTAAAACTAGATACTTCTACATGTCATCGTATGTTATTTACTCTTGTGCTATGAGAGCTAGTAAACAAGGGTTAAAACAGATTGGCACTCTAGGCACAAAGGTTGGAAATAGTTTGATATATGCAAATCTACCCCAAATCACCATCCATGGGTATAAAGATGATTATAGGAAAGTTAATGATTTGTTCTCCATGAAATTGGTAAGAACAATGGAAGGTGATAAAGCTAAAAGATTATCCTCTGAAGCATAAAGTGCCATTCGGCCAATGGGAGGCTGGTATATACAATTCCCAACTTACTCCTACATTAGAGTGGAGGGATTTGATGGACACCCATTCATGTTGCCCAGGTATCCTACAAATAAAATTGTTTTATTAGAACTGGTGAGACAATTGAAACCATCTTAGGCTCTTTATATCCATGCTCACAAAAAAGCCTCTTTTAAATTTCCCATTACAATAGGAAATTACAAGTGCAGTGCAATTAAAGTAACAACTTGTCTGAAGAAGAATTGAGGACATACAATTTTTTGAAGAGTTCCCACTCCAGAGAGAGTATTATGATATTGAAGGAAATATTGCTAAAAACATAGTTGGTTTTCATGCTCATGTACCACATTTAGAGGATTATTGGCTTAACTATGAAGACAAGCATGTGGTAAGAAGAAGAAAATATGAAAAAATGTCTCTAAGATTTGCTCGGATGCTTAATCTTTATGATATCCCAAATCAACTAGAGGAAGATGATGGCCAGGTGTTGAACCAATTTTACAATGATGACAGGGTATATGATGAACCTATTCTAGACCCAGGTGTTGATGATGAAGATGTGACATCAATTGATGAGTTCACTAGACCAGTCTTAAGGTATACTCAACACTGGATTGATGATTTTTGCAAAGGTTTGAGAGAAAAGGGAATTGAGCCTATCTTCTTAGAAGATAAAAGAAGGAAGCAAAGAGATGAGACAACATTTGAAAGTGGAGAGCCTACCAAGAAGAAAAGAAAGACTAGTAAGGCAGCTCCAAGTATTAGAATTGAAGAAAGAACCCCTGAAATTACAAGATAAGAAGTTCCCATAAAACCATTTGATTAATAGAAAGATGCAGAGATAGGTAAAGATAAATCAAAGTGAGACCTAAAGGTGCATCTTCCTCTACAGCTAAACCAAGAATAAGAGTGGTTATTGACAAAGGAACAGGAGCAACAAAGAATGTTGGTGCACAAACCAGGTATGCATCTCAAAGGGATGCAACATTGTTTACCTTTCCCCCTTCTATTAATATGGCTAGTATGAAACAAGCACTGGGAGGGATTGCTATCACTTTAGAGGAAATTTTTGAAGAAGATGAAGCTAGAATTAAAGAACATATGGATAAATGGGGTGGTATATGGGAGAAGGTGAAAGAAAGGAAGTCTAAAGACAAACCCATGATACATACAGTGATAGAAGAAATTTAGGATGAAGGTTCTAACCCCATAAATGTTGAAGAAGAAGAGTTTATTCAAGGAATGCTCACCTCAGAGGCAAGAAACCCTAGCGTACTTGAAATGGAAATAGGGGAAATTGCAAAGCATGATCCTATTGATGAAAGAATTGTTGAAGATACTTTTGCTTCCCAACCTTCACTTGGAAATGTGCCAAATATTAGTGAACATTCCTAGGTCTTTGAAGAATTAGAAAAAGGCTATGCTGAAATTGAAATTGAAATTGAAATTGTAGAAGAGGAAGCTACACAGTTTGTAGGAGATGGAATTGAAAATGAAGAGAATCCTAGTGTAGCAGTGGATAAAGAAGATATTGTTCAGAGAGATGGAATAGAAAATCTAGATAGATAGGAAAATATAAGTCTCCAAACAAAGGATGCAGTGTCAAACCCTACCAATCCTGATTCTATGCCGGATATCATTGAAGAAATTCCCTTTTCAAAAAATGTGACAAGTCAAAGACAAGAAGTTCCTAAAACCAGTGGAAAACAGGAATAAATAAATGTTATAGAGGCACAACAAGATGATGATACACCTGATTGGTTAATCAAGGAATTAGCTTCTCCAATGGAAGTGGAAGTATTACCTCTAAATCTAAAAAATTTCATACAAGAAGTAGTACTTCTAAACCTATGCGCAGAGCAAAGACAAAGCATGTCATACAAAGAAATGTAGATGGAAATAGAACTATTCAGATAGACACTCTAACAACTGATAAAGACATACATTAAATAACACATAAGGAGTATTAGATAACAAGCATTAACCTTGGACACTCATCTTGGCAGCAAGAGTTAGAGGAAATAAAAATGAATTTAAATGCTACTGAACATTGCCATAGTACATAAATATAAGCAAAAGAAAAGAGAATTGAAAGAATGGGTTGCTACCTTGGAAAATTTCATTAAGCCATTAACTTTATCTGGTCAAGAACAAGTTGAACTACCCCAACATCCGGTGTTGATGTCACAAGAACAAGTAGATGCAATTGCCGCAGTTCGTCATAAAATGAACATGTTTGAAGAATGGATTCAATACTGGGTAAAGCAAGAAGAAGAATTTATTACAAATGCGATAAGGAAGTACAAGGAAGCATACCACCATTCAGAGAAATAAAAAAGATTTGAAGAATGCATATTTCACCATGAGAAAGTCATTGAAGAAAGGCGGAACATTGAAATTCTCATGCAGTCGGATATCCAAGAGTTAATACAAGGTAATGTAATAATAGGACATGAACTTCCATTGCCAAAACAGTGGAAGAAATAGTTGAAATGGGAAGGTGACATGTTAATACAATGTATCGAAGGATTTGAAAAGGTCACCATCGAGTGCAAAAAATTGATTAGTGAAAATCAAGAATGTATTAAAGTACTAGCACGACAAGGTTTTGATCCCCAAACATTAGGATAGGAAGGAAAAAAGCTAAAGCCTTCAAAGAATGGATAGAAAGAATAAATAGAGATCCTATTCAATTGTTGACACAGGAATTCATTGATGAGATAATATAGTGCAAAAATATTATAGTCAAGTATGAAGCAGACAAAGCACAAAAGAGTGATATCATTCTCCAAGTAACTAAAGAATATATTATGTTCAAGCTCACTTGGAGAGAAATATGAAGGATTTCAAAAGAATTCATGCATCAAGTATTAAGTGCTTTCCAAGAGTATCAGTCGAAGAAAGGTGAAGGAAGAATCCCAGAGCTTGAATCATGAGAGAAGAAAGAGAAATGAATATCAGATATTGGAAGTGTAGTTCAAAGTTTATTTTGTTTCAATTTTGAGTTTGTAGGTTGATCCTTTTCCTAGTAGATGTTACTTATCCTAGTGTTTTGGAAAGAACCTAATAACCTTGACAAATGTAAAGTGATCGTGATGGAGTATGAAGAAAACTGTTGTTGCGAATGAAGTCAAAGCCTTGATTTATTCTAGAATGTTCTTGATGATAGTTGGAAAATGCCACATGCCACATTTTAATTTGTTAATTTTGATTCTCTGGATAGACTTTTAAGTTGAACTTCTAGAGCCTTGTTTCTATAAAAGGTCATCTCCTCCATTTTTATTTTAAGTTTGAAATTTGTGGATGTCGGAGGAGCATCATCTTTTAAGTTTTGTTCTTTTTTCCAACTTTTTGAACCATTCTAGCGTAAAAATTTGTATGCACATAGACATTAATTAATATCAGAGCTTATTAGATAGCTACTTATCTTAGTATCTTTTGTAGCTCATTTTGTTAGTTCAGTCGAACAAGACTGTATGTTGTGCCATTTAAGGGTACATACAAAACCTACTCAGTGTCCAAAAATGAAACCCTTCTCTGTCAAAGATTGCATCATTTTATATGTAGTTGTGAAGCAATTTGGTGAAGTATAAAGTGGTTTGCTCTATTTTAGTTAATTCTTTGGATGACTCAGACCAATTTGAAACATTCTGCTAGAGCGAGTTGCTATTGTACAAACATTTTTTGTAGCTTAGAAATTGACATAGGAATTACTAAGGATTTAATAATTGCAAATTGGAAGCAAATGAGTGCATCCAAATATGATGTATGGCATGTCACTCGCACCTCCCGATTGGAAGGAAGCACCAAAGATGAAGAAGCAAACAACAAAATTGAGATGGACACAAGGACACAATAGAAATGAATGAATGGGAATTATTTTCACAAATGGGTCCCTCAAACAACGTCATCCTAAATGAACTTGAGATACTTGGCAGGCATGAGTTTGATAGCAACAACATATGGGATCAGCTTGCAATGCCCCAAGATCTTCACGAAACTGCCACATAGTTCATAAACATGAAAAAAACATGCATCTAGAAAGAGCATGTTCCAGGGAAGTATGATGTCCCAAACTATATATTATCACCGAAACAAGAACTAGCACTCAACCATATTATCGACCACAACAAACATCACTCAGATAAACCATAGCACATGATTGTTCAAGGAAAAACAGGTATAGGGAAATCCTACTTGATTGCTCACATAAGAAAAGCACTCAAGAGTAATACTCTACAACAAAGAAGTCAACTGCTCAAATTAGCACCTATAGGGGTTGCTGCATTTAATATATATGCATCAACTATACATTCAACACTCCGGATTCCTATCAAAGAAATGCACCCATTGCAGGGCCAAGCATTAACAACATTTCAGGAAGAGATGAAACACATAAGATATTTGTTGATTGATGAGATGAGCTTCATAGGGCCAAAATTACTATTGAAAATAGATGCAAGGCTATGTGAGGCCTTCCTGCACCAACAAAATCTATACTTCAGTGGGGTGTCAATAATACTGATCGGTAACCTTGTGCAACTACCACCTGTGATGGAAAAACCTATTTACACATCACACTCAAATGCAAAAACACTGTGGGACAAGTTCACGACTGTTGTCACCTTAGAAACAATATTTTGTCAACAAGGCGAGACTACATCACAAAGACAATTTCATCAAATGTTGCAAAACATACGAAATACAGAAGCAACAAAAGAGGTGGCACCTTCTAATGACATGCACAGACAAGCAGCTCACCTCTAGTGAAAAAGAACAATTCGACAATTCAATGCACTTGTTTTCTACCACTAATTTAGTTAGACTGCACAATAGAAGAATGTTAAAATTGTTGAACTATCCAATTGCAATAAATATTGCAACAAGCACAAGGACTGGAGCAGACAATGCAACTATTGATGAACAACTTGAAAAACAAGTATTGCTTTGTAGAGGGCAATGCATCATGCTCACAACATATGGACACAAGTAGGACTTGTAA
Organism: Sequoia sempervirens; assembly: GCA_007258455.2. Lineage (NCBI taxonomy): Eukaryota > Viridiplantae > Streptophyta > Pinopsida > Cupressales > Cupressaceae > Sequoia > Sequoia sempervirens. The sequence goes on along the minus strand of VDFB02358134.1, from coordinate 23,258,573 downwards.
ATGGAGCTCTAGGTGAAGTTGTTGAGATTGTTTACAACCCTGGTTCCAAACTACCTGTTGTTCCACTGTACATTGTTGCAAGGATCAATAATTATAGTGGACCACCATGGAATGAAGATGACCCCAAAATTGTACCAATAATACCTGTATCGTTGGGCAGCCGAAGGTAGATTCCACTCACAATGGCATGGGCTATAACCATACACAAATCCCAAGGCCTGGGGCTACAAAAAGCAACGATCGGCATTGGGAAAATAGAAAGGAAAGGACTAACATTGGGTGGAGGGGGGGTTGGAGATGCGGGAGGGCAGCGTTAAGAAGCATTTCACTCCACCCATGCTGCTATTAGTAGCACATATAATTTTTTCCTTTTATGAATAATAAAGTGTATTGATTAATAAGACAATGAGGAATGCCACCACAAATAGCATAGAAACTCGTTTATATACATAAAAGTTTCAAACCACCTCTAGGTAACTCTCTATTTAAGAAAATCATCTATTCCAAACATTCACCAAACTTACTCGCCGATAAAGTGAAGGCACTGGCTATCCAGCCTACAAAAGGCATGGAGAAAGCCATGTGCATGGGCATGCTCCATCCAACGACAAAGGGCCCATACAATCCTACACCATCAGACTCCGTATCATGTCAGATAAAAAATGAATTTAATTTCTTCATGCAAGTCCTTCCAATGTTTTCGCTTGTCTTGCTAGAAACCCATCTCTTATCTCTTAAACCTTAATATTTTACTTTCACTTTTAAGTTATGTAAATATATAATACATATTATTTAAATTTATATTATATACATTAATATATATATATATATATATATTAATATATTATATTATATAATAAATAAATATATTATATTATTTATATTTATATATTTATAATTAGATTATTATTATTTATATTTATATATTTAATTATAAAGTTGATGTTGAAAATAAGAAACTAAAATTTAATGAATTTTCAAAACAATTTTAGTTTACACTTTATCATGTATAATCTTTATATGGTAAAGTGTTAATTTAAATTTATTTACTACCTATTAAATTTTTAATATATTTTTTGTAAAATTTATTAAAAATTTACTATAAAATTTTAATGGAAAAAGTGTTTCAAACTTTTGTGTAATATTTTTTCAATTTAATTTTAAATATTTAAATTTAAGTATAAAGTTGATGTTGAAAATAATAAACTAAATTTTAATGAATTTTCAAACAAAATAGTTTACACTTTAATATATCTAATCTTATTATGCCGAGAGGCATTATATAGTGAAAGCATTCAAAGAATATTCTCCGTAAAGTTTTTAAAGCTACATTGAAAATGACAGGCAAGTGGAAGTCATGTGCTACTTTTTTCCAAATAAAAATAAAAATAATGAATTTTTTTCCAAATGTTTAGTTTTTGTGCATCTATATTAATTTGCATTCACCTAAATAAAATGGTTATTGGTAACGGCTGCATTCTTCAGTAACTGTTATTCATAACTTACATATTGGATATTCTGCTCTTTAAATCACCATTTTGCAAAGTTGTTGCAGTTTCCGTTCTCATTACATATTGGATATTCTGCTCTTTAAATCACCATTTTGCAAAGCTGTTGCAGTTTCCGTTCTTAGATCTATGGTCAATTAGTTCGGTTGTAGAATTCACCAGGCTGTGTTGCAGAATTAAGTTGTGTTTTAGGGAAAAAGCTATATGCCTTCTCCTTCGCTGATTTGTATATTTATTGGAGGCTTTGTTGTTAGCCTTTTCTTTTTGCCTGAGAAGGTTAAACATCTTTATGTTTTGTTTCAAAATGAGGCATTTGAATGAAGAGGAAAGGAATTTTGTGTGCTCGACAACTTATTTGTATATTTTAAAGTCCCGAATTTGAAAATGTTGCTTGTTGCTGCTCCGGATGGGGTTTCTAGCCAGCCTCTGCAATCGTTCCCGTGTAAGTGTTTTAAAATTCTTTAAACTCGTGGAGAATTTTGTTGATTAATTGAATAATTCATGTAAATACAAGCCTGTGAAGATTGAAGGTTGAAGGTTGAGCATTAAGTTTGAACAATGAAAATAGGAGAGCCTCCAGAAAATGAATATTGAAAATGGAGCCAGAGCAAAAATTGTGAAATTGTGACAATTTGGGCCAATGCAAAGAAAAAATCTTGTTTCTTTGTTAAATTTGTTAATTTTTTTGGTAATAGTTAATCTGGGAAAGATTTTGCTATATGTATACTAGCTATGTAAATACAGGACACGTAAAATTCAAATGTACTGATTTGTTTACTGCTTTTTAAGGTTCAAAGTGAACTAAGGTAGAGCTTCTGATTTTACACACTGCTATCACATGTTAGATTCTGATTTTTTATGCTGCAGTGATTTAGATTTCTTGGTTAACCTCCTTCATTTCCTCCCAATCTGTTATTCTTTATTCAAGTGTTTAAGCTGGCTGTTTGTTTTTTCTCTATATTGCAGTGGGTAAAATTGTCTATGGGATGAAGAAAGTCCAAAGCGAGGTACAAAGGTTTTCTGTTTATATTATGCAATCATGGCATTTCAAGAGTCCTTATGCTTTGTCTACGCTTCCACATGTTGCATGCTATCTACATCTGTTATCGCAAGTGAGGGGAATGCTCAATCTTGTTTTGGAATTTTTTCACTTAAAACTAGTCGTTCCAAAGCTCCCATTTTTGCAAAGACTATAAGGATGTTGGCAAAGGTTGTGGTCTGTGCCTTTACACCAGCTAATTGCATTTGGTTGAAATTTTCTATATCCTTTTGAACAGACGTATTTTTTATATAACCAGCAATCATAGCATTCAATGAGACCATATTTCTTTGAGGTATACTGTCAAACAGATCAGCTGCCTTGTCTATGCTTCCACATTTTCCCATACATGATTACAAGAGCATTTCGCATGCACTAAGATTAATATCACCCAACTGTGGGTAATGTTAGCCAATATTTATCTGGCGTAGATTTGTAGTGGGTGATTTTTTAATGTAAATTTTATAATGGTAAACATTCGAGATCATAAGAAACCCTTCCAATAGAAATCAAGTGCATATAAAAGTTTTCAATGGAATATACATGCAGGTACTTTACAGTGTTGTGAGATATATAATATTATTTGTGACTGAAAATCTAAAATCTTTAATAGTCAATGTTTATTTTATTCTAAATTAAGAGATATGTAATTTAACTACACTCACTCTGTACAGGCAAAATCCCAAGACCATTATGAAAGCCATGATTCCCAGTAAAACCCACCAGAATATTATGTATGAATAGTTTGATTCGGTAAACAAACTGTGTACATTAGTTTGAAGGCAATAAAGAAGTCTCCAGTAAATATAATGGGGAAAGGAATAGATCTTTCTTCCGGAAAGAAGCGATTGAGACATCAAATGCATGAAATACTTAGGAAGAGGATAATTATCGATATCATTTTTAGAATAGATCCTTGCAGAAAAGGAATAGCATCGTATGATTGAGGATAAATACATTTCTTTAAAAAGAGAAAAAGATTTGCTCAGTTAAAGAACGGGTATAGGAACGTGTGACGTCAAATTTGTTAATTCCAATTATTTTAGGGATAGTGTTTTTTCTTTTATTTTAATTGTTTTTTAATTAAGAGTTAAGAGGTTTGAATTTGAAGTGTTTTTATGGCGTGGAATTTGTTTCAGGGAGGATTAGGGATAGTGTTTTTCTTTTTGTTTCAGCGAGGATTAGGGATAGTGTTTTTCTTTTTCTTTTTTTAATTGTTTTTTGATTAAGAGTTAAAAGGTTTGAATTTGAAGTGTTTTTTGTGATGTGGAATTTGTTCAGGTAGGATTTTGGTCTTTTTTTGGTTTGGTGCCGTTTGTGATTCAGCTTCACCAATAAGCTAAAGGTTGTTTGCCATTTTTTTTCAGTTTAATATCAGCTAGAGGGTAAGATTGTAACTAGAGGGATGGCCTTGGTGATTGAAGAATGATGATATTGTACAATATACCTATTAATGTTTCCAAGTTTAGTTTCTATATTTAGTTGAATGGTAATTATATAGCATTATATTTTTTAAATGAAGAGTATTGATATCTATGAGAAAAAGTGAAGATATATTAGTTTTGAATTATTTTATTTATTGAAAAAAAATGATTTTATTTAATTGTTGTTTTAATTGTTATTTTCAATCAATTCATTTATTTTTAATTTGTTAGGATTGTCATCAACAATTGTTTCATGCATTTCTTGCACTCTTGATGTGAAATCTTATGAAAACAAATAAATCAAAAAATAGAAGATTTTCTCACAAACAAATTGAACATGTAGATCACAAACAAATCATGAAAAGATCAAATAAATAAATGAAAGATAAAAAATCAAAATCACATAAATGAAAAAATAAAATCAAAGAGATTTGATGAAACATAAATATCTAAAGAGATTTGATCAAATAGAAAAATCAAAATCAAAGAGATTTGATTTAAAAAATTCAAAATGAAAGAGATTTTCTCAAATAAAAATATCAAAATCAAAAGACATTTGAACTAACAAAAAAAAAACAAAAAGATTTGATGAAACAAAATTTAATCAAAACAAAGAGATTTGATGAAACAAAATTTAATCAAATCAAAGAGATTTGGTCACAAAAAGAAATCAAAGATAAATCACAAAGATTTAAAAATATTTAATTAAAAAATCAAATAAAGAAATCAAAGATTAAAAAATAAATTAATTAAAAGATCAAATAATTAAATCAAAGATAGAAATAAATAAACTAAAAGATCAAATATATAAATGAAAGATAAGAAATAAATTAAAAAATCAAATAGATAAATAAAATAAATGAATTGATAGAAAAATAAATAAATTAAAAGATTAAAGAAATAAATCAAAGATGTTTAATCATAAAGATAAATCACAAAGATTTGAGAATCTTTACCATAGATAAACTAAAAGATGAAATAAATAAATCAAAGATGAAAGATAAATTAAAAAAATGATCACAAAGATTCCAGTAAATTAAAAAAAGATCAAATGAATAAATTTAAACCTTACAAAGATTTGAATACATGGGGTTAAATTAGGGGTTTTTATAGGGTTTAATTACACTTAGGGTTCAATTAGGATAATATTTTGGACTAGGATTAGGGATAGCTTCAATTATAGTTACATTTCAATGAAGGTTTAGGTTTAAGGTTATGGTTGGAAATAGGGTTACAATTTAATTATAATTATGATTCAATTAGGGCTAGAGTTCAATTAGGATTATAGTTAAGATCAAGTATAGGGTTTCATTAGAGTTATTATTAGGGATAAGGTTTGAGTTTGGGTGGAATTAGGGCTTAGTTAAAGTTGAGTTAGGGTTACAACTAGGATCAATTAGTGTTATGACTAAGGTTAAAAACTGTTATTGTTCATTAGAGTTCAATTAGGGTTGGGGTGATGGTTTTATGATAAAGCTTGGGGTTAGGGTTATAGTTAGGGTTAAAATAGGATTACAATCAAAGTTAAATTTAGTATTCAATTAAGTTAGGAATGGGGATCAATTAGGGTTAGGATCAAATTAGAGTTAGGGCTATAGTTATGATTTAATTAGTGTAAGGGTTAATATTAGGGTTAGGATTAAATTAGTGTTAAAAGTTAGGGTTAAAGTTCAATTAAGCTTAGGATTAGGGTCCAATTAAGTTTAGTTAAGTTTAGAATTTCATTAGGATTATGGTTAGAGTCTAATTAGGGTTAGGGCATAAGTTAGGGCTAGGTTTAGGGCATAATTAGGGAAAGAGTCCAAATAGGTTTAGGTTTAAGGTTAGGATATAATTATGGTTAGAATTTAATTAAGATTAGGTTAAACATTAGTGTTCAAATATGCTAACCATCAATTAAAGTTAGGATTAAGATTAGAGTTCAATTACTAGGGTTAGAGCTCGGATTAGGTTTAGAATATAATTAGAATTACAATTCAATCTAGATTTAACTAGGGTTAGGGTATAAACAAGGTTAGGATTTAATTAGGATTCCTATAAATTATCATTCAATTAGGGTTAGGCATCAATTAGGGATAACTTGAGCATTTAATTAGTGTTATGATTTTATCATAAAGCTTGGGGTTAGGGTTACAATTGGGTTCAAATAAGGTTATAATCAGAGTTAGGTTTAGTGTTCAATTAAAGGGTTAGGATTGGGGATCAATTAAAGTTAGGGTTATAGCTAGGATTCAATCAACATAAGGGTTAGTGTTAGTGTTAGGATTAAAATAGTGTTCAAAGTTAGGTTTATAATTAAGGTTTGAATTAGGGTTCAATTAGGTTAGGCTTAGTCTATAATTATAATTATAGTTCCATTAGAGTTAGGGTTGGGGTTAAGGTTTATTTAGGGCTATGGTTAGGGTTAGGCTTAAATTAGGATTAGGGTTAAGGCTAGGGTTCATTTGGGGTTAGCGTTATAAGATATATCTTCAAGTTAGGTTTAGGGTCAAATTAGGGTTATGTTTCAATTAAGTTTACAATTAATTTTAGGGTTAAGGTTATGATTCAAATTGGGTTACTATTTAATAACTGTTGAGGTTATAGTTCAAATAAATCTAGGCTTAGGATTTAATTATATGGCTAGGATTTAGTTAAGCTTATGGTTGGAGTTTAATTAAGGTTACTATTCACTTAGGATTAGGGTTCAATTAGTATTCAATTTGGGTTAGGGATCAATTAGGGTTACAATTCAATAAGGGTTTAATTTTAAGGTCGGGGTTAAGGTTAGTCTTAAATTAGGGCTAGGATTGGAGTTAGGGTTCAATTAAGGTAAGGGTTGTTGTTTATTTTACGGTTAGGTTTCAATTAGAGTTCTCTAGGGTTTTGATATAATTAGGGTTAGGGTTCAACTATACCTAGGGTAGGGTTCATTCACTAACTTCACTAAGGTTCATTCAATAAGGGTTTAATTAGGGTTAGGGTTAAATTACAGTTCAGTTTTCCATCTACACTTTTTCAAACTTGAAAGACACTTATTTAGGAAATTTGTCCGTGTCTATGAGCTAGTAATCTAAAAGAGCTTCAAATAGGGTTATGATTAGGGTTCAAATAGCTTTATGCTTAGGGTTAAGCTTCAATTTGGGTTAAGGTTCGATTGATTAAAAATAGGCCCCTTGAAAAGGATATCTCTCGGTGTACTTTACATATATTTTTAAAATATAGGTAAGCTAGTTATATAGTAAAGTGTTAATTTAAATTTATTTACTAATCCTTAAATTTTTCATTTAGTTTTAATAAAATTTATTGAAAATTTACTATGAAATTTTAATGGAAAAAATGTTTCAAACTTTTAAAACTAAAAATTTAAAAACTAATATTTGTCAATTTAATTTTAAATATTTAAGTTTAATTATAAATTTGACATTGAAAATATAATATTTTTCAATTTAATTTTAAATATTTAAGTTTAATTATCAAGTTGATGTTGAAAATAATAAATTAAATTTTAATGTTTTCAAAACAATTTTAGTTTACACTTTACTATATATATAATATATTTAAATTTATTTATTAATCATTAAATTTTTAATTTAGTTTGAATAAAAATTTATTCTTAATATAATTATAAATATATAAACAATAATAATAAAATTTAATATATTATATTATTACTATATATTATATTAATTTTTTTGAATAGAGAAAGAGAGTGATAAGATAATATATAATATATTCATTTATATATTAGATATATTCTTAATCTAATTATAAATATATAAATAATAATTATAAAATTTATGCACATATATTTTATTATATAATATATTTATTTTATTATATAATATATTTATTTTATTATATAATATATTTATACTATTATTATATATTATATTATATTACAAATAACAATATAAATTTAAATATTTAAGTTTAATTATAAAGTTGACATTGAAAATATAATATTTTTCAATTTAATTTTAAATATTTAAGTTTAATTATCAAGTTGATGTTGAAAATAATAAATTAAATTTTAATGTTTTCAAAACAATTTTAGTTTACACTTTACTATATATATAATATTGTAGACATCTAAAATTGGACACTTAATTTATCCAAATTCATCCCCTTTCGTCTTATTTTTGTTAATTAAGTAATACTGCTATTATTTAATTAATAGCTTTAATTCTGCCAAATCCCTAAGGTATTTAATCAATAATACCTTATCTCTTTAATCCTCCTTCCATCAATTGAATTAAATAAATATTCCATTTATTTAATTCCCTTTATGTCACATCCTCCATCATTTTTATCTTATCATAATCCTTCTTCTAATCTCATCATTAAGATGTGCACATGCCTAATCCTTGATTAGGAGGTGTCACATCCTCCAACTTTTGCAAGTTGGCCTCTAGCCTTTCTTAGCCACCTAACCTTCCTCTAACCCCTCATCAACTTGTCTAATCACCCCCTTTAGTCAACTCTTCCCATTCCCCAAGGAATTTTTAATTCCTTTTGTCTTCCCAAAGTCCTTTGAGGAATTTTTAATTCCACTCTCATCTTTCAAGGAATATTAAATTTCTTTTCTCTTCCCCATGTCCTTTATGACATGTGTCCTTGGTCACCTTATTAAAGGCTTTTCTTTTGGGCAAGGCTCCCATTCCCCATGTGAATTTTTAATTCACTTTTTAATCCTCCCAATGCACTCAAAAGGAATTTTTAATTCCTTCACTCCTTCCCACATGTCCTCTCTTTATTCTTTATTCTTTCCCATCTCCCCATGAGAATATTTGAGGAATTTTTAATTCCTCACATGTCCTCTCACCCACATGGGACAAGGACATCCTTTATGAGGATATCTTGACCAAATCCCTATGGTCCTTTGAAGTACGTCCATGTCATGTACTTCTCTTACACCTCATGTCCACCTGATCTTTCTTAAGCCTCTCCCCTTGTCATATGTCAAGATGTGAGGGCTTGTGAGTTCTCAACTCACCTTAGCCCTACATCTTGATCATTGTTGGGATCAATCTCAACCGTCTATTTCTTCTAGGAATTCTCAAAATTCCTATAAATACCCCCTCTTTTCTCTCATTTTGGGGGGAGATCATTTTGCTAGCCAAACTCTTGTAATTTTATTTCTCAATCTACACTTAGCCATTTTTATGCTTTCATCCATTTCCATCCATCCTCACATCATTATCTAGTTTGCATATCTTGCCATCCAAGGAGCTTACACATCAAAGATTGAAGGGCCAACCAAAGGATCGATTCGACACAAGGTATAATGTTCCATTTGTTGCTTTTATCTTGTGTTGATTCCAACTTAGGCTAATCTTGAGGTGTAGGTTATTTTGGTGTTTATTTGCACTTTTTAGTTTGCTACTCATTTTCTAACGTGTATATTTGACCTATCACATTTCTGGCATGCCCGGTGGGACCCACAAACGGGTCTTTTTCTTTCACATTTGCTATTTTTTGCATTTTTGCAAGTCCGAGTTACAAAGTGGCAGACCTGTCCTTACAAAATGGCAGACCTATCCTTCCAGTGGCGAACCTGTCCCTCTGATGGCAGACCTGTCCTGCTTTGGTGGACCTATCCTTACAGAGTGGCGAACTTGTCCTTATGTAGTGGCGGATTTGACCTTCTACTCTTTCTTCCCGAGGCTGCCATTTCCACACTATTTGTTCAATTGACTCCATTTAAAGGCAATTCTTCTTATTTTTTCATGCTCTTTCCAATGATATATAACACTTGATACTTTTGAGAAGTTGGTTGGTGCACCTTTTCCTTCTCCAGTGGCGAACATGTCCTTATCTGGTGGCAGACCTGTCCTTATCCGGTGGCAGACCTATCCTTCTCCGATGGCGGACCTGTCCTTACAAAGTGGCAGACCTATCCTTCCGGTGGTGGACCTGTACCTCTGGTGGCAGACCTGTCCTTACAGAGTGGCAGACCTATCCTTACAGAGTGGCGGACCTGTCCTGCCATGGCGGACCTGTCCTTCTGAAGATGAAATTTCAAGTTTTTACCAATTGTCTTTTGGTAAATTAGGCACATAGTTTAATTAGAGGGGTCAACAAACCTTGTTTGGCGTGCTTGTGGAAGGCTATTTGATGTATCCAATCCCCTTGCGCCATTTGGCAATCCTGGGTGACGAGAAATCATAGCTTTCCAAGTCCTTGAGTCACCCCATTTTTCATTTTCTTAGTGGGACCTGCTTGGGGATTTCATCACCCCAAGGGACGATTCCAACCACGCATACCGGTGGGGTATATAAAGGGGGGAGAGAAAAAGTTGTACCTCAATCCAACCACATTGTAATTGGCGAAGCATCGGGATGACGTGAAGAATTGGTCTGAACCTTTAGTATCTCGCTAAGGTTCTTGACTCATGCTTGTAATGGGTTGGTGTTCACGGTTTGGGCCTCTCGTACTGTGCGTATATCGAGGACTCCTTAGCAACAATGTTCATCCTAGAGTAGAAGACTTTGTTGGCCATACCCATTTCTACTAAATCTTAGGGTTGTGCTATCTGAATTGTCTTTCTCATGCAAAACCAGTCATTTTCAGTCTAGCCAAATCTGTTTATCAGTGTTTGCTATATTTTGGGTCCTTTGCCTTATCCATCCATCAAAAAATCAAGCTTAAAATTATCCTTTGGCGGACTTGTCCTTCCAGTGGTGGACCTGACCCTCCGGTGGCGAACCTGTCCTTATGCTATGGCGGACCTGTCCCTCTGGTGGCGGACTTGTCCTTATGCTGTGGCGGACCTGTCCTTCTGCTCTTTCTTCCCGGAGCTGCCATTTCCACACCGTTTATTTGATTGACTCCATTCAAAGGAAATTCTTCTCATTTTTTCGTGCTCTTTCCGATGATATATACCACTTCATACTTTTGAGAAGTTGGCTGGGGCACCTTTTTCTTCACCATCTGCCTCCTCGAGGGGGTATACCCTACCATTTTCTCCATTTACTAGTTTCGAGTAAATGTTCATCCATTCAACATATCCTTTCATCATTCTAAACCCTCGTTCTGTCATTTCGATCATCCGTTTACTCATTCTGAGTAATTGTTCATCCATTCAACACATCCTTTCATCATTCTGAGCTCTCGTTCTGTCATTTCGATCATCTGTTTACTCATTCCGGGTAAACATTCATCCATTTAACATATCCTTTCATCATTTCAAACTCTCGTTCTATCATTTCGATCATCCATTTACTCGTAAATGTTCATCCATTCAACACATCCTTTCATCATTCAGAACTCTAGTTCTATCATTCTGATCATCCGTTTACTTGTTCCGAGTAAACGTTCATCCATTCAACACATCCTTTCATCATTCTAAACTCTCGTTCTGTCATTCTAATCATCCATTTACTCGTTCCGAGTAAACGTTCATCCATTTGACACATCCTTTCATCATTTTGAACCCTCGTTCTATCATTCTAATCATTCATTTACTCATTTCGAGTAATCATTCATCCATCCCGATCAACCGTTTGCTCATTTTGAGTATTTGTTCATCCATTTCTATCATCCATTTCTCCAATCAAATCATCATTTTCCCCATCCAAATCCCCTAAACTTCATCTCAGGTTATTATCCAAATTGACCGAAGTGTCTAATCTGATCGTCGTCATTAACATCTTCTTAGGATTGTCATTCATCCTAAGTTAATCATCATCATCGGCCCAATCAATCCATTTTCAAGCTCAAAGTGGATTTGGTGCCGCAATCATCCATGTATCCTTTAATCTAATCAATCAGTATCCTAAATCATCTAAGATAATCTATGAACAAAATTTGTAGTCTCTTTCATCATCCATCAGTCAATCTTATCAATCAATCATTGATTGATCTTATCCAATCCAATCCAATCCAATCGCATTCCTATCTAATCACATTTGACCCAATCAATCTACTTCTATCTCAGAGCAGATTCGATGTCTAATCATCCTTTGATAATCCAATCCAATCATCATCCAATCATCCTAATCTGAGCTTTAATCCAATCCCAATCTGAGCTTGTCCTGAATCTTGATTTGGGCTTTTGTCCATTTCCATCCAAAATCTTTATCCATCATCTTTATCCTTTCATCATCATGAATTCTTATCCTCCATCAATAGTGGTCAAGGGAAACTCTAATTACGTCAATGATGATAATGAAAGTCTTGTTGATCAAGAGGTATACGACATAGATCCCCTTGACACTATCATTGCTAGTAAGCTTTCTCCACCCATATTCCAAAATCCAATCACCCCATTGAGTTATCCCATCATGTCTTCATCTATGCCTAATCACACTCCTTATGCTACCTTTGACAAGGGATGTCCATCATATCCATCATATCCTTCATCTATGTCATCCCCTTATCCTAGTTTTCCGTCACAATACCCCTATCTTGATCCCCCATCCACATCCTCTTATTTCAATCCTCCATCCACATGTACCCACTACCCTAATCTCCCATACCAATCCACTCAACCTAATCCTACATTCACATCTTCCTATCCTAGTCAAACACACCCACCAACTTACCCTAATCCAACATCCACATCTCCCTATATTAATCCACCACCTCAATCTTCCCATCCTCATCCACCATCCCCATACCCTTACTACAATCCACCACCCACCTCCTTGTGTCCTAATTCACCATGCCAATACCCCTATCTTAACCCTTCACCTAATCCCCCATCTATTCCTAGTCCTGCATCCAATCCCATTCCCCTATCTAATCCTAGCCATCATATCAATACCTGGCCCGACCAAGGTCACCATGACTTTGGGGTGTTGGGATAGCCTTCTTGTTTGTTATGTTTGTTTTATTCATTAGACACTAATCCACCTTAGTTCTTCATACCTTGGCATCTTGTGTTTTATGCTATAGTAAAAATCAGTGCTCCGACGATGGAAAATTGCATTTCATTCATCACATTACAGCTTCTTCTTCAACTCCCTTGCATCATCTCATACATTTCAAGAGCCCACCCGTGTTCTCTTGAACCCGCATGTCCTCTCGAGGGGGCATCCTTCATCCCTAACTTTCATCTTTACCCCCATCATCTTCCTTCCTAGTCACTTCTTTGAATGATGGGCATCTTTTCCACCCAACCATCTTCTAGGGTTCTATGTTTTAATATTCTTTTGGAAATGATGCTACTTCATAACACCATCTCAAAGAGGGGCAAATGTAGACATCTAAATTTGGACACTTAATTTATCCAAATTCATCCCTTTCATCTTATTTTCAAGTTAATTAATACTGCTATTATTTAATTAATAACTTTAATTCTGCCAAATCCCTAAGGTATTTAATCAATAATACCTTATCTCTTTAATCCTCTTTTCATCAATTGAATTAAATAAATATCCATTTATTTAATTCCTCTCATGTCACATCCTCCATCATTTTTATCTTATCATAATCCTTCTTCATTCATCATTAGGATGTGCACATGCCTAATCCTTGATTAGGAGGTGTCACATCCTCCAACTTTGCAAGTTGGCCTCTAACCTTCTTGCCACCTAACCTTCCTCTAACCCCTCATCAACTTGTCTAATCACCCCCTTTAGTCAACTCTTCCCATCCCCCAAGGAATTTTTAATTCCTTTTGTCTTCCAAAGTCCTTTGAGGAATTTTTAATTCCACTCTCATCTTTCAAGGAATATTAAATTTATTTTCTCTTCCCCATGTCCTTTATGACATGTGTCCTTGGTCAACCTTATTAAAGGCTTTATCCTTTTGGGCAAGGCTCCACTTCCCCATGTGAATTTTTAATTCACTTTTTAATCCCCCAATGCACTCAAAAGGAATTTTTAATTCTTTCACTCCTTCCCACATGTCCTCTCTTTATTCTTTATTCTTTCCCATCTCCCCATGAGAATATTTGAAGAATTTTTAATTCCTCACATGTCCTCTCACCCACATGGAACAAGGACATCCTTTATGAGGATATCTTGACCAAATCTCTATGGTCCTTTGAAGTACATCCATGTCATGTACTTCTCTTACACCTTATGTCCACTTGATCTTTCTTAAGCCTATCCCCTTGTCACATGTCAAGATGTGAGGGCTTGTGAGTTCTCAACTCACCTTAGCCCTACATCTTGATCATTGTTGGGATCAATCTCAACCGTCCATTTCTTCTAGGAATTCTCAAAATTCTTATAAATACCCGCTCTTTTCTCTCATTTTGGGGGGAGATCATTTTGCTAGCCAAACTCTTGCAATTTTATTTCTCAATCTACACTTAGCCATTTTTATGCTTTCATTTATTTTCATCCATCCTCACATCATCATCTAGTTTGCATATCTTGCCATCCAAGGAGCATACACATCAAAGATCGAAGGTCCAACCAAAGGATCGATTCGACACAAGGTATAATGTTCCATTTGTTACTTTTATCTTGTGTTGATTCCAACTTAGGCTAATCTTGAAGTGTATGTTGTTTTGGTGTTTATTTGCACTCTTTAGTTTGCTGCTCATTTTCTAACGCGTATATTCGACCTATCACAAATATATTTAAATTTATTTACTAATCATTAAATTTTTAATTTAGTTTCAATAAAAATTTATTCTTAATATAATTATAAATATATAAACAATAATGATAAAACTTAATATATTATATTATTACTATATATTATATTAATTTTTTTGAATAGAGAAAGAGAGTGATAAGATAATATATAATATATTCATTTATATATTAGATATATTCTTAATCTAACTATAAATATATAAATAATAATAATAAAATTTATGCACATATATTTTATTATATAATATATTTATTTTATTATATAATATATTTATACTATTATTATATATTATATTATATTACAAATAACAATATAAATTTAAATAATATGTATTATATTATTGGGGTTTCAGAGATAAGAGATGGGTTTCTAGCAGACAAGCGAAAACGTTGGAAGCCCTTGCATGAAGAAATTAAATTATTTTTACCTGACATAATACGGAGTTTGACGCTGCAGGATTATACGGAAATTAAATTCATTTTTTACCTGACATAATACGGAGTCTGACGGTGCAGGATTGCACGGGCCCTTTGCCATTGGATAGAGCATGCCCATGCACATGTCTTCCTCCTTGCCTTTTGTAGGCTGGATAGCCAGTGCCACGTTACCGAAGGCTAAATCTCCTGCGCCTCTCAATCATTCATTATCCACCGTGACACTTGCAAACCAACGGGAAATTCACGCAGTGCTCTTCGAATCACGCCCAACTTCCCCTCATGTCAAATCCTAAAGCGATATCAGAAAATTGCAAGCATTATGCGCGTATTTTATTTAT
This sequence comes from Sequoia sempervirens, assembly GCA_007258455.2. Classification (NCBI taxonomy): domain Eukaryota; kingdom Viridiplantae; phylum Streptophyta; class Pinopsida; order Cupressales; family Cupressaceae; genus Sequoia; species Sequoia sempervirens. Next base: position 23,243,294 of record VDFB02358134.1, on the reverse strand, counting down.
ATGAGAACTTCTTATGCCTGGCCTTAGATGACAAATTTAAAAGTGAACCCAACAATCATACTTACTATTTCATTTTTTTGTTGGGTGTTCACGTGGGCTAAGAATGAAGATGATGATTCTTCCTCTGCTACTCTTTTTCTCTGCACTACCTGCTAATATGTCAGATTCGGCTTATCATTCTGATGAACAAGCTCTGATGGATTTCAAAGATGCTATCTCTCACGATCCATATGATTCTTTGCTCAGTTGGTCTCCCAATCACACCTTCTGCAATTGGACTGGTGTTAGCTGCTCTTCTCGTCGACAGCGTGTGGTTTCCTTGAATCTCACTGGTATGGGATTACTTGGCCCTATCTCTCCCTTACTGGGAAACCTTTCCTTCCTTAGAGTAGTTGATCTCACAAATAATAGCTTCGAGGGCAATATTCCATATCACCTTGGTAGGCTACTTCGTTTGAGAACGCTTTGGTTGCCTTACAACAATTTGGAAGGCTATCAGAGTTGCAAAAAGTGTATTTGTGGGGAAACCAACTCACTGGAGAAATACCCAGCTCAGTGGGTAATTAGACTGAGCTGCAAATGCTCTATTTGGAGTGCAACCAACTGAGCGGCACACTGCCGCTGGAATTTGGGAAAATGCAGCAGCTGAGACGGTTAGTTTTGTGGGAAAATCATTTTTGTTAGTGGAAGCAGTGGTTTATCCATTTTAACAGTGTTAACTAATTGCTCCAGCTTGGAAGATCTAGAGATGGCATCTAATTATCTCACTGGCGTCTTGCCCACGTCAATTGGTCGCCTTTCAAATTCACTGTATTATTTAATATTGGACTCAAATGGAATTGGAGGAAACATACCAGATGAGATTGGTAACCTCACAAATTTGGCGACAGTAAGCCTAAGAGCAAACCGATTCAATGGAACCATTCCATCTGCACTCGGTAAACTTCCAAATCTGGATGCAAACAAATTGCAAGGAAGGATTCCAGAAAGTTTTGGCAAATCAAAAAGGCTTGGGTTATTGGCACTCAGTGTGAACATGCTTTCAGGAAAAATTCCAGATAGTCTTGGCGAGCTTCCACAATTAAGACAGCTTAATCTTCATCACAATCAGCTGACAGGGAAAATACCTGCCAGTTTAGGGAGATCTCAGACGTTGGAAAAGTTGGACTTGGCGCACAACGAACTAACAGGAAATATACCTCCTGAAGTTGCAGGTCTTCAGAATCTCCAGCTCTATTTCAACGTTTCCTGCAATTTATTGCAGGGTTCTATTTTGGAAATGAGCAAAATGGTTATGGTTTTAGCTATAGATATATCTAACAACAACATCTCTGGTAGCATTCCAAGTGCACTGGGAAGCTGCAATGCATTAGAATATCTGAATCTTTCTTGGAATTCATTTGAGGGGCCAATCCCAGCATCACTGGCAAATCTTAAAAATCTTGAGAACATGGATCTTTCTTGCAATAATTTGTCAGGTGCAATACCAGTGGCTTTCAAAAAGATGAAAATGCTCCAGCATCTCAATCTCTCTTCAAACAGGCTGACTGGAGAGATTCCAAAGGGAGGAGTTTTCGCAACCCTTGATGCCTCAGAAGTTATGGGAAATCTTGGTCTTTGTGGTGGATGGATAAACTTGCCACCATGCTCTCATTCCAAACACAAGCAGCCATCAGTCTCCAAAAAGGTAATAATTCCTGTTGTAGTCGGCGTTGCAATTTTGATCATGCTCTTCTATTGGTAGCATTTTCCTATAGAGGCAGACGTTCCAGTACCCCTGCTGTCAACGTATGGCCTCCAAATTTTTCATATGAAGAACTTGTAGACGCAACTGGTGAGTTCAGTGATGAAAATATTTTAGGAAGTGGAAGTTTTGGGTCAGTTTATAAAGGGATTCTAAATAATGGTACATATATTGCTGTTAAATTGCTCTAGTTGTACGATGAACATGCTCGCCAAAGTTTCAGCAGAGAATGCAATGCAAAAAGAGAGTTCGGCACCGCAATGTAATTAAAATCATTTCAGCATACTCCAACCTTGATTTTAAAGCCTTAATTCTTCCATTCATGTCAAATGGAAGTTTAGAGAGGTGGTTGTATCCTATTGAGGGAGACAGATGCAGATTAAATTTGAGTGACCGAATAAGGATAGCGATGGAGATAGCAGAAGGAATGGCATATCTTAACCATTATTGCTTTGTTCAAGTGATTCACTGTGACCTAAAGCCCAACAATGTCCTATTAGGAGATGACATGACTTCATATATAGCAGATTTTGGCCTTTCCAAACTTAGTTTCGGCAATTCCATGGATTCTTTGACTTCTATAGATGCACTTAAAGGATCAGTTGGCTACATTGCACCAGGTATAGATTTCTCGTTATTGCAATATGCATTTCACTGCTTTCTTTGTTTATCTTATAGACCAGCGAATGCTTCAAATGGAGCCTTTGATCCTTGTTTATTTGTTATTGTAGAGTATGGAATAGGCGGGGAAGCTCACTATAAAGGGAGATGTATACAGTTATGGAATTTTAATTTTAGAGTTGTTGACAAGGAAGAGACCAACAGATGATATTTTCATCGAAGGAATCAATCTACAAAAGTGGACAGAAATGCATTTTCCAAATAGAATCTCAGATGTGGTGGATAATTGTCTGTTTATAGATGCTCATGAATCAGAGATGTCAATGGTAATGGAATGCCTTATTCAATTTATACAGATTGGGCTGTTTTGCACAAGGGAGTCACCCGAAGAACGTCCTGATATGATCGTCAATAGACTAAATACAATCAGAAGTACATATTTTGGTACACATAGAACTATTCAATTACCAATAGATATCTCACCTTTTCTTAATAATGTAAGAAATATAAATACAACCGAGTCAGAAAATAGTGAAAGTTGGTCTACATAATAATGTCCTAAGCCTAAAGAATTGTTCTTGCTTTATTTCTTGGCCAACCAAAACATAATAATGTCCTAATGTACTATTTTGGATAGTATAGTATATTGGGAGACGATGAAATAATGTTCAGATTGTGCTACCTATATGCTATAGTATATTGTAACATTTAGGGCTCTCATTTGAAATTGTGAGTTTGTATTTTGGACCATATCAATGGTATATGTATATGATTAAATATATATGTCATTAGAAAGGAAAATGGTAAAAAGGATATATATTTTTTATTATTAAATATAAAAAAATAGGATTAATTTTATATCTTTGCAGTTATGAATGGTATTTAATTTTTTTTAGTTTTCTATTAATTTTTGAATGATGAATAGTTGTTAAAATTATATTATATTTTAATATTATTTATAAAAAATACATAGAAATCAATTATTTCTTCTAAATTTTAAATGAATAATATTTTTTTGGTGTGGTAAAATTTTAAAATTAGATTGTTTCATTACATTTTATAAATAACAATGATTCAAAATATAGCTTTAATTTCTTTTATTAAGTTAGAGTTTTTTAGTTTTTTATTGAAATGATACTTTGATTGTAAAATTTGTACATATTCATACAATTTTTTATATAATTGAGTTTATTTCTAGTGCATGGCTTAATACATGTAGATATTGAGAACTAACACAATCTAATGCAAAGTTGGGATCACTTATTTTTCCCCAACTTTATTCTTATGTATATATACTCCAATGCATTCACTTACATCTTATATTTGCTACACTTATTTGTAAATGCACTCTAAAAAAATGTCATCCATCTATATTTAACCATTTGTCCACCTAGGGTTATTTCCATGGTTGTGGACTTGATCCTTGAATTTTCAAAATTTAAATTCAAACTTTGATCAATTATTACCCATTATTTATCCCTCTTGAGACAATCAAGTATGTGTTGCTACTATTTAGTAAATTAGTACCTATATGATATTTTAAGACATTCAATCATATTAATTTCATATCTTTTTATCTTCTAAGAATCATTCACAAACCATTTACATTAAGGGTGGAAAAATATTCAATAGGTGAACTAAAAATAATCTAGATATTCGTGATTATATTAGGAGCATATGCATGATTAAACAGTGTTGTACACAATCATTTACCTATTTTTTTGTGAGTTGAACTAGAACATGTCTCATTATGACATTAATGATAATCTTCTAAAGGTATTTTTAGATGTTGCTACTTTTAGCTATTACAAAAGAGTAGAACAAATAAATATTAGTAAGGAAAGAAATAGAGTAGAGGAACACATCAAGTTGGATCAAGAGTAGACACTAAAAGTAAATCTATGATTATAGATAAAGAACCAACTTATCATATAATTTGAGGATTTAGAGTTGTTATTCTCAAAGAAAACATGTGTTAGATTAAAGAATATTTAATAATAACAATTATTCTTTAGTCATAGAGTTAAGTACACCTATCCATTATACTTAATAGCATTCAATTTTTTAATACATTAGACCTAACTAGATACACTCATTAGCTCTTCATCAATCTATGCTTATTTCAATGCATCTTATTTTTTATTTAAAATCATAGTTAAGAAAATTTTATTTCCTTTAGATTGTGGTGAACTTGATTGATCCTACATGATCTAATTTTATCTCTAGGATTTCTTGTCACATTAGGGTTTTTAGATCTATATTTTTTTCATTTCACATACTATTTTTAGATTTGAACTTTACTTCAAATCCTTTTGCTTCATTCATTTATCCTTTTTTTTAGGTTTAGAGTCTATTTTTGTATCTTACCTTGTACCCATCCTAATTACATTTAAACTGGCTCAAGGGTTTGTATTTTTCCACCTATTTTTATATATGATATACCTCTATGTTTTCTAAGATGATAATCATCAACATTTTTCATACTATCATATGCATTGTTTCATCATGGATATCCTCTTCACTTTTATTACCAAATTGAATTTTATTTCACTATTCTTATGATGATACATCTTTGGCGACCTTTTATAGATATTGAATGCTATCTCATTCATGTATGTGTTTGATAAAACTAGATAACTAGACCCATATGACATGGTACCTAGAATGCATGATAAATCCTATATTACATCCATGAATCATCATCATCATTAGATGGTGAATCTAGTGATGTAGATATATATAACCAAGTCATCTTCTCTAATACCTAATTGTATATTTGTTGCTTTGGGATCACCTATTAATGATGATCATCCAAGTGATAATCCTCAATATGAATATCTCTCTTCTATCACTAGTTGTATACTTATTCATGGTACACTTATTAGAGAGGAAACACATAACACACATTAACCTTCTAATTTTAGGTGATAAACAACATGAACAAGGTAAATATAATGAAATAATTTAAAGTCGTGATACTTTCTCTACATGTTCTATGTGTTGGGATTAGATATTGTCTAACTTTCATTTTCCTAATTTTCATATTTATAATTTATATAATTATGTGTCCACTTAGAATGGCTATTTAAATTTTCAATGTATGATTAAAAATATATAAGTCAAACACAGTGTTACAAAATTAGTAAATGTAAGATTGACACTTGGGTAAGTGCAAAAAAATGGGGGGCCAAAAAGGGGTCTTAAGTGGCCACTTTTTTCTGAATTCAGGAAATACTGACCTTGGATGATAAATTGAGGATAGTTACACTCAAAATTTTAAGATGCAACAAAAACAATGTAGCAAGTACTATGAGTCTTCTTTCTAAACTACTATTTTTAAAAAAAAATGGTATAGATTAAGGGGTTGAAAAGGGGGAGCCACATAAATTGGCATTTGTTTTATCAAAAAAACATAACATAGGGACTTTTGTGGCTCCCTCAAAAGGTTAACCTTTTTTTGGTATTTTTAAATAACTTCAGTGAGAAATTAGCTAACAACATGTAGTTTATGCCTAATTTTTCTAATAATTTTTTAATGAATATTTGATTTTTTACTAATTTGCAAAGTGGACACATCCTGAAAAATAGAATTTTGGCCGTGCTACCCCTATAAAATTTGAAAACTAATTAAAAATATATTTTTTTAGTATGTGTAGAATGGAGTCTAGTTTCTAAAATTGTAATTTATTTGAAATTTTAATGAACGGTAATTTATAACGAAAAAAATACCAAACACTAGTTTTTGCCAAAAAATAGACACACAAACAAAATAAATTAAAGATGAAAGGCTTAACATTGTCAATATGTAAAAAAAAATACATCATTAAATAGCTAAGAGAGAGCCTAACATTATCTAGGTGTTCAATTTATTCAACCTTGAAACATTTGCAAACCTAACAGTTAGCACGAATGCAATTATGTGAGATCTTGTAGAATATGAAAAAACACATCTTTGGACATTGGGAAGGCACTCCAAGCCTTTGGTTTGGTAATCCAAAGCAAATACCAAACCTAAGGCTTGGGTATTCCCAAATTAAGAAATAACACAAGCATGTTATAATGCGCTCATCTTATTTCATGGTTTTGAAATATTTTTTGCTTTTGTGCTCAAGAGTTGCCTAAGCAAGACATAATGTGAGGGCGTTATAACACACTCGCATTATGTCTTGCTTTGTGTTAAATTCTAGTCTATTGGATGTATGTATATATATTTGTATCTATGTACATGTTTGTATGCTTGTATGACATGTATGTATGTATGCATTCTTTTATGTATGTATGCACATGCTTGTATGTATGTATGTTTGTATGTATTGTATTAGTGTATGTATGTATGTAAGATTGTATGTATGTATGTATGTATGCATGTATGTATGTAATTATGTATGTATTATTGTATATATAAATGTCTACTTATATGTATGTATGTATTTAGAGGGAGGGAGAATTTTAACAGAGAGAGACAGGGTGGTGTCATAATAGTGGTTTACAATTCCTAAGAGGAACGAATTTTAGCTGAAATCACTTTTTTTTAAAAATATAATGATTTAAGCCTTAAAATGTTCAATTTTAAGGATTCCAATTGAAGAGGGTTTGATCAAATCACCTTAGATCAAACCCCCTTGGATAGAACCTCGCTAGTTTTAAACCATACCTATAAATGCGTCTCCTTTACACCTATCAAAATGTTGATAAAAAACTAGTTTTGATTTACCTTTTGGGGGATCAAATGAATCCATTTAAAATTTA